>CM040405.1:578431-608431 GCA_022702515.1 Ilyophis sp. 1 JC-2022
GCTTGAACAGCAGGCAGGGTTTTATGCGTAGACATTTAAGATGTGTGATAGCGTTATAAATAAATGGTGTGTATTTCTCAAACGGATGATTGTCCAAGACAATAAATGACCACTGAATCTTGAAAAGGAATCTTGAATCTCTATGCATAAAACCAATGGTAGGATTGTACATGTATTTCATATTTAATAGCAGATATTGAAAGTTGTCACGTCCCGTGCCTCTACGTTTTAGTCCATTTCTGGTTTTTCCGTTTCTATGTATTTTCAGTATGTGTGTTCCGTCCCAGCTTCCCCAGCTTGTTGGGATCAGCATTGGTATGAGGGGTGGGGGGGGGGTTCTGGTCATCTCCTGTTTAGCAGGGGGGGGGGATGCCCGTGCTCCAGAGTAGTACCCAAAGCAGATCCATTCTTGTAATAAAAACCTTGCATACGTTTAACCTAATAGTTAACTCTCTCTCTCAGATGGTGGTTCTGTTGGACCCAGTTGAAGATTCCGATGATATCTTGCGGGCTCACCGATCACGAGAGAAGACATATATGTTTGACGTGGCCTTCGATTGCTCTGCTAGCCAGGTAAGTGTGTGTGTGTGTGTGTGTGTGTGTGTGTGTGTGTGTGTGTGTGTGTGTGTGTGTGTGTGTGCATGCATGTTTGTGTGGGTGTGCTTGTGTGTCTGTGTTTAATATTTTCCTGAAAATTTGCTATTTTTAAACCCAGGATTATAACACCTCGCTACCGGGTTTCCCAGGAAATCCAGTCTAAAAAAACAGGGGCGTTCGAGTTGGCTATTATGAAATTTGTGACCCTACATTTTGGTTTACAGGCTACCGGCATTCATATGCCATATAAAACTATAAAAATCTTTCAGCACCATGGCATTGTCCACTAGCGTAGCTACTATTGGCTGAGATTCTTGAATATCAATAACAACAAACTGTTTTTCAATTACGTTCTATTAATAAAAGCAAATTTTTTTCTGTACAAAATTATGGCTGCTTTGGAACTTCGGACATCTAAACAAAGACTATAGGGCTATTAGGCCTCCCTGAACCGTGAGAAGTATCGCTGTAGTAACGCTGGCTATTAGGCCTACCTGAACCGTGAGAAGTATCGCTGTAGTAACGCTGGCTATTAGGCCTACCTGAACCGTGAGAAGTATCGCTGTCGTAACGCTGGCTATTAGGCCTCCCTGAACCGTGAGAAGTATCGCTGTAGTAACGCTGGCTATAACTGTTGACGACAAAAAGGCTTTAGGTCTACAGACAAGCGGCCAGTGTGTAAGGAAAAGAACAAGCCTATACCCCCCCTCAAAAAAAGAATGCCTCTTATACTATACCCTCTTCTGTGAACTGTCCAGGATTTCGACGGTGAATGCCCAAAACGGAGAAATTTGGAAATAAAGTAGCAGGTGTTATGAAAAGATCTAGGTTTTTGCTGCAAGAATTGAAAATGTGAGTAATAGGCCTACATCATAGGCTATAGCCTAAGTAAATGTTACGGCATAAATACAATAACTTAATATGATGGCATAAATACAATAACTTAATATGATGGCATAAATACAATAACTTAATATGATGGCATAAATACAATAACTTAATATGATGGCATAAATACAATATGTCCATCAAGACACATCAGTAAATATACGCTAGCCTAGCATACATAGCAACATGCTCTAAGAATTCCAGCTCGTTTTGTAATTATAGCTGGGCTATATTTCTGCAGAATCCAATGTCCTGGAATAACTAAACTATGGGTTTGCGTTCATTATTAGGCTGCCCCTTGTCCCTATCCACGGTTGCCCCCTAGTGGTAGCCATTGACGTCGCAATTATAGTAGCCTATTCTTTTCTCTGAAATGAATTTACTACTTTAAAAAAAACCTGACATTTTGCCTCGTTAGTATTAAGTTTCTCAAAATTCTTCCACATGTTGCTTGACATGATTTTGCTCTCCACATTTGGAGCAGGAATATTGAAGTTATATTTCCTGTGCGTGCGTGCGCTAGCAACGTTCACGTTCTCTAAAGTGCAATCAGTCACCACGTTTTAATAAGCAGTCATGAAAAGTGGTCAGTTTTTTCAAATGGTGGATACTGCATTTTTGGAAATAAACTTCATATATTGATTATTTTATTGCACTTAATTAGACCAAATATAATACAAAAGTTATTTATCTGCATTGCCCATGTTAAATTTCCCGGTTTCCCGACGTCACTCCCAGTTCGGGAACGGGAAGGAATTGTGATGGGAAATACGGGGATTCCGGGAACCAGGATTAATCACTAGTTTGTGTGCATGCATGTGTGTGTGTGTGAGTGTGAGTGTGAGTGTGAGTGTGTGTGTGTGTGTGTGTGTATGTGTGTGTGTGTGTGTGTGTGTGTGTATGTGTGTGTTGTGCATGTGTTTGTTTGTGTGTGTATGCAGCAGTGTGTATGTACTGTATGTGTATTTGTGCATATAGACAGTTGGACATACTTGAGTCCTGACTATTGTGTGTGTTTGTGTGTGTGTGTGTGTGTGTGTAGGAAGAGGTGTATCGCTACACCACTAAAGGTCTGATCGAGGGACTGATCTCTGGATACAACGCCACAGTGTTTGCTTACGGGCCCACAGGTAGGATACAACACCACAGTGTTTGCTTAAGGGCCCACAGGTAGGATACAACACCACCGTGTTTGCTTAAGGGCCCACTGGTAGGATACAATGCCACAGTGTTTGCTTACGGGCCCACAGGTAGGATACAACACCACAGTGTTTGCTTAAGGGCCCACAGGTAGGATACAACGCCACAGTGTTTGCTTACGGGCCCACAGGTAGGATACAACACCACAGTGTTTGCTTAAGGGCCCACAGGTAGGATACAACGCCACAGTGTTTGCTTACGGGCCCACAGGTAGGATACAACACCACAGTGTTTGCTTAAGGGCCCACAGGTAGGATACAACGCCACAGTGTTTGCTTACGGGCCCACAGGTAGGAAGCACCTGCATGTGGATGATTCAGACAGGAAGTGGCAGTAATTTGTTTGTAATTCCTTATTAGCAGGGACCATGTGGGTGTGTGTCAGTGTGGTCCCCACAGATCACACATAGGGGTAGCATGTCACCGTAATTATGGTTAATGTGCTAATTGTGTTAATAATGCTACTCAAGCATTATCTGAGCCCTTGCTGTGGAAAAGGAAAACAGGGCCACACATTGCACCTCACACGTTCCATGGTTAGACATTGCAATACGCTTTTGTAGAAGATAATTTTCCAGTATTTGAAAAACTAATTTTGTTGCCTTAGCAGTATGGTTGGGATCATCGTCTTGCGACAGGATGCTTAGCAGTATGGTTGGGGATCTTTGTCTTGATACAGGATGAAGCGCCGTCCAATGTTTTTGGAGGCACTTGCTTGAACTCGAGCAGATAAGATGTTTTCTAAACATACTGCTAAAGCAATTCATTTTTCAAATTCTTAACTACAAAAGCGCAACTCTTATCTCTCTCTCTCTTTCTCTCTCTCTCTCTCTCTCTCTCTCTCTCTCTCTCTCTCTCTCTCTCTCTCTCTCTCTCTCTCTCTCTCTCTCTCTCTCTCTCTCTCTCTCTCTCTCTCTCTCTCTCTCTCTCTCTCTCTCTCTCTCTCTCTCTCTCTCTCTCTCTCTCTCTCTCTCTCTGTTGCTATGTCTGAGTATTTCTCATTCTCATTCTGAAGCCACCACTTTAAGCTTTGATAACTGTAGATGTATTATAGCGGTAGATGTCTCATTCTGAAGCCAGCACTTTAAGCTTTGATAACTGTAGATGTATTATAGCGGTAGATGTCTCATTCTGAAGCCAGCACTTTAAGCTTTGATAACTGTAGATGTATTATAGCGGTA
This sequence comes from Ilyophis sp. 1 JC-2022, assembly GCA_022702515.1. Classification (NCBI taxonomy): domain Eukaryota; kingdom Metazoa; phylum Chordata; class Actinopteri; order Anguilliformes; family Synaphobranchidae; genus Ilyophis; species Ilyophis sp. 1 JC-2022. The sequence continues at coordinate 582,297 of CM040405.1, forward strand.
GATGTCTCATTCTGAAGCCAGCACTTTAAGCTTTGATAACTGTAGATGTATTATAGCGGTAGATGTCTCATTCTGAAGCCAGCACTTTAAGCTTTGATAACTGTAGATGTATTATAGCGGTAGATGTCTCATTCTGAAGCCAGCACTTTAAGCTTTGATAACTGTAGATGTATTATAGCGGTAGATGTCTCATTCTGAAGCCAGCACTTTAAGCTTTGATAACTGTAGATGTATTATAGCGGTAGATGTCTCATTCTGAAGCCAGCACTTTAAGCTTTGATAACTGTAGATGTATTATAGCGGTAGATGTCTCATTCTGAAGCCAGCACTTTAAGCTTTGATAACTGTAGATGTATTATAGCGGTAGATGTCTCATTCTGAAGCCAGCACTTTAAGCTTTGATAACTGTAGATGTATTATAGCGGTAGATGTCTCATTCTGAAGCCAGCACTTTAAGCTTTGATAACTGTAGATGTATTATAGCGGTAGATGTCTCATTCTGAAGCCAGCACTTTAAGCTTTGATAACTGTAGATGTATTATAGCGGTAGATGTCTCATTCTGAAGCCAGCACTTTAAGCTTTGATAACTGTAGATGTATTATAGCGGTAGATGTCTCATTCTGAAGCCAGCACTTTAAGCTTTGATAACTGTAGATGTATTATAGCGGTAGATGTCTCATTCTGAAGCCAGCACTTTAAGCTTTGATAACTGTAGATGTATTATAGCGGTAGATGTCTCATTCTGAAGCCAGCACTTTAAGCTTTGATAACTAGATGTATTATAGCGGTAGATGTAGTATATTCTTAGCTGTGTAGATGTGACATATCTGAAACTGTGTACATGTATTATACTGTTTAATTTGTGTTACTGCATTACTTAGCTTACCTTGTAGCTTCTGAAATGTTGACATTCTCAGGCTGGTTACTTGGTTGGGTACATTTACGAGATGAGGTCATCAGTGCGCAGATGGGGTTCTTCAAACAGATATAAGCACACACATACACACATACTAATAAGCAGCACAGTGATCTGTGTTAAAAGCACACACACATACACACACACTGATGAGCAGCACAGTGATCTGTGTTAAAAGCACACACACATACACACACACTGATGAGCAGCACAGTGATCTGTGTTAAAAGCACACACACATACACACATACTAATAAGCAGCACAGTGATCTGTGTTAAAAGCACACACACATACACACACACTAATAAGCAGCACAGTGATCTGTGTTAAAAGCACACACACATACACACATACTAATAAGCAGCACAGTGATCTGTGTTAAAAGCACACACACATACACACACACTGATGAGCAGCACAGTGATCTGTGTTAAAAGCACACACACATACACACATACTAATAAGCAGCACAGTGATCTGTGTTAAAAGCACACACACATACACACACACTAATAAGCAGCACAGTGATCTGTGTTAAAAGCACACACACATACACACATACTAATAAGCAGCACAGTGATCTGTGTTAAAAGCACACACACATACACACACACTGATGAGCAGCACAGTGATCTGTGTTAAAAGCACACACACATACACACATACTAATAAGCAGCACAGTGATCTGTGTTAAAAGCGCACACACATACACACACACTAATAAGCAGCGCAGTGATCTGTGTTAAAAGCACACACACATACACACACACTGATGAGCAGCACAGTGATCTGTGTTAAAAGCACACACACATACACACACACTAATAAGCAGCACAGTGATCTGTGTTAAAAGCACACACACATACACACACACTAATAAGCAGCACAGTGATCTGTGTTAAAAGCACACACACATACACACACACTGATGAGCAGCACAGTGATCTGTGTTAAAAGCACACACACATACACACACACTAATAAGCAGCACAGTGATCTGTGTTAAAAGCACACACACATACACACACACTGATGAGCAGCACAGTGATCTGTGTTAAAAGCACACACACATACACACACACTAATAAGCAGCACAGTGATCTGTGTTAAAAGCACACACACATACACACACACTAATAAGCAGCGCAGTGATCTGTGTTAAAAGCACACACACATACACACACACTAATAAGCAGCACAGTGATCTGTGTTAAAAGCACACACACACTAATAAGCAGCGCAGTGATCTGTGTTAAAAGCACACACACACTAATAAGCAGCGCAGTGATCTGTGTTAAAAGCACACACACATACACACACACTGATGAGCAGCACAGTGATCTGTGTTAAAAGCACACACACATACACACACACTGATGAGCAGCACAGTGATCTGTGTTAAAAGCACACACACATACACACACACTGATGAGCAGCACAGTGATCTGTGTTAAAAGCACACACACATACACACACACTGATGAGCAGCACAGTGATCTGTGTTAAAAGCACACACACATACACACACACTGATGAGCAGCACAGTGATCTGTGTTAAAAGCACACACACACACTGATGAGCAGCACAGTGATCTGTGTTAAAAGCACACACACACACACACTAATAAGCAGCGCAGTGATCTGTGTTAAAAGCACACACACACACTGATGAGCAGCACAGTGATCTGTGTTAAAAGCACACACACACACACACTGATGAGCAGCACAGTGATCTGTGTTAAAAGCACACACACACTAATAAGCAGCGCAGTGATCTGTGTTAAAAGCACACACACACACTGATGAGCAGCACAGTGATCTGTGTTAAAAGCACACACACACACACACACTGATGAGCAGCACAGTGATCTGTGTTAAAAGCACACACACACTAATAAGCAGCGCAGTGATCTGTGTTAAAAGCACACACACACTAATAAGCAGCACAGTGATCTGTGTTAATCCGCCCAGCCTAGACGGCTAATCCTCTCACCCCCTGATTAAATGTGTTGTGTGTGTGTGTGTGTGTGTGTGTGTGCATGTGCGCGTGTGTGTATGCGCATGTGTGTATGTGTGTGCGTGTGTGTGTATGTATGTGTGTATATGTTTGTATGTATGTTTGTGTGTGTGTGCGCATGTGTATGCGTGTGTGTATGTGTGTGTATGTATGTGTGTATATGTTTGTATGTATGTTTGTGTGTGTGTTTGTGTGTATGTGTGTGCGTGTGTGTGTATGTATATGTGTATATGTTTGTATGTATGTGTGTGTGTATGCACATGTGTGTTTGTGTGTATGTGTGTGCGTGTGTGTGTATGTATGTGTGTATATGTTTGTATGTATGTGTGTGTGTGTGCGCATGTGTATGTGTATGTGTGTGTGTGTGTGTGCATGTGTATGCGTGTGTGTATGTGTGTGTATGTGTGTGATTTTCTGTGTGTGTGAGGACAGGTTGTGGAAAGACCTACACAATGCTGGGTACAGACACGGATCCTGGGATATACGTGCGGACGCTGAATGACCTGTTCCGTGTCATCGAGGAGACCAGCGATGACATGCAATACAGCGTCTCCATGTCCTACCTAGAGGTAATGACCCCAGTTTCACAATAAATATGTCTGTTATGATAACAACACCAACTGCTGCTCCCAGATCTATAATGAGACCAACTGCTGCTCCCAGATCTATAACGAGACCAACTGCTGCTCCCAGATCTATAACGAGACCAACTGCTGCTCCCAGATCTATAACGAGACCAACTGCTGCTCCCAGATCTATAACGAGACCAACTGCTGCTCCCAGATCTATAACGAGACCAACTGCTGCTCCCAGATCTATAACGAGACCAACTGCTGCTCCCAGATCTATAACGAGACCAACTGCTGCTCCCAGATCTATAATGAGACCAACTGCTGCTCCGAGATCTATAATGAGACCAACTGCTGCTCACAGATCTATAATGAGACCAACTGCTGCTCCCAGATCTATAACGAGACAAACTGCTGCTCCCAGATCTATAACGAGACAAACTGCTGCTCCCAGATCTATAACGAGACCAACTGCTGCTCACAGATCTATAATGAGACCAACTGCTGCTCCCAGATCTATAACGAGACCAACTGCTGCTCCCAGATCTATAACGAGACCAACTGCTGCTCCCAGATCTATAACGAGACCAACTGCTGCTCCCAGATCTATAATGAGACCAACTGCTGCTCCAAGATCTATAACGAGACAAACTGCTGCTCCCAGATCTATAACGAACCGATGTGCTGTTTTTCAGACCTATAACGAGCCGATGTGCTGTTTTTCAGATCTATAACGAGCCGATGTGCTGTTTTTCAGATCTATAACGAGCCGATGTGCTGTTTTTCAGATCTGTAACGAGCCGATGTGCTGTTTTTCAGATCTATAACGAGCCGATGTGCTGTTTTTCAGATCTATAACGAGCCAATGTGCTGTTTTTCAGATCTATAATGAGATGATCCGTGATTTGCTAAACCCTGCCTCTGGCTTCCTTGACCTGCGGGAGGACTCCAAGGGTGAGATCCAAGTGGCCGGAATCACTGAGGTGTCCACCATCAATGCCCAAGAGGTGAGAAACCCCATCACAACCCCACCCAGTTTCCACCACAACCCCACCCAAACCCCACCCAGTTTCCACCACAACCCCACCCAAACCCCACCCAGTCTCCACCACAACCCACCCACTTCTCACCACAACCCCACCCAAAACTCCACCCAGTCCCCACCAAGACTCCACCACAACCCCACCCAAACCCCACCCAGTCCTCACAACAACCCCACCCAGTCCCTACCACAACCCCACCCAAAACCCCACCCAGTCCCTACCACAACCCCACCCAGTCCCCACCACAACCCCACCCAGTTTCTACCACAACCCCTCCCAAACCCCACCCAGTCCCTACCACAACCCCACCCAGTCCCCACCACAACCCCACCCAATCTCCACCCAAACCCCACCACAACCCCACCCAGTCCCCACCCAAACCCCCCCAGTCCCCACCACAACCCCACCCAGTCCCCACCACAACCCCACCCAGTCCCCACCCAAACCCCACCCAGTCGCTACTACAACCCCACCCAGTCCCCACCACAACCCCACCCAAACCCCACCCAGTCCCCACCACAACCCCACCCAATCTCCACTCAAACCCCACCCAGTCCCCACCACAACCCCACCCAATCTCCACCCAAACCCCACCCAGTCCCCACCACAACCCCACCCAAACCCCACCCAGTCCCCACCACAACCCCACCCAAAACTCCACCCAGTCCTCACAACAACCCCACCAAGACTCCACCACAACCCCACCCAAACCCCACCCAGTCCTCACAACAACCCCAACCAGTCCCTACCACAACCCCACCCAAAACCCCACCCAGTCCCAACCACAACCCCACCCAGTCCCCACCACAACCCCACCCAATCTCCACCCAAACCCCACCCAGTCCCCACCACAACCCCACCCAAACCCTAACCCAACCCCACCCAAACCCCACTGCTCAAACCTGCCATTGGAAATTGCAGACACTGATGATGATGAGTGATGACACTGGTGATGATGATGATGATGCTCTCTCAGATTATGGAGCTGCTGATGAAGGGGAATAAGCAGCGCACACAGGAGCCCACAGCAGCCAATCAGACGTCTTCACGCTCACACGCTGTGCTGCAGGTGGGCGTACGGCAGCAGAGCCGCTGCAGAGACGTGCTGCAGGAGGTTCGATTCGCTCGCCTCTTCATGATCGACCTGGCAGGGTCTGAGCGAGCCTCACAGGTACTGTGTTTGTGTGAGAGTGTGTGTGTGCGTGTGTGTGTGTGTGTGTGTGTGTGTATGTGTATGTGTGTGCATGCGTGCGTGTGTGTGCGTGTGTGCGTGTGTGTGTGCGTGTGTGTGTGCGTGTGCGTGTGTGTGTGAGTGTGTGTGTGTGTGCGTGAGAATGTGTGTGTGAGTGTGCGTGTGTGTGTGCGTGCGTGTGTGTGCGTGTGTGTGTGTGTGTGTGTGTGTGTGTGTGCATGTGTGTGTGTGAGAATGTGAGTGTGCGTGTGTGTGTGCGTGTGCGTGTGTGTGTGTGTGTGTGTGTGCGTGTGTGTGCGTGTGTGTGTGTGTGCGTGTGTGTGTGTGTGAGTGTGTGTGTGCATGTGTGTGTGTGAGAATGTGTGTGTGAGTGCGTGTGTGTGTGCGTGTGTGTGTGTGTGTGTGTGTGTGCATGTGTGTGTGTGAGAATGTGTGTGTGAGTGTGAGTGTGTGTGTGTGTGTGTGAGAGTGTGTGTGAGTGTGTGTGTGTGTGTGTGTGTGTGTGTGTGAGAATGTGTGTGTGAGTGTGAGTGTGCGTGTGTGTGTGAGTGTGTGTGTGTGTGTGTGTGTGTGTGTGTGTGTGTGTGTGTGAGAATATGTGAGAGCAATGAGGAGCAGATCAACTGAGCTCCTTAACCCAGGATGACGGTGCTGCCAGTTATACCCTGTGGTTTTGGGTTAGGGGTAGATTGTAGGGTCTAACCCTCACCCTACCCCAGACTGTGGGGCTCATCCATGCACAGAATGAGCAGCCTCCCAGTAGGTGTTTGAAGCATAACATAATGAGGAGAACAGGCCATTCAGCCCAATGCTCACCATCTTCCTACCACTAAAGGGTACCTAGCGCTCCCCTACAAACTAGATAGTATCCAGCACCATATCAAGCCTGGTCTTGAAAACACCCAGAGTTTCTGCATCTACTACACGACCTGGCAAGCTATTCCACACAGCGACTACTCTCTGTGTGAAGAAGTACTTCCTAATGTCTGTGTGAAGAAGTACTTCCTGATGTCTGTGTGAAGAAGTATTTCCTAATGTCTGTGTGGAATTAACCTTTTGCTAATTTCCACCTGTGCCCCCGCATTCTACTAACAGAACTCAACCTGAAGAATCTGCCTGTAATTCACTTTATTAATTCCTTTTATGAATTTAAAAGCCTCTATCAAATCACCCCTAAATCTCCTTTTACGAACCTTTGTCTTTGTTTCTGTCAATCATTTTACTGACAAGCGCATCCTGAAGTGAATCTTTATCAATGGCTATTCAGGTTAACGTTAAAAAAAGGCAACAAAGTAACAAATATTCACAATCACTGGAACAGGACAGAGAAACATTTTATGGATCCCTGCTACAGGGTTTACCAGCAGGCTCATCAGGAGTTAAAGCCAGCCACCAGAGCGCCACAAGCTTTTACCTGCATGACCGCTCCAGTCAGTCCGTCGATACAGGGCAGTGACTGTGTAATGGGTAGATCTTATTACCAGGTACTTTAAACTGTGCGTTTGCCTGTGGACGGTCGTGGCATGGTTGTGGGGACAGCGCTTAATTTCCATGGAAACGGCTGAAAAGCTTAACCAGCCACGCCTGCTGCCGCTATGGAGACGGGCCTGTCTGTGGGGTCTCCTGGAGGAGGAGCGTCTATCCCTGGGGGGTGCACTTGCTTATCCCTGTTTGAGAACAGGGATGTGTGCCGTCTGTTTACTTTTACAAAGGAGGAGATTAGAACTGAATTCTGGGGAGGCAAAGCTGGACTGCATCGCCATCTGCTGGCTGACTGCGATCACTGCAGTTTTTGGCCGGCCTCAGTTAGTTTGACTGTCAGTTTGGGTCAAAACTCTAACTGACCCACTGGCTCTGGCCTGTGGTCTGTAAGATATCTTCCTGATTAGGTTTCACTTACACCATGAATACTTTACTCTTTAGTCCCACTTAGTGACAGTCTGTAGTGTGGCAGTGTGTTACTCTCCCCCCCCCCCTCTCTCAGACACAGAACAGGGGTCAAAGGTTAAAGGAAGGGGCACACATTAACCGCTCTCTCCTGGCTCTGGGGAACTGCATCAACGCCCTGAGTGACAAAAATGGGAACAAGTACGTCAACTACAGAGACAGCAAACTGACACGCCTGCTCAAGGTACGCTTACCTGCTCAACACATACACACCTACTCAACGTACACACGCCTGCTCAACGTACACACACCTGCTCAAGGTACACACCTACTCAACGTACACACGCCTGCTCAACGTACACACACCTGCTCAAGGTACACACACCTGCTCAACGTACACACACCTGCTCAAGGTACGCTTACCTGCTCAACACATACACACCTACTCAACGTACACACGCCTGCTCAACGTACACACACCTGCTCAAGGTACACACACCTGCTCAACGTACACACACCTGCTCAAGGTACGCTTACCTGCTCAACACATACACACCTGCTCAACGTACACTACACACGCCTGCTCAACGTACACACACCTGCTCAAGGTACACACACCTGCTCAACGTACACACACCTGCTCAAGGTACGCTTACCTGCTCAACACATACACACCTACTCAACGTACACACGCCTGCTCAACGTACACACACCTGCTCAAGGTACACACACCTGCTCAACGTACACACACCTGCTCAAGGTACACACACCTGCTGAACGTATGCTTACCTGCTCAAGGTACACACACCTGCTCAATATATGCATACCTGCTCAACACATACACACCTACTCAACGTACACACACCTGCTCAAGGTACACACACCTGCTGAACGTATGCTTACCTGCTCAAGGTACACACACCTGCTCAATATATGCTTACCTGCTCAACACATACACACCTACTCAAGGTACACACACCTGCTCAATATATGCATACCTGCTCAACACATACACACCTGCTCAAGGTACACACACCTTCTCAAGGTACACACACCTGCTCAAGGTACACACACCAGCTCAATATATGCATACCTGCTCAACACATACACACCTACTCAACACATACACACCTACTCAATGTACACACACCTGCTCAAGGTACACACACCTGCTCAAGGTATAAACATCTGCTCAATATACACAAACCTGCTCAATGTAAACACACCTGCTGAAGGTAAACACATCTATAGATACAGCAAGCAGACACCTGTGTGGGTGCATAAATCAGGGGAGAAAATAATTATTTTGTTTGATATGAAGTTGTGATGGTGATCTTGTTTGATTGGCTGATTAATATGAAGTTGTGATGTTGTTTGATTGGCTGATTAATATGAAGTTGTGATGGTGATGTTGTTTAATTGGCTGATTGATATGAAGTTGTGATGGTGATGTTGTTTGATTGGCTGATTAATATGAAGTTGCTATGGTCATGTTGTTTGTTTGGCTGATTGATATGAAGTTGTGGTGGTGATGTTGTTTGATTGGCTGATTGATATGAAGTTGTGATGGTGATGTTGTTTGATTGGCTGATTAATATGACGTTGTGGTGGTGATGTTGTTTGATTGGCTGATTAATATGAAGTTGTGATGGTGATGTTGTTTAATTGGCTGAATGATATGAAGTTGTGATGGTCATGTTGTTTGATTGGCTGATGTCAGGGTGCTGAGTTTACCATGTCACATTGCAGCACATTTCTTAGATTCCCTTCTTTCCTGCTCTGTAATTGGCAGGACTCTTTGGGAGGGAACAGCCGCACGGTGATGATCGCACACATTAGCCCCGCCTCCTTGGCGTTTGAGGAGTCGCGGAACACACTGACCTATGCCGACCGGGCGAAGAACATCCGCACACGGGGGTGCCCCCCCCCCCCCCCCCCCCTGGACCTGTGAGGGAGATACCATGATTTTATTATTATAATTATTTTTATTTAACATTTATTTAACACTGACCTGGCCAAGAAGGCATGCGTTAAAATACAAATTCATACAAAGCACACACAAAGTACTCAAAAACGAATTGCATAAATATATGGGATTTGGGCTTGTTACTCAATGTAGCATAGCGGTAAAGGCTCTGGGCTTGTTACTCAGTGTAGCATAGCGGTAAAGGCTCTGGGCTTGTTACTCAATGTAGCATAGCGGTAAAGGCTCTGGGCTTGTTACTCAATGTAGCATAGCGGTAAAGGCTCTGGGCTTGTTACTCAGTGTAGCATAGCGGTAAAGGCTCTGGGCTTGTTACTCAATGTAGCATAGCGGTTAAGGCTCTGGGCTTGTTACTCAGTGTAGCATAGCAGTTAAGGCTCTGGGCTTGTTACTCAATGTAGCATAGCGGTTAAGGCTCTGGGCTTGTTACTCAGTGTAGCATAGCGGTAAAGGCTCTGGGCTTGTTACTCAGTGTAGCACAGCGGTAAAGGCTCTGGGCTTGTTACTCAATGTAGCATAGCGGTAAAGGCTCTGGGCTTGTTACTCAGTGTAGCATAGCGGTAAAGGCTCTGGGCTTGTTACTCAGTGTAGCATAGCGGTAAAGGCTCTGGGCTTGTTACTCAGTGTAGCATAGCGGTAAAGGCTCTGGGCTTGTTACTCAATGTAGCATAGCGGTTAAGGCTCTGGGCTTGTTACTCAGTGTAGCATAGCGGTAAAGGCTCTGGGCTTGTTACTCAGTGTAGCGTAGCGGTAAAGGCTCTGGGCTTGTTACTCAGTGTAGCATAGCGGTAAAGACTCTGGGCTTGTTACTCAATGTAGCATAGCGGTAAAGGCTCTGGGCTTGTTACTCAGTGTAGCATAGCGGTAAAGGCTCTGGGCTTGTTACTCAGTGTAGCATAGCGGTAAAGGCTCTGGGCTTGTTACTCAGTGTAGCGTAGCGATAAAGGCTCTGGGCTTGTTACTCAATGTAGCATAGCGGTAAAGGCTCTGGGCTTGTTACTCAGTGTAGCATAGCGGTTAAGGCTCTGGGCTTGTTACTCAGTGTAGCATAGCGGTTAAGGCTCTGGGCTTGTTACTCAGTGTAGCATAGCGGTAAAGGCTCTGGGCTTGTTACTCAATGTAGCATAGCAGTTAAGGCTCTGGGCTTGTTTCTCAATGTAGCATAGCGGTAAAGGATCTGGGCTTGTTACTCAGTGTAGCATAGCGGTAAAGGCTCTGGGCTTGTTACTCAGTGTAGCATAGCGGTAAAGGCTCTGGGCTTGTTACTCAGTGTAGCATAGCGGTAAAGGCTCTGGGCTTGTTACTCAGTGTAGCATAGCGGTAAAGGCTCTGGGCTTGTTACTCAGTGTAGCATAGCGGTAAAGGCTCTGGGCTTGTTACTCAGTGTAGCATAGCGGTAAAGGCTCTGGGCTTGTTACTCAGTGTAGCATAGCGGTAAAGGCTCCGGGCTTGTTACTCAGTGTAGCATAGCGGTAAAGGCTCTGGGCTTGTTACTCAGTGTAGCATAGCGGTAAAGGCTCTGGGCTTGTTACTCAGTGTAGCATAGCGGTTAAGGCTCTGGGCTTGTTACTCAATGTAGCATAGCGGTTAAGGCTCTGGGCTTGTTACTCAGTGTAGCATAGCAGTTAAGGCTCTGGGCTTGTTACTCAGTGTAGCATAGCGGTTAAGGCTCTGGGCTTTTTACTCAGTGTAGCATAGCGGTAAAGGCTCTGGGCTTGTTTCTCAATGTAGCATAGCGGTAAAGGCTCTGGGCTTGTTACTCAGTGTAGCATAGCAGTTAAGGCTCTGGGCTTGTTACTCAATGTAGCATAGCGGTAAAGGCTCTGGGCTTGTTTCTCAATGTAGCATAGCGGTAAAGGCTCTGGGCTTGTTACTCAGTGTAGCATAGCGGTAAAGGCTCTGGGCTTGTTACTCAGTGTAGCATAGCGGTAAAGGCTCTGGGCTTGTTACTCAGTGTAGCATAGCGGTAAAGGCTCTGGGCTTGTTTCTCACTGTAGCATAGCGGTAAAGGCTCTGGGCTTGTTACTCAGTGTAGCATAGCGGTAAACGCTCTGGGCTTGTTACTCAGTGTAGCATAGCGGTAAACGCTCTGGGCTTGTTACTCAGTGTAGCATAGCGGTAAAGGCTCTGGGCTTGTTACTCAGTGTAGCATAGCGGTAAAGGCTCTGGGCTTGTTACTCAGTGTAGCATAGCAGTTAAGGCTCTGGGCTTGTTACTCAATGTAGCATAGCGGTTAAGGCTCTGGGCTTGTTACTCAGTGTAGCATAGCGGTTAAGGCTCTGGGCTTGTTACTCAGTGTAGCATAGCGGTAAAGGCTCTGGGCTTGTTACTCAGTGTAGCATAGCGGTTAAGGCTCTGGGCTTGTTACTCAGTGTAGCATAGCAGTTAAGGCTCTGGGCTTGTTACTCAGTGTAGCATAGCGGTAAAGACTCTGGGCTTGTTACTCAGTGTAGCATAGCGGTAAAGACTCTGGGCTTGTTACTCAGTGTAGCATAGCAGTTAAGGCTCTGGGCTTGTTACTCAATGTAGCATAGCGGTTAAGGCTCTGGGCTTGTTACTCAGTGTAGCATAGCGGTTAAGGCTCTGGGCTTGTTACTCAATGTAGCATAGCGGTAAAGGCTCTGGGCTTGTTACTCAGTGTAGCATAGCGGTTAAGGCTCTGGGCTTGTTACTCAATGTAGCATAGCGGTAAAGGCTCTGGGCTTGTTACTCAATGTAGCATAGCGGTAAAGGTTCTGGGCTTGTTTCTCAATGTAGCATAGCGGTAAAGGCTCTGGGCTTGTTACTCAGTGTAGCATAGCGGTAAAGGCTCTGGGCTTGTTACTCAGTGTAGCATAGCGGTAAAGGCTCTGGGCTTGTTACTCTGTGTAGCATAGCAGTTAAGGCTCTGGGCTTGTTACTCAATGTAGCATAGCGGTTAAGGCTCTGGGCTTGTTACTCAGTGTAGCATAGCGGTAAAGGCTCTGGGCTTGTTACTCAATGTAGCATAGCGGTTAAGGCTCTGGGCTTGTTACTCAGTGTAGCATAGCGGTAAAGGCTCTGGGCTTGTTACTCAGTGTAGCATAGCGGTAAAGGCTCTGGGCTTGTTACTCAGTGTAGCATAGCGGTAAAGGCTCTGGGCTTGTTACTCAATGTAGCATAGCGGTAAAGGCTCTGGGCTTGTTACTCAGTGTAGCATAGTGGTTAAGGCTCTGGGCTTGTTACTCAGTGTAGCATAGCGGTTAAGGCTCTGGGCTTGTTACTCAGTGTAGCATAGCGGTAAAGGCTCTGGGCTTGTTACTCAATGTAGCATAGCAGTTAAGGCTCTGGGCTTGTTACTCAATGTAGCATAGCGGTAAAGGCTCTGGGCTTGTTACTCAGTGTAGCATAGCGGTAAAGGCTCTGGGCTTGTTACTCAATGTTGCATAGCGGTTAAGGCTCTGGGCTTGTTACTCAGTGTAGCATAGCGGTAAAGGCTCTGGGCTTGTTACTCAGTGTAGCATAGCGGTAAAGGCTCTGGGCTTGTTACTCAGTGTAGCATAGCGGTAAAGGCTCTGGGCTTGTTACTCAGTGTAGCATAGCGGTAAAGGCTCTGGGCTTGTTACTCAATGTAGCATAGCGGTAAAGGCTCTGGGCTTGTTACTCAGTGTAGCATAGCGGTAAAGGCTCTGGGCTTGTTACTCAGTGTAGCATAGCGGTTAAGGCTCTGGGCTTGTTACTCAGTGTAGCATAGCGGTTAAGGCTCTGGGCTTGTTACTCAGTGTAGCATAGCGGTTAAGGCTCTGGGCTTGTTACTCAGTGTAGCATAGCGGTAAAGGCTCTGGGCTTGTTACTCAGTGTAGCATAGCGGTAAAGGCTCTGGGCTTGTTACTCAGTGTAGCATAGCGGTAAAGGCTCTGGGCTTGTTACTCAATGTAGCATAGCGGTAAAGGCTCTGGGCTTGTTACTCAGTGTAGCATCGCGGTAAAGGCTCTGGGCTTGTTTCTCAATGTAGCATAGCGGTAAAGGCTCTGGGCTTGTTACTCAGTGTAGCGTAGCGGTAAAGGCTCTGGGCTTGTTACTCAATGTAGCGTAGCGGTAAAGGCTCTGGGCTTGTTACTCAATGTAGCATAGCGGTTAAGGCTCTGGGCTTGTTACTCAGTGTTGCATAGCGGTTAAGGCTCTGGGCTTGTTACTCAATGTAGCGTAGCGGTAAAGGCTATGGGCTTGTTACTCAATGTAGCGTAGCGGTAAAGGCTATGGGCTTGTTACTCAATGTAGCATAGCGGTTAAGGCTCTGGGCTTGTTAACTGGAAGAGGGTATTATTAAGCTGAAGTGAATGGTGATTAATTTCTTTGTGGGTGTGTGTATGCGTTGTGTGTTTGTTTGTGTGTGTGTGTAGGTGAAGCAAAACCTGCTGAATGTGTCGTACCACATCGCTCAGTACACCAGCATCATCTCTGACCTGCGCAGTGAGATTCAACGGCTCAAAAACAAGATCTCCGAGCAAGCCGGCCGCCAGACCAGCTCCAACACTGAGGGTGCTGATATTCGTCATGTACAGGGTAAGACGCTACATGCATTCTACACACACGATACATACCCTACACACTAGAGCTTATAGCAACGTTACATTAGCTGTTAGGTAATCACACACACACACACACACACACACACACACAAAGCTGAGGGGTTATGTGTATTGTTACGACCCCGGCTCGAAGGGACCGCAACACAAACTATTTCAAACACAAACCATGAACCCAGCATGGCAACTACGCCAAACTAACCCCCTCTCTGCACTCCCAGCCCAGGTGCAGGCTCTCACACACACACAGAGCTGAGGGATGATGGGTAATGCGGTCTCCTCTCTGCACTCCCAGCCCAGGTGCAGGCTCTCACACACACACAGAGCTGAGGGATGATGGGTAATGCGGTCCCCTCTCTGCACTCCCAGCCCAGGTGCAGGCTCTCACACACACACAGAGCTGAGGGATGATGGGTAATGCGGTCCCCTCTCTGCACTCCCAGCCCAGGTGCAGGCTCTCACACACACACAGAGCTGAGGGATGATGGGTAATGCGGTCCCCTCTCTGCACTCCCAGCCCAGGTGCAGGCTCTCACACACACACAGAGCTGAGGGATGATGGGTAATGCGGTCTCCTCTCTGCATTCCCAGCCCAGGTGCAGGCTCTCACACACACACACACAGAGCTGAGGGATGATGGGTAATGCAGTCTCCTCTCTGCACTCCCAGCCCAGGTGCAGGCTCACACACACACACAGAGCTGAGGGATGATGGGTAATGCGGTCTCCTCTCTGCACTCCCAGCCCAGGTGCAGGCTCTCACACACACACAGAGCTGAGGGATGATGGGTAATGCGATCTCCTCTCTGCACTCCCAGCCCAGGTGCAGGCTCTCACACACACACAGAGCTGAGGGATGATGGGTAATGCGGTCCTCTCTCTGCACTCCCAGCCCAGGTGCAGGCTCTCACACACACACAGAGCTGAGGGATGATGGGTAATGCAGTCTCCTCTCTGCACTCCCAGCCCAGGTGCAGGCTCTCACACACACACAGAGCTGAGGGATGATGGGTAATGCGGTCCCCTCTCTGCACTCCCAGCCCAGGTGCAGGCTCTCACACACACACAGAGCTGAGGGATGATGGGTAATGCGGTCCCCTCTCTGCACTCACAGCCCAGGTGCAGGCTCTCACACACACACAGAGCTGAGGGATGATGGGTAATGCGGTCCCCTCTCTGCACTCCCAGCCCAGGTGCAGGCTCTCACACACACACAGAGCTGAGGGATGATGGGTAATGCGGTCTCCTCTCTGCACTCCCAGCCCAGGTGCAGGCTCTCACACACACACACACAGAGCTGAGGGATGATGGGTAATGCGGTCTCCTCTCTGCATTCCCAGCCCAGGTGCAGGCTCTCACACACACACAGAGCTGAGGGATGATGGGTAATGCGGTCCTCTCTCTGCACTCCCAGCCCAGGTGCAGGCTCTCACACACACACAGAGCTGAGGGATGATGGGTAATGCGGTCTCCTCTCTGCATTCCCAGCCCAGGTGCAGGCTCATGCATCGCTCCAGAGCCGCAAGGAGACAGACCAGATCAGGGAGCAGCTGATCCAGGCTTTCCGCCAGCAGATGGCGATCCGCAAAACTCTAATGGAGCTGGAGAACTGCAACATGGAGATCCAGATCGACACGTCCAAACACCTGCTCACTGTTACAGAGTGAGTATTTACACCTGATCACAATCACACACCTGCTCACCATCAGAGTTAGTACTGCATACCTGCTCACTATCACACACCTGCTCACTATCACACACCTGCTCACTGTCACAGAGTGAGTATTTACACCTGCACACTATCACACACCTGCTCTCTGTCACAGAGTGAGTCTGCACACCTGATCACTATCACACACCTGCTCTCTGTCACAGAGTGAGTCTGCACACCTGATCACTATCACACACCTGCTCACCATCAGAGTTAGTACTGCATACCTGCTCACTATCACACACCTGCTCTCTGTCACAGAGTGAGTCTGCACACCTGATCACTATCACACACCTGCTCACTGTCACAGAGTGAGTCTGCATACCTGCTCACTATCACACACCTGCTCACTGTTACAGAGTGAGTATTTACACCTGCTCACTATCACACACCTGCTCACTGTCACAGAGTGAGTATTTACACCTGCTCACTATCACACACCTGCTCACCATCAGAGTTAGTACTGCATACCTGCTCACTATCACACACCTGCTCACTGTTACAGAGTGAGTATTTACACCTGCTCACTGTCGCAGAGTGAGTATTTACACCTGATCACTATCACACACCTGCTCACTGTCACAGAGTGAGTCTGCACACCTGCTCACTATCACACACCTGATCACTATCACACACCTGATCACTATCACATACCTGCTCACTGTTACAGAGTGAGTATTTACACCTGATCACTATCACCTGCTCACTGTTACAGAGTGAGTATTTACACCTGATCACTATCACACACCTGCTCACTGTCACAGAGTGAGTATTTACACCTGCTCACTATCACACACCTGATCACCATCAGAGTTAGTACTGCATACCTGCTCACTATCACACACCTGCTCACTGTTACAGAGTGAGTCTGCATACCTGCTCACTATCACACACCTGCTCACTGTCACAGAGTGAGTATTTACACCTGATCACTATCACACACCTGCTCACTGTCACAGAGTGAGTATTTACACCTGATCACTATCACACACCTGCTCACTGTTACAGAGTGAGTATTTACACCTGCTCACTATCACACACCTGCTCACTGTCACAGAGTGAGTATTTACACCTGATCACTATCACACACCTGCTCACTGTCACAGAGTGAGTATTTACACCTGATCACTATCACACACCTGCTCACTGTCACAGAGTGAGTATTTACACCTGCTCACTATCACACACCTGCTCACTGTTACAGAGTGAGTATTTACACCTGATCACTAGCACACACCTGCTCACTGTCACAGAGTGAGTCTGCATACCTGCTCACTATCACACACCTGCTCACTGTCACAGAGTGAGTATTTACACCTGATCACTATCACATACCTGCTCACTGTCACAGAGTGAGTATTTACACCTGCTCACTATCACACGCCTGCTCACTGTCACAGAGTGAGTCTGCACACTGATCACTGTCACACACCTGCTCACTGTCACAGAGTGAGTCTGCATACCTGATCACTATCACACACCTGCTCACTATCACACTCCTGCTCACTGTCACAGAGTGAGTATTTACACCTGCTCACTATCACACACCTGCTCACTGTCACAGAGTGAGTATTTACACCTGCTCACTATCACACACCTGCTCACTGTCGCAGAGTGAGTCTGCACACCTGATCACTATCACACACCTGCTCTCTGTCACAGAGTGAGTCTGCATAACTGATCACTATCACATACCTGCTCACTGTTACAGAGTGAGTATTTACACCTGCGCACCATCACACACCAGGGGGGTATTGCACAATGCAGGATTACTGTGTTAGCTGGATAATGGCACTGAGTAAAACCCGGAACCCTCCCAAATATGGAGCATGGACTGAAGGAAAAAGCGCTCTTGTGTTTTACTCAGTGCAGTTATCCAGCTAACTCAGTAATCCTGCTAACTCACTAATCCTGCTTTGTAGTGGATACCCCAAATGTGACACGCCTGCTAACAATCATACATCTACGGGATGCTCGGGCTGTGACTGAAATCATGCCCAAATAAAAGTTGTTGTTGGTCTTCCTGTAGCTGGGAACAGGAGCAGAGCCGTCGCACCCAGAAATGGCGGGAAGAGCGACGCAAAGAAACCTCAAATAAGGACGAGAGCGAGGACTGCGACTCACCTGAAACTCCGCCCGACATCTCAGAGACACAGGAGGTGACCCAGGCCCGAGAGAACCTGCTCACCCTTATGGCGCAACAAAAGAAAATCCACAAAAAGAAGGTACACACACACACACACACGCTCACGCACACACATATGCACACATGTACGCCTTTGGTTATTATTTGGAAACAGGAACTTGAACCAGGAATAAGCGGGTTGAACATGGATGGATGGATCATGGATTATAATAATACATTTTATTCATAACCATTTGTAGTATGTTAAATTGTAAATAAGACATACAGGTACATATAATTGTGTATATTTTGTTTAGTTTTTGCATGATGTATTTAGCATGGTGCTATGCTGTGCGGTGCTGTTTCTCCCCCTGTGCTGCAGGGGGCGCTGGAGCAGAAGCTGAGGGAGCTGAGGGAGGGGGCTCGGAGGGCTGAGGAGCTGCTGCCACGCAGGGTGAGCTCGGAGGACCAGAGGGAGGTTTTGGGGCTGCTCTGTAAGGTTCACGAGCTGGAGATGGAGAACACAGAGATGCAGTCACACGCCCTGCTCAAGGACAACCTCATCCGACACAAGAACTCTATGGTACAGCGCTTTGAGCAGCGCAGGCACCTGTGTGATGAGATCATTCAGCAGCAGAGACAGTTCATCGAGGGTACGTTTAAAACGCACACACACACACACATACGTGACATTGTGCAGATCACAGGTTTCTGGTGAACGTTGTAATTTGGTTGTAAATGGGTTGATGTGACGTTGTGCAGATCACAGGTTGCTGGTGAACATTGTAATTTGGTTGTAAATGGGTTGATGTGACGTTGTGCAGATCACAGGTTGCTGGTGAACATTGTAATTTGGTTGTAAATTGGTTGATGTGACATTGTGCAGATCACAGGTTGCTGGTGCCCCAGCCATTGCAGCAGCTGTATGAGTTGTATTCAAAGGAACCGGATTACAGGAGCCTAGAGAGGGTCACCATCTGCACCCTCAGGGTAAGAGCAGTTACACCTGCCTACACCTGCTTACACCTGTTTACACCTGCCTACACCTGTTTACACCTGCCTACACCTGTTTATACCTGTTTACACCTGCCTACACTTGTTTACACCTGCTTACACCTGTTTACACCTGCCTACACCTGCTTACACCTGTTTACACCTGCTTACACCTGTTTACACCTGCCTACACCTGCTTACACCTGTTTACACCTGCCTACACCTGCTTACACCTGTTTACACCTGCCTACACCTGTTTACACCTGCCTACACCTGTTTACACCTGTTTACACCTGCCTACACTTGTTTATACCTGCTTACACCTGCCTATACCTGTTTACACCTGCTTACACCTGCCTACACCTGCTTACACCTGCCTACACTTGTTTACACCTGCTTACACATGCTTACACCTGCTTACACTTGTTTACACCTGCTTTCACCTACTTACACCTGCCTACACCTGCTTACACCTGTTGTCACGACCCGGCTCGTAGAGACCACACAGGGAATTCACTGATCAAAATATAAATTTATTTAAAGTAACCAAAACACATACAAAATAAAGTAAAACATGAGGTGTGGAAGTCTTAAGTTATCAGTTGTGTATGCATACGCTTGAATGAGTGAAAAGTATCATAGTGAGTGTTGTAAGATGCAAAAACCCAATGAAACACATACGTGGAGAGAATCAGAGAGACTGCTCATAGAAGACAGCGAGTTAAATAGAGTAAAACGACCCAACAGGTGCGTCTCATAACCAATCAACTCTCCACCTCCACCCACCAGCCTACTAACGGCCAGCGGAGCAAGAGAGCCGTAACACTGTTTACACCTGCTTACACCTGATTATACCTGTGTACACCTGCTTACACCTGTTTACACTTGTGTACACCTGCTTACACATGTTTACACCTGCTTACTTTTGCTTACACCTGCTTACACCCTATTTCACTTGTTTACATCCAATTTGACCTGTTTACACCTGCTTACACGTGTTTACACCCAATTGCACTTGTTTACACCTGTGTACACCCAATTTCACCTGTTTACACTCCAGTTTCACCCGTTTACACCTGTTTACACCTTTGTGTTGTGGTATGGTCAGTCTAACTACACACACACAATCACTTGCGTATAGACATACATATACACACACGCATTTAGACACATGTATACACAAACACACACATACTGTAGTGATTCGTGGCTGTTTTCTTTTATTTTGCGGCTCTCGTTCTTCCTTCCCGATTGTGAATTAATCTGATTTTTTCCACGTTCCGTTTCATGGTTTGCCGTCCTCGTTATTGTGTTCACCTGTGCTTCTACCTGCAGGGTACTTAAGTTTCTCACTTCCGCTTCCCCGGTGCTTGATTATCTTACGACATTGCATTCGAGCCAGGTATAGCCAGGTTACTAGCGACCTCCTGATATTAAACATTGTTTATGTTCAGGGGGGACTTGCTAGTTAGCTACTTAATCAGGTATAGGATTTGTTTTTCTTCTGGTAGCGTTCTGCGCTATCTATCTAGCACTTTGCTGTTCTCTCTGAGGCAGTTTTTCTTTTTACTTTCGTTTTGGTTTTACACTTCTCCGGCTCTGAGCTAAGGCAGCCGAGGGTGTTCTTTTGGTTACTTAGTTTCCCGTTCTTGTGTCATTATTTGGGTTTGGGACATTTAGTTGTTATTTAATAGTTTTTTAGTTCGCCCGTTTTTGTGGGTTTATTTTCGTTACGTTCCTGTTTTTTTTTTCTTTATTATTTTCTCTCCCTTAATTATCGGTCCTCACGTCTTGTGAGCTGACTTGTTCAGATTCCTCCCACCTTTGCGTTTGAATCTCTGAACAATTAAGAAACCGATTACACATACACACACACATATACAGTATACACACTTTCTCACACACACACACACACACACTCTCACACACACACACACTCTCACACACACATGCACACAGACTTTCTCACACACACACACACACTCTCACACACACATGCACACACACTCTCTCACACGCACACACACTCTCTCACACGCACACACACACACTCTCTCACACGCACACACACTCTCTCACACGCACACACACTCTCTCACACGCACACACACTCTCTCACACGCACACACACTCTCTCACACGCACACACACTCTCTCACACGCACACACATGCACACACACACACACTCTCACACACACACACACGCACACACACTCTCTCTCACACACACACTGTATTTCTGTCCCCAGGATGGTTTTCTGGCGAAGATGGCGGTGCCACTGCAGGATGTGGAATCTGACCAGGAGAGCGTGCGCACGCTGGGCTCTGACCCACAGGCCAGGAGACACACCCTGCCGCCTATCCTGGCCCCGCCCCACAGGTGAGACGCTACAGTATACGCACCTGGCTGAAAGGGCAGGAGGCCGCTGATTGGTCATTGGTTTCAGTGAAGACTTGATATTGATTGGCTGCTCTGATACTTCCAACATCGACAGTAACCGGGTGTTTAAGAATAGCCCCCACCCCCGGCAGCTCAATCGCTCGGTGGCGATGACCCCGCCCCCTATCCACATCACTGGCCAAGGCAACCAAGAGGTGAGTGTGTGTATGTGTGTGTGTGTGTGTTTGTCTGTACCGTGCTGTGGAAGAATTTGTGTGTCTGTGTGTGTGTGTGTGTGTGTGTCTGTGTGTCTTTCTTGTATAGACGATCTCGTGGGACAATATATATGTTGTATTTCAGTAGATATAGTCTATAATAGATATTGTAATGTAGTTGATGTAGTGTTGCAATAGATACTGTACATTAGTACTTGTGGTGCTATAGTAGATATTGTGTTTCAGTAGATGTAGTGCTACAGTAGATATTGTGTTTCAGTAGATGTAGTGCTACAGTAGATATTGTGTTTCAGTAGAAATGGTGCTACAGTAGATATTGTGTTTCAGTAGATGTAGTGCTACAGTAGATATTGTGTTTCAGTAGATGTAGTGCTACAGTAGATATTGTGTTTCAGTAGATGTAGTGCTACAGTAGATATTGTGTTTCAGTAGATGTAGTGCTACAGTAGATATTGTGTTTCAGTAGATGTAGTGCTACAGTAGATATTGTGTTTCAGTAGAAATGGTGCTACAGTAGATATTGTGTTTCAGTAGATGTAGTGCTACAGTAGATATTGTGTTTCAGTAGAAATGGTGCTACAGTAGATATTGTGTTTCAGTAGATGTAGTGCTACAGTAGATATTGTGTTTCAGTAGAAATGGTGCTACAGTAGATATTGTGTTTCAGTAGATGTAGTGCTACAGTAGATATTGTGTTTCAGTAGATGTAGTGCTACAGTAGATATTGTGTTTCAGTAGATGTAGTGCTACAGTAGATATTGTGTTTCAGTAGATGTAGTGCTACAGTAGATATTGTGTTTCAGTAGATGTAGTGCTACAGTAGATATTGTGTTTCAGTAGATGTAGTGCTACAGTAGATATTGTGTTTCAGTAGATGTAGTGCTACAGTAGATAATGTGTTTCAGTAGAAATGGTGCTACAGTAGATATTGTGTTTCAGTAGATGTAGTGCTACAGTAGATATTGTGTTTCAGTAGAAATGGTGCTACAGTAGATATTGTGTTTCAGTAGATGTAGTGCTACAGTAGATATTGTGTTTCAGTAGATGTAGTGCTACAGTAGATATTGTGTTTCAGTAGATTTAGTGCTACAGTAGATATTGTGTTTCAGTAGATGTAGTGCTACAGTAGATATTGTGTTTCAGTAGAAATGGTGCTACAGTAGATATTGTGTTTCAGTAGAAATGGTGCTACAGTAGATATTGTGTTTCAGTAGATGTAGTGCTACAGTAGATATTGTGTTTCAGTAGATTTAGTGCTACAGTAGATATTGTGTTTCAGTAGATGTAGTGCTACAGTAGATATTGTGTTTCAGTAGATGTAGTGCTACAGTAGATATTGTGTTTCAGTAGAAATGGTGCTACAGTAGATATTGTGTTTCAGTAGATGTAGTGCTACAGTAGATATTGTGTTTCAGTAGATGGATGGCTACAGTAGATATTGTGTTTCAGTAGATGTAGTGCTACAGTAGATATTGTGTTTAAGTAGATGTAGTGCTACAGTAGATATTGTGTTTCAGTAGATGTAGTGCTACAGTAGATATTGTGTTTCAGTAGAAATGGTGCTACAGTAGATATTGTGTTTCAGTAGAAATGGTGCTACAGTAGATATTGTGTTTCAGTAGATGTAGTGCTACAGTAGATATTGTGTTTCAGTAGATGTAGTGCTACAGTAGATATTGTGTTTCAGTAGATGTAGTGCTACAGTAGATATTGTGTTTCAGTAGATGGATGGCTACAGTAGATATTGTGTTTCAGTAGATGTAGTGCTACAGTAGATATTGTGTTTCAGTAGATGTAGTGCTACAGTAGATATTGTGTTTCAGTAGATGTAGTGCTACAGTAGATATTGTGTTTCAGTAGATGTAGTGCTACAGTAGATAATGTGTTTCAGTAGAAATGTAGTGCTACAGTAGATATTGTGTTTCAGTAGATGTAGTGCTACAGTAGATATTGTGTTTCAGTAGAAATGGTGCTACAGTAGATATTGTGTTTCAGTAGATGTAGTGCTACAGTAGATATTGTGTTTCAGTAGATGTAGTGCTACAGTAGATATTGTGTTTCAGTAGATTTAGTGCTACAGTAGATATTGTGTTTCAGTAGATGTAGTGCTACAGTAGATATTGTGTTTCAGTAGAAATGGTGCTACAGTAGATATTGTGTTTCAGTAGATGTAGTGCTACAGTAGATATTGTGTTTCAGTAGATGTAGTGCTACAGTAGATATTGTGTTTCAGTAGATGTAGTGCTACAGTAGATATTGTGTTTCAGTAGATGTAGTGCTACAGTAGATATTGTGTTTCAGTAGATGTAGTGCTACAGTAGATATTGTGTTTCAGTAGATGTAGTGCTACAGTAGATATTGTGTTTCAGTAGAAATGGTGCTACAGTAGATATTGTGTTTCAGTAGATGTAGTGCTACAGTAGATATTGTGTTTCAGTAGATGGATGGCTACAGTAGATATTGTGTTTCAGTAGATGTAGTGCTACAGTAGATATTGTGTTTAAGTAGATGTAGTGCTACAGTAGATATTGTGTTTCAGTAGATGTAGTGCTACAGTAGATATTGTGTTTCAGTAGAAATGGTGCTACAGTAGATATTGTGTTTCAGTAGAAATGGTGCTACAGTAGATATTGTGTTTCAGTAGATGTAGTGCTACAGTAGATATTGTGTTTCAGTAGAAATGGTGCTACAGTAGATATTGTGTTTCAGTAGATGTAGTGCTACAGTAGATATTGTGTTTCAGTAGATGGATGGCTACAGTAGATATTGTGTTTCAGTAGATGTAGTGCTACAGTAGATATTGTGTTTAAGTAGATGTAGTGCTACAGTAGATATTGTGTTTCAGTAGATGTAGTGCTACAGTAGATATTGTGTTTCAGTAGAAATGGTGCTACAGTAGATATTGTGTTTCAGTAGAAATGGTGCTACAGTAGATATTGTGTTTCAGTAGATGTAGTGCTACAGTAGATATTGTGTTTCAGTAGATGTAGTGCTACAGTAGATATTGTGTTTCAGTAGATGTAGTGCTACAGTAGATATTGTGTTTCAGTAGATGGATGGCTACAGTAGATATTGTGTTTCAGTAGATGTAGTGCTACAGTAGATATTGTGTTTCAGTAGATGTAGTGCTACAGTAGATATTGTGTTTCAGTAGAAATGGTGCTACAGTAGATATTGTGTTTCAGTAGATGTAGTGCTACAGTAGATATTGTGTTTCAGTAGATGGATGGCTACAGTAGATATTGTGTTTCAGTAGATGTAGTGCTACAGTAGATATTGTGTTTCAGTAGATGTAGTGCTACAGTAGATATTGTGTTTCAGTAGATGTAGTGCTACAGTAGATATTGTGTTTCAGTAGATGTAGTGCTACAGTAGATATTGTGTTTCAGTAGATGTAGTGCTACAGTAGATATTGTGTTTCAGTAGATGTAGTGCTACAGTAGATATTGTGTTTCAGTAGAAATGGTGCTACAGTAGATATTGTGTTTCAGTAGATGTAGTGCTACAGTAGATATTGTGTTTCAGTAGATTTAGTGCTACAGTAGATATTGTGTTTCAGTAGATGTAGTGCTACAGTAGATATTGTGTTTCAGTAGATGTAGTGCTACAGTAGATATTGTGTTTCAGTAGATGTAGTGCTACAGTAGATATTGTGTTTCAGTAGATGTAGTGCTACAGTAGATATTGTGTTTCAGTAGAAATGGTGCTACAGTAGATATTGTGTTTCAGTAGATGTAGTGCTACAGTAGATATTGTGTTTCAGTAGATGGATGGCTACAGTAGATATTGTGTTTCAGTAGATGTAGTGCTACAGTAGATATTGTGTTTCAGTAGATGTAGTGCTACAGTAGATATTGTGTTTCAGTAGAAATGGTGCTACAGTAGATATTGTGTTTCAGTAGATGTAGTGCTACAGTAGATATTGTGTTTCAGTAGAAATGGTGCTACAGTAGATATTGTGTTTCAGTAGATGTAGTGCTACAGTAGATATTGTGTTTCAGTAGATGTAGTGCTACAGTAGATATTGTGTTTCAGTAGATGTAGTGCTACAGTAGATATTGTGTTTCAGTAGAAATGGTGCTACAGTAGATATTGTGTTTCAGTAGAAATGGTGCTACAGTAGATATTGTGTTTCAGTAGATGTAGTGCTACAGTAGATATTGTGTTTCAGTAGATGTAGTGCTACAGTAGATATTGTGTTTCAGTAGATGTAGTGCTACAGTAGATATTGTGTTTCAGTAGATGTAGTGCTACAGTAGATATTGTGTTTCAGTAGATGTAGTGCTACAGTAGATATTGTGTTTCAGTAGATGTAGTGCTACAGTAGATATTGTGTTTCAGTAGATGTAGTGCTACAGTAGATATTGTGTTTCAGTAGATGTAGTGCTACAGTAGATATTGTGTTTCAGTAGATGTAGTGCTACAGTAGATATTGTGTTTCAGTAGATGTAGTGCTACAGTAGATATTGTGTTTCAGTAGATGTAGTGCTACAGTAGATATTGTGTTTCAGTAGATGTAGTGCTACAGTAGAT
>CM040405.1:613431-703431 GCA_022702515.1 Ilyophis sp. 1 JC-2022
CTCTAAGCTTTTAGTGAGCATGTTGGTTATGTAAAGCTTTTAGTAAGCATGTTGGTTATGTTATCACACTCAAAGCTTTTAGTGAGCATGTTGGTTATGTAAAGCTTTTAGTGAGCATGTTGGTTATGTTATCACACTCAAAGCTTTTAGTGATCATGTTGGTTATGTAAAGCTTTTAGTGAGCATGTTGGTTATGTTATCACACTCAATGCTTTTAGTGAGCATGTTGGTTATGTTATCACACTCAAAGCTTTTAGTGAGCATGTTGGTTATGTAAAGCTTTTAGTGAGCATGTTGGTTATGTTATCACACTCAAAGCTTTTAGTGATCATGTTGGTTATGTAAAGCTTTTAGTGAGCATGTTGGTTATGTTATCACACTCAATGCTTTTAGTGAGAATGTTGGGTATGTTATCACACTCTAAGCTTTTAGTGAGCATGTTGGTTATGTTATCACACTCAATGCTTTTAGTGAGAATGTTGGGTATGTTATCACACTCTAAGCTTTTAGTGAGCATGTTGGTTATGTTATCACACTCAATGCTTTTAGTGAGCATGTTGGTTATGTTATCACACTCAATGCTTTTAGTGAGCATGTTGGTTATGTTATCACACTCAATGCTTTTAGTGAGCATGTTGGTTATGTTATCACACTCAATGCTTTTAGTGAGCATGTTGGTTATGTTATCACACTCAATGCTTTTAGTGAGAATGTTGGGTATGTTATCACACTCTAAGCTTTTAGTGAGCATGTTGGTTATGTTATCACACTCAATGCTTTTAGTGAGCATGTTGGGTATGTTATCACACTCTAAGCTTTTAGTGAGCATGTTGGTTATGTTATCACACTCAATGCTTTTAGTGAGCATGTTGGTTATGTTATCACACTCAATGCTTTTAGTGAGCATGTTGGTTATGTTATCACACTCAATGCTTTTAGTGAGCATGTTGGTTATGTTATCACACTCAAAGCTTTTAGTGAG
Source organism: Ilyophis sp. 1 JC-2022 (assembly GCA_022702515.1). Taxonomy (NCBI): domain Eukaryota; kingdom Metazoa; phylum Chordata; class Actinopteri; order Anguilliformes; family Synaphobranchidae; genus Ilyophis; species Ilyophis sp. 1 JC-2022. The sequence continues at coordinate 614,414 of CM040405.1, forward strand.
CATGTTGGTTATGTTATCACACTCAGTGCTTTTAGTGAGAATGTTGGGTATGTTATCACACTCTAAGCTTTTAGTGAGCATGTTGGTTATGTTATCACACTCAATGCTTTTAGTGAGCATGTTGGGTATGTTATCACACTCTAAGCTTTTAGTGAGCATGTTGGTTATGTAAAGCTTTTAGTGAGCATGTTGGTTATGTTATCACACTCAATGCTTTTAGTGAGCATGTTGGTTATGTTATCACACTCAATGCTTTTAGTGAGCATGTTGGTTATGTTATCACACTCAATGCTTTTAGTGAGCATGTTGGGTATGTTATCACACTCTAAGCTTTTAGTGAGCATGTTGGTTATGTTATCACACTCAATGCTTTTAGTGAGCATGTTGGTTATGTTAACACACTCAATGCTTTTAGTGAGCATGTTGGTTATGTTATCACACTCAATGCTTTTAGTGAGCATGTTGGTTATGTTATCACACTCAATGCTTTTAGTGAGCATGTTGGTTATGTTATCACACTCAATGCTTTTAGTGAGCATGTTGGTTATGTTATCACACTCAAAGCTTTTAGTGAGCATGTTGGTTATGTTATCACACTCAATGCTTTTAGTGAGCATGTTGGTTATGTTATCACACTCAAAGCTTTTAGTGAGCATGTTGGTTATGTTATCACACTCAATGCTTTTAGTGAGCATGTTGGGTATGTTATCACACTCAAAGATTTTAGTGAGCATGTTGGTTATGTAAAGCTTTTAGTGAGCATGTTGGTTATGTTATCACACTCAATGCTTTTAGTGAGCATGTTGGTTATGTTATCACACTCAATGCTTTTAGTGAGCATGTTGGTTATGTTATCACACTCAATGCTTTTAGTGAGCATGTTGGTTATGTTATCACACTCAATGCTTTTAGTGAGCATGTTGGTTATGTTATCACACTCAAAGCTTTTAGTGAGCATGTTGGTTATGTTATCACACTCAATGCTTTTAGTGAGCATGTTGGTTATGTTATCACACTCAAAGCTTTTAGTGAGCATGTTGGTTATGTTATCACACTCAAAGCTTTTAGTGAGCATGTTGGTTATGTTATCACACTCAAAGCTTTTAGTGAGCATGTTGGTTATGTAAAGCTTTTAGTGAGCATGTTGGTTATGTTATCACACTCAATGCTTTTAGTGAGCATGTTGGGTATGTTATCACACTCAAAGCTTTTAGTGAGCATGTTGGTTATGTAAAGCTTTTAGTGATCATGTTGGTTATGTTATCACACTCAATGCTTTTAGTGAGCATGTTGGTTATGTTATCACACTCAAAGCTTTTAGTGAGCATGTTGGTTATGTTATCACACTCAATGCTTTTAGTGAGCATGTTGGTTATGTAAAGCTTTTAGTGAGCATGTTGGTTATGTTATCACACTCAAAGCTTTTAGTGATCATGTTGGTTATGTTATCACACTCAAAGCTTTTAGTGAGCATGTTGGTTATGTTATCACACTCAAAGCTTTTAGTGAGCATGTTGGTTATGTAAAGCTTTTAGTGAGCATGTTGGTTATGTTATCACACTCAATGCTTTTCGTGAGAATGGTTAGGTTATTGCAGCGTTTGTTAAACGTTGGTTTTTGATCACTCTCCATTGTTGTGTTCCAGGACCGCCAGTCATCACCTCAGACTCCTCACCTGGCCCGCTTGGTCACTTGGGCCCCCCCAAACGCAAAGCTCACCTGCGCCCCCCCCAGCCTCTGCTGTACATCAGCAACGCCCATACTGGGGTCCCCCGAACACGCAAGCGCTGACGGCACCCTCCCCCTAATCACGGCCCTCACTTACCTGTACATCACCCTGCCCCCAATCACACCAGCACTTGCCTGTACATCACCCTGCCTCCCCCAATCACGGCCCTCACTTACCTGTACATCACCCTGCCCCCCCCCCAATCACCACGCCCCTCACTTACCTGTACATCACCCTGCCCCCCCAATCACGCCCCTCACTTACCTGTACATCACCCTGCCCCCCCAATCACGCCCCTCACTTGCCTGTACATCACCCTGCCCCCCCAATCACACCAGCACTTGCCTGTACATCACCCTGCCCCCCCAATCACACCAGCACTTGCCTGTACATCACCCTGCCCCCCCAATCACACCAGAACTTGCCTGTACATCACCCTGCCCCCCCAATCACACCAGCACTTACCTGTACATCACCCTCTCCGTACCTCTGACAGCACTGTACATCATTTACCAGATCAAAGAAGTGTAGATGAAGCTCCGCCCCTTCAGTATATACATGAAGCTCCGCCCCTTCAGTATATACATGAAGCTCCGCCCCTTCAGTATATACATGAAGCTCCGCCCCTTTACTCCATATTGGAGGCTCCGCCCCTTTAGTACCCACAGTCCATGGGATTAAAAATATGCCCACACAGACGTTTCTGTGACCTCACATAAAGCGCCAGTACTGACCAGGACTTAACTAACCCTGTCAGTGTTTCACAGAAAACAGCAGTACTGACCAGACTAACCCTGTGACTGACCCACATAGGACAGCAGTACTGACCAGACTAACCCTGTGACTGACCCACATAGGACAGCAGTACTGACCAGACTAACCCTGTGACTGACCCACATAGGACAGCAGTACTGACCAGACTAACCCTGTGACTGACCCACATAGGACACCAGTACGGGCCAGGACTTAACTAACCCTGTCAGTGATTCACATAGGACACCAGTACTGACCAGGACTTAACTAACCCTGTCAGTGACTCCCATAGGACACCAGTACTGACCTTAACTCACCTTGTCAGTGACTCCCATAGGACACCAGTACTGACCTTAACTCACCCTGTCAGTGACTCCCATAGGACACCAGTACTGACCTTAACTCACCCTGTCAGTGACTCCCATAGGACACCAGTACTGACCTTAACTCACCCTGTCAGTGACTCCCATAGGACACCAGTACTGACCTTAACTCACCCTGTCAGTGATTCAGATGCAATCTCAGTCTTGATGTTTAAAGAGAATGAGCAGAGTAATATCTAGGCAGATTCTTTCATTAAAACAGTTCAGATAAAATCTACAGTGTGCTGTATAGAATAGCTTTGTCTCTTTGTATAAATCCTATTTCTAAGGGGATTTTTAAAAAATGATTTTGTGATGATTGTGATGACAATGATGATGATGATGATGAAGAATAAGCTGTTGCGATTCTTCCTCCTCCCCAGCGTTTGCACACAGGCGAGATTGCTGGCCTCCAGTTGCTGTCTTAAATGTTCTGAAGTGTAGAAAGTCTGGGACAGGTTTTGTAAAGATATTCATACTTTTTTTTAAAGGTTTTGTTTTGTATGTTTTTTGATTGTTTATTTGTTTTTGTAACCAAATAAATTAATTTGAAAGCAGAAAGAACATGAGTTTGATTCATTCAGGAAGGTGCTGTATGTGAGTGTGAGAAATTCTTTTCTCATTGAAATCATTTCAGTTTAGATTTTTTTAAATCAAAAATTAAGATTCTGCTGCCCTGACTAATGGAGAGCTCATTCCCCCATGTGGGGGCCAGGGGGGTATTTCACGAAGCGCAATTCATTTGTAAACCTGATTTATTTCAGTAAGCCTGGATATTCTTAGCCAGCTTTGTGAAGTACCCCCCTGGATAGACATTGTGTTGTCAGCTCAATGTAGGCTGTCACAGTACAGCTAGGATATCCCAGATTTTAATATTACCTGGCCCTATGTATGATCTGGCTGTGTCCCAATAGTCTTCACTCCACTCCCCCACTACCACTCATCTCCTACCTGGAAGTATGTGGAGGAAAGGAGACAACGAGAAGCAGTAAAGAAAATTGGGACAGCTAATCTGCTTCACCGTCATCCAAGTTGACGTCAACTGTTGCCCTATACTAACTTTGACTGAAAGCAAATTCTCAAACCTTGAGGACCGTGATTTGAATACTAGGGATTTAGGGGATTGGCCATTTTGATGGTTTGAGAATTGAGAACATTGAAAATTAGGACATTTTACAAAATGGCTTTTACATACACAAATTCACAATAGATTTACATACACAAATTCACAATAGATTTACATACACAAATTCACAATAGATTTACATACACAAATACACAATAGATTTCATACGGATGTGGTGATCAATAACCCCAGGAACAGAAATCCAAAAATGAGATGGCAGCAGTAGATCCAATAAGTGTCTATTTATTCACCAATGTGCACACAGAGCACCTCAAGGGCAGATAAACTCTGCAAAGCTTCCTGATGCATTCAACTTTAGGGACAACAGTTATGCAAGGTCACACCCATAAAACATAACCACCAATTACAGCCCCTTACATTGCCCATCTCTCCTCTCTCTGGGCAGTGCCTATCTCTCCTCTCTCTGGGCAGTGCCCATCTCTCCTCTCTCTGGGCAGTGCCCATCTCTCCTCTCTCTGGGCAGTGCCTATCTCCCCTCTCTCTGGGCAGTGCCCATCTCCCCTCTCTCTGGGCAGTGCCTATCTCTCCTCTCTCTGGGCAGTGCCCATCTCTCCTCTCTCTGGGCAGTGCCCATCTCTCCTCTCTCTGGGCAGTGCCCATCTCTCCTCTCTCTGGGCAGTGCCCATCTCTCCCCTCTCTGGGCAGTGCCCATCTCTCCTCTCTCTGGGCAGTGCCCATCTCTCCCCTCTCTCTGGGCAGTGCCCATCTCTCCTCTCTCTGGGCAGTGCCCATCTCTCCTCTCTCTGGGCAGTGCCCATCTCTCCTCTCTCTGGGCAGTGCCCATCTCTCCTCTCCCTGGGCAGTGCCCATCTCTCCTCTCTCTGGGCAGTGCCCATCTCTCCTCTCTCTGGGCAGTGCCCATCTCTCCTCTCTCTGGGCAGTGCCCAGCTCTCCTCTCTCTGGGCAGTGCCCATCTCTCCTCTCTCTGGGCAGTGCCCATCTCTCCTCTCTCTGGGCAGTGCCCAGCTCTCCTCTCTCTGGGCAGTGCCCATCTCTCCTCTCTCTGGGCAGTGCCTATCTCCCCTCTCTCTGGGCAGTGCCCATCTCTCCTCTCTCTGGGCAGTGCCCATCTCTCCTCTCTCTGGGCAGTGCCCATCTTTCCTCTCTCTGGGCAGTGCCCATCTCTCCTCTCTCTGGGCAGTGCCCATCTCTCCTCTCTCTGGGCAGTGCCCATCTCTCCTCTCTCTGGGCAGTGCCTATCTCCCCTCTCTCTGGGCAGTGCCCATCTCTCCTCTCTCTGGGCAGTTCCCATCTCCCCTCTCTCTGGGCAGTGCCCATCTCTCCTCTCTCTGGGCAGTGCCCATCTCTCCTCTCTCTGGGCAGTGCCCATCTCTCCTCTCTCTGGGCAGTGCCCATCTTTCCTCTCTCTGGGCAGTGCCCATCTCTCCTCTCTCTGGGCAGTGCCCATCTTTCCTCTCTCTGGGCAGTGCCCATCTCTCCTCTCTCTGGGCAGTGCCCATCTCTCCTCTCTCTGGGCAGTGCCCATCTCTCCTCTCTCTGGGCAGTGCCTATCTCCCCTCTCTCTGGGCAGTGCCCATCTCTCCTCTCTCTGGGCAGTGCCCATCTCTCCTCTCTCTGGGCAGTGCCCATCTCTCCTCTCTCTGGGCAGTGCCCATCTCTCCCCTCTCTGGGCAGTGCCCATCTCTCCTCTCTCTGGGCAGTGCCCATCTCTCATGCCCGCTATCATGCCGTAAGTTAGCTTCCCTTCATGACCTTGAAGCAGCGACGCCTGACACACATTGGTTCCCAAGCATTAGTATGACAGTAGAAAACCAGTGAGATTATAAACACACAGGAGAGATTATAAACACACTGGAGAGATTATAAACACACTGGAGAGATTATAAACACACAGGAGAGATGTACAACAGAACAGAACTTGCACTCAAGACATTCCAATTTCCTACTATTCCACCAGGCTCATTTCCCTGACTAGACCTCTCGGCACTCACATCTCAGCCAGCTGATTTCACTCATTAGTTCAACCTTGGGCTGAAGAATTGTGATAATTCGCTACTTTTAATTGAACTTTACTTTTAATTTTACACCTATAGTTACTGCAATATTTTTAACCAAATATCATTTTGATTGCTGATCAGTATATGAGATGAAATATCTATGTTTTTGTTATCTAATGCCTGTGCATGTGCTGATACAGATATAGATTTAGATACTAAAATGAGAAGAAGTGTCCCATGGTGGAATAAAGCATGTGATGAAGCACTCAGAGATAGGAATCGTGCATACAGAGCATTGAGGAAGTGCCCGATGGAGAATAAAGCAATAGAATATACAAGTTAGTGAGCTAAGGCTAGGAAAGTGATTAAAACTACAAAAAAAGAGTGTTGGAGAAGATACTGTGGAAGATTAGGCGTAGAGGCATCTATTGGAGAAATATGGGCAGCAGTTCACCGAATGTCAGGGGCTTTAAGGGAAAGGGGAATGCCAGGATTAGAGGAAGAGGGGGTGGTTGCTAAAAGTGACATAGAGAAAGCTAAACTGCGTGAAAATAAGTTTAAGGCTGTTCATAGTGGAACAGATACTGGTGAGGAAGGTATAAATAAGTTTAAGGCTGTTCATAGTGGAACAGATACTGGTGAGGAAGGTATAAATAAGTTTAAGGCTGTTCATAGTGGGACAGATACTGGTGAGGAAGGTATAAATAAGTTTAAGGCTGTTCATAGTGGAACAGATACTGGTGAGGAAGGTATAAATAAGTTTAAGGCTGCTCATAGTGGAACAGATACTGGTGAGGAAGGTATAAATAAGTTTAAGGCTGTTCATAGTGGAACAGATACTGGTGAGGAAGGTATAAATAAGTTTAAGGCTGTTCATAGTGGGACAGATACTGGTGAGGAAGGTATAAATAAGTTTAAGGCTGTTCATAGTGGAACAGATACTGGTGAGGAAGGTATAAATAAGTTTAAGGCTGTTCATAGTGGAACAGATACTGGTGAGGAAGGTATAAATAAGTTTAAGGCTGTTCATAGTGGGACAGATACTGGTGAGGAAGGTATAAATAAGTTTAAGGCTGTTCATAGTGGAACAGATACTGGTGAGGAAGGTATAAATAAGTTTAAGGCTGTTCATAGTGGAACAGATACTGGTGAGGAAGGTATAAATAAGTTTAAGGCTGTTCATAGTGGGACAGATACTGGTGAGGAAGGTATAAATAAGTTTAAGGCTGTTCATAGTGGAACAGATACTGGTGAGGAAGGTATAAATAAGTTTAAGGCTGTTCATAGTGGGACAGATACTGGTGAGGTATCCTCTCCATATAGCTATAATATAAACGCCTGTCTGAGGGGGTTTCAGTCTATTCAACAGAATGAATAGCTATAATATAAACGACTGAGGGGGTTTCAGTTTATTCAACAGAATTAATAGCTATAATATAAACGCCTGTCTGAGGGGGTTTCAGTCTATTCAACAGAATGAATAGCTATAATATAAACGCCTGTCTGAGGGGGTTTCAGTCTATTCAACAGAATTAATAGCTATAATATAAACGACTGAGGGGGTTTCAGTTTATTCAACAGCATTAATAGCTATAATATAAACGACTGAGGCGGTTTCAGTCTATTCAACAGAATTAATAACTATAATATAAACGACTGTCTGAGGGGGTTTCAGTCTATTCAACAGAATTAATAGCTATAATATAAACGACTGAGGGGGTTTCAGTCTATTCAACAGCATTAATAGCTATAATATAAACGCCTGTCTGAGGGGGTTTCAGTCTATTCAACAGAATGAATAGCTATAATATAAACGCCTGTCTGAGGGGGTTTCAGTCTATTCAACAGAATTAATAGCTATAATATAAACGCCTGTCTGAGGGGGTTTCAGTCTATTCAACAGAATGAATAGCTATAATATAAACGACTGAGGGGGTTTCAGTCTATTCAACAGAATTAATAGCTATAATATAAACGACTGTCTGAGGGGGTTTCAGTCTATTCAACAGAATTAATAGCTATAATATAAACGACTGAGGGGGTTTCAGTCTATTCAACAGCATTAATAGCTATAATATAAACGCCTGTCTGAGGGGGTTTCAGTCTATTCAACAGAATGAATAGCTAAAATATAAACGACTGAGGGGGTTTCAGTCTATTCAACAGAATGAATAGCTATAATATAAACGCCTGTCTGAGGGGGTTTCAGTCTATTCAACAGAATTAATATCTATAATATAAACGCCTGTCTGAGGGGGTTTCAGTCTATTCAACAGAATTAATAGCTATAATATAAACGCCTGTCTGAGGGGGTTTCAGTCTATTCAACAGAATTAATATCTATAATATAAACGCCTGTCTGAGGGGGTTTCAGTCTATTCAACAGAATTAATAGCTATAATATAAACGCCTGTCTGAGGGGGTTTCAGTCTATTCAACAGCATTAATATCTATAATATAAACGCCTGTCTGAGGGGGTTTCAGTCTATTCAACAGAATGAATAGCTATAATATAAACGCCTGTCTGAGGGGGTTTCAGTCTATTCAACAGAATGAATATCTATAATATAAACGCCTGTCTGAGGGGGTTTCAGTCTATTCAACAGAATGAATAGCTATAATATAAACGCCTGTCTGAGGGGGTTTCAGTCTATTCAACAGAATGAATATCTATAATATAAACGCCTGTCTGAGGGGGTTTCAGTCTATTCAACAGAATGAATAGCTATAATATAAACGCCTGTCTGAGGGGGTTTCAGTCTATTCAACAGAATTAATAGCTATAATATAAACGACTGAGGGGGTTTCAGTCTATTCAACAGCATTAATATCTATAATATAAACGCCTGTCTGAGGGGGTTTCAGTCTATTCAACAGAATCAATAGCTATAATATAAACGACTGTCTGAGGGGGTTTCAGTCTATTCAACAGAATTAATAGCTATAATATAAACGACTGTCTGAGGGGGTTTCAGTCTATTCAACAGCATTAATAGCTATAATATAAACGACTGTCTGAGGGGGTTTCAGTCTATTCAACAGAATTAATAGCTATAATATAAACGCCTGTCTGAGGGGGTTTCAGTCTATTCAACAGCATTAATAGCTATAATATAAACGCCTGTCTGAGGGGGTTTCAGTCTATTCAACAGAATTAATAGCTATAATATAAACGACTGTCTGAGGGGGTTTCAGTCTATTCAACAGAATTAATAGCTATAATATAAACGCCTGTCTGAGGGGGTTTCAGTCTATTCAACAGAATCAATAGCTATAATATAAAAGACTGTCTGAGGGGGTTTCAGTCTATTCAACAGAATCAATAGCTATAATATAAAAGACTGAGGGGGTTTCAGTCTATTCAACAGAATTAATAGCTATAATATAAACGACTGAGGGGGTTTCAGTCTATTCAACAGAATTAATAGCTATAATATAAACGACTGTCTGAGGGGGTTTCAGTCTATTCAACAGCATTAATAGCTATAATATAAACGACTGAGGGGGTTTCAGTCTATTTAACAGAATTAATAGCTATAATATAAACGACTGTCTGAGGGGGTTTCAGTCTATTCAACAGCATTAATAGCTATAATATAAACGCCTGTCTGAGGGGGTTTCAGTCTATTCAACAGAATCAATAGCTATAATATAAAAGACTGAGGGGGTTTCAGTCTATTCAACAGAATCAATAGCTATAATATAAAAGACTGAGGGGGTTTCAGTCTATTCAACAGAATTAATAGCTATAATATAAACGACTGTCTGAGGGGGTTTCAGTCTATTCAACAGCATTAATAGCTATAATATAAACGACTGTCTGAGGGGGTTTCAGTCTATTCAACAGAATTAATAGCTATAATATAAACGCCTGTCTGAGGGGGTTTCAGTCTATTCAACAGAATTAATAGCTATAATATAAACGACTGTCTGAGGGGGTTTCAGTCTATTCAACAGCATTAATAGCTATAATATAAACGCCTGTCTGAGGGGGTTTCAGTCTATTCAACAGAATGAATAGCTATAATATAAACGACTGTCTGAGGGGGTTTCAGTCTATTCAACAGAATTAATAGCTATAATATAAACGCCTGTCTGAGGGGGTTTCAGTCTATTCAACAGAATCAATAGCTATAATATAAAAGACTGTCTGAGGGGGTTTCAGTCTATTCAACAGAATTAATAGCTATAATATAAAAGACTGTCTGAGGGGGTTTCAGTCTATTCAACAGAATCAATAGCTATAATATAAAAGACTGAGGGGGTTTCAGTCTATTCAACAGAATTAATAGCTATAATATAAAAGACTGTCTGAGGGGGTTTCAGTCTATACAACAGAATTAATAGCTTTAATATAAACGACTGTCTGAGGGGGTTTCAGTCTATTAATCAGAATTAATAGCTATAATATAAACGACTGTCTGAGGGGGTTTCAGTCTATTCAACAGAATCAATATCTATAATATAAAAGACTTTCTGAGGGGGTTTCAGTCTATTCAACAGAATGCATAGCTATAATATAAACGACTGAGGGGGTTTCAGTCTATTCAACAGAATTAATAGCTATAATATAAACGACTGTCTGAGGGGGTTTCAGTCTATTCAACAGAATTAATAGCTATAATATAAAAGACTGTCTGAGGGGGTTTCAGTCTATTCAACAGAATGCATAGCTATAATATAAACGACTGAAGGGGTTTCAGTCTATTCAACAGAATGCATAGCTATAATATAAACGACTGTCTGAGGGGGTTTCAGTCTATTCAACAGAATCAATAGCTATAATATAAAAGACTGTCTGAGGGGGTTTCAGTCTATTCAACAGAATTAATAGCTATAATATAAAAGACTGAGGGGGTTTCAGTCTATTCAACAGAATTAATAGCTATAATATAAACGACTGTCTGAGGGGGTTTCAGTCTATTCAACAGAATTAATAGCTATAATATAAACGACTGTCTGAGGGGGTTTCAGTCTATTCAACAGAATCAATATCTATAATATAAAAGACTGTCTGAGGGGGTTTCAGTCTATTCAACAGAATGCATAGCTATAATATAAACGACTGAGGGGGTTTCAGTCTATTCAACAGAATGCATAGCTATAATATAAACGACTGTCTGAGGGGGTTTCAGTCTATTCAACAGAATGCATAGCTATAATATAAACGACTGTCTGAGGGGGTTTCAGTCTATTCAACAGAATCAATAGCTATAATATAAAAGACTGTCTGAGGGGGTTTCAGTCTATTCAACAGAATCAATAGCTATAATATAAAAGACTGTCTGAGGGGGTTTCAGTCTATTCAACAGAATCAATAGCTATAATATAAAAGACTGAGGGGGTTTCAGTCTATTCAACAGAAGGCATAGCTATAATATAAACGACTGACTGAGGGGGTTTCAGTCTATTCAACAGAATCAATAGCTATAATATAAAAGACTGAGGGGGTTTCAGTCTATTCAACAGAATTAATAGCTATAATATAAAAGACTGAGGGGGTTTCAGTCTATTCAACAGAATCAATAGCTATAATATAAAAGACTGAGGGGGTTTCAGTCTATTCAACAGAATCAATAGCTATAATATAAAAGACTGTCTGAGGGGGTTTCAGTCTATTCAACAGAATTAATAGCTATAATATAAACGACTGAGGGGGTTTCAGTCTATTCAACAGAATCAATAGCTATAATATAAAAGACTGAGGGGGTTTCAGTCTATTCAACAGAATTAATAGCTATAATATAAAAGACTGTCTGAGGGGGTTTCAGTCTATACAACAGAATTAATAGCTATAATATAAACGACTGTCTGAGGGGGTTTCAGTCTATTCAACAGAATTAATAGCTATAATATAAACGACTGTCTGAGGGGGTTTCAGTCTATTCAACAGAATTAATAGCTATAATATAAACGACTGAGGGGGTTTCAGTCTATTCAACAGAATCAATAGCTATAATGTAAAAGACTGAGGGGGTTTCAGTCTATTCAACAGAATTAATAGCTATAATATAAAAGACTGTCTGAAGGGGTTTCAGTCTATTCAACAGAATTAATAGCTATAATATAAACGCCTGTCTGAGGGGGTTTCAGTCTATTCAACAGAATTAATAGCTATAATATAAACGACTGTCTGAGGGGGTTTCAGTCTATTCAACAGCATTAATAGCTATAATATAAACGCCTGTCTGAGGGGGTTTCAGTCTATTCAACAGAATTAATAGCTATAATATAAACGACTGTCTGAGGGGGTTTCAGTCTATTCAACAGAATTAATAGCTATAATATAAACGCCTGTCTGAGGGGGTTTCAGTCTATTCAACAGCATTAATAGCTATAATATAAACGCCTGTCTGAGGGGGTTTCAGTCTATTCAACAGAATTAATAGCTATAATATAAACGACTGTCTGAGGGGGTTTCAGTCTATTCAACAGAATTAATAGCTATAATATAAACGCCTGTCTGAGGGGGTTTCAGTCTATTCAACAGAATCAATAGCTATAATATAAAAGACTGTCTGAGGGGGTTTCAGTCTATTCAACAGAATCAATAGCTATAATATAAAAGACTGAGGGGGTTTCAGTCTATTCAACAGAATTAATAGCTATAATATAAACGACTGTCTGAGGGGGTTTCAGTCTATTCAACAGAATTAATAGCTATAATATAAACGACTGTCTGAGGGGGTTTCAGTCTATTCAACAGCATTAATAGCTATAATATAAACGACTGAGGGGGTTTCAGTCTATTTAACAGAATTAATAGCTATAATATAAACGACTGTCTGAGGGGGTTTCAGTCTATTCAACAGCATTAATAGCTATAATATAAACGCCTGTCTGAGGGGGTTTCAGTCTATTCAACAGAATCAATAGCTATAATATAAAAGACTGAGGGGGTTTCAGTCTATTCAACAGAATCAATAGCTATAATATAAAAGACTGTCTGAGGGGGTTTCAGTCTATTCAACAGAATTAATAGCTATAATATAAACGACTGAGGGGGTTTCAGTCTATTCAACAGAATCAATAGCTATAATATAAAAGACTGAGGGGGTTTCAGTCTATTCAACAGAATTAATAGCTATAATATAAAAGACTGTCTGAGGGGGTTTCAGTCTATACAACAGAATTAATAGCTATAATATAAACGACTGTCTGAGGGGGTTTCAGTCTATTAATCAGAATTAATAGCTATAATATAAACGACTGTCTGAGGGGGTTTCAGTCTATTCAACAGAATCAATATCTATAATATAAAAGACTTTCTGAGGGGGTTTCAGTCTATTCAACAGAATGCATAGCTATAATATAAACGACTGAGGGGGTTTCAGTCTATTCAACAGAATTAATAGCTATAATATAAAAGACTGAGGGGGTTTCAGTCTATTCAACAGAATTAATAGCTATAATATAAACGACTGTCTGAGGGGGTTTCAGTCTATTCAACAGAATCAATATCTATAATATAAAAGACTGTCTGAGGGGGTTTCAGTCTATTCAACAGAATGCATAGCTATAATATAAACGACTGAGGGGGTTTCAGTCTATTCAACAGAATGCATAGCTATAATATAAACGACTGTCTGAGGGGGTTTCAGTCTATTCAACAGAATGCATAGCTATAATATAAACGACTGAGGGGGTTTCAGTCTATTCAACAGAATCAATAGCTATAATATAAAAGACTGTCTGAGGGGGTTTCAGTCTATTCAACAGAATCAATAGCTATAATATAAAAGACTGAGGGGGTTTCAGTCTATTCAACAGAAGGCATAGCTATAATATAAACGACTGACTGAGGGGGTTTCAGTCTATTCAACAGAATCAATAGCTATAATATAAAAGACTGAGGGGGTTTCAGTCTATTCAACAGAATTAATAGCTATAATATAAAAGACTGAGGGGGTTTCAGTCTATTCAACAGAATCAATAGCTATAATATAAAAGACTGAGGGGGTTTCAGTCTATTCAACAGAATCAATAGCTATAATATAAAAGACTGTCTGAGGGGGTTTCAGTCTATTCAACAGAATTAATAGCTATAATATAAACGACTGAGGGGGTTTCAGTCTATTCAACAGAATCAATAGCTATAATATAAAAGACTGAGGGGGTTTCAGTCTATTCAACAGAATTAATAGCTATAATATAAAAGACTGTCTGAGGGGGTTTCAGTCTATACAACAGAATTAATAGCTATAATATAAACGACTGTCTGAGGGGGTTTCAGTCTATTCAACAGAATTAATAGCTATAATATAAACGACTGTCTGAGGGGGTTTCAGTCTATTCAACAGAATTAATAGCTATAATATAAACGACTGAGGGGGTTTCAGTCTATTCAACAGAATCAATAGCTATAATGTAAAAGACTGAGGGGGTTTCAGTCTATTCAACAGAATTAATAGCTATAATATAAAAGACTGTCTGAGGGGGTTTCAGTCTATTCAACAGAATTAATAGCTATAATATAAACGCCTGTCTGAGGGGGTTTCAGTCTATTCAACAGAATTAATAGCTATAATATAAACGACTGTCTGAGGGGGTTTCAGTCTATTCAACAGCATTAATAGCTATAATATAAACGCCTGTCTGAGGGGGTTTCAGTCTATTCAACAGAATTAATAGCTATAATATAAACGACTGTCTGAGGGGGTTTCAGTCTATTCAACAGAATTAATAGCTATAATATAAAGGCCTGTCTGAGGGGGTTTCAGTCTATTCAACAGAATCAATAGCTATAATATAAAAGACTGTCTGAGGGGGTTTCAGTCTATTCAACAGAATCAATAGCTATAATATAAAAGACTGAGGGGGTTTCAGTCTATTCAACAGAATTAATAGCTATAATATAAACGACTGTCTGAGGGGGTTTCAGTCTATTCAACAGAATTAATAGCTATAATATAAACGACTGTCTGAGGGGGTTTCAGTCTATTCAACAGCATTAATAGCTATAATATAAACGACTGAGGGGGTTTCAGTCTATTTAACAGAATTAATAGCTATAATATAAACGACTGTCTGAGGGGGTTTCAGTCTATTCAACAGCATTAATAGCTATAATATAAACGCCTGTCTGAGGGGGTTTCAGTCGATTCAACAGAATCAATAGCTATAATATAAAAGACTGAGGGGGTTTCAGTCTATTCAACAGAATCAATAGCTATAATATAAAAGACTGTCTGAGGGGGTTTCAGTCTATTCAACAGCATTAATAGCTATAATATAAACGACTGTCTGAGGGGGTTTCAGTCTATTCAACAGAATTAATAGCTATAATATAAACGCCTGTCTGAGGGGGTTTCAGTCTATTCAACAGAATTAATAGCTATAATATAAACGACTGTCTGAGGGGGTTTCAGTCTATTCAACAGCATTAATAGCTATAATATGAACGCCTGTCTGAGGGGGTTTCAGTCTACTCAACAGAATTAATAGCTATAATATAAAAGACTGTCTGAGGGGGTTTCAGTCTATTCAACAGAATCAATAGCTATAATATAAAAGACTGAGGGGGTTTCAGTCTATTCAACAGAATTAATAGCTATAATATAAAAGACTGTCTGAGGGGGTTTCAGTCTATACAACAGAATTAATAGCTATAATATAAACGACTGTCTGAGGGGGTTTCAGTCTATTAATCAGAATTAATAGCTATAATATAAACGACTGTCTGAGGGGGTTTCAGTCTATTCAACAGAATCAATATCTATAATATAAAAGACTTTCTGAGGGGGTTTCAGTCTATTCAACAGAATGCATAGCTATAATATAAACGACTGAGGGGGTTTCAGTCTATTCAACAGAATTAATAGCTATAATATAAACGACTGTCTGAGGGGGTTTCAGTCTATTCAACAGAATTAATAGCTATAATATAAAAGACTGTCTGAGGGGGTTTCAGTCTATTCAACAGAATGCATAGCTATAATATAAACGACTGAAGGGGTTTCAGTCTATTCAACAGAATGCATAGCTATAATATAAACGACTGTCTGAGGGGGTTTCAGTCTATTCAACAGAATCAATAGCTATAATATAAAAGACTGTCTGAGGGGGTTTCAGTCTATTCAACAGAATTAATAGCTATAATATAAAAGACTGAGGGGGTTTCAGTCTATTCAACAGAATTAATAGCTATAATATAAACGACTGTCTGAGGGGGTTTCAGTCTATTCAACAGAATTAATAGCTATAATATAAACGACTGTCTGAGGGGGTTTCAGTCTATTCAACAGAATCAATATCTATAATATAAAAGACTGTCTGAGGGGGTTTCAGTCTATTCAACAGAATGCATAGCTATAATATAAACGACTGAGGGGGTTTCAGTCTATTCAACAGAATGCATAGCTATAATATAAACGACTGTCTGAGGGGGTTTCAGTCTATTCAACAGAATGCATAGCTATAATATAAACGACTGTCTGAGGGGGTTTCAGTCTATTCAACAGAATCAATAGCTATAATATAAAAGACTGTCTGAGGGGGTTTCAGTCTATTCAACAGAATCAATAGCTATAATATAAAAGACTGAGGGGGTTTCAGTCTATTCAACAGAAGGCATAGCTATAATATAAACGACTGACTGAGGGGGTTTCAGTCTATTCAACAGAATCAATAGCTATAATATAAAAGACTGAGGGGGTTTCAGTCTATTCAACAGAATTAATAGCTATAATATAAAAGACTGAGGGGGTTTCAGTCTATTCAACAGAATCAATAGCTATAATATAAAAGACTGAGGGGGTTTCAGTCTATTCAACAGAATCAATAGCTATAATATAAAAGACTGTCTGAGGGGGTTTCAGTCTATTCAACAGAATTAATAGCTATAATATAAACGACTGAGGGGGTTTCAGTCTATTCAACAGAATCAATAGCTATAATATAAAAGACTGAGGGGGTTTCAGTCTATTCAACAGAATTAATAGCTATAATATAAAAGACTGTCTGAGGGGGTTTCAGTCTATACAACAGAATTAATAGCTATAATATAAACGACTGTCTGAGGGGGTTTCAGTCTATTCAACAGAATTAATAGCTATAATATAAACGACTGTCTGAGGGGGTTTCAGTCTATTCAACAGAATTAATAGCTATAATATAAACGACTGAGGGGGTTTCAGTCTATTCAACAGAATCAATAGCTATAATATAAAAGACTGAGGGGGTTTCAGTCTATTCAACAGAATTAATAGCTATAATATAAAAGACTGTCTGAGGGGGTTTCAGTCTATTCAACAGAATTAATAGCTATAATATAAAAGACTGTCTGAGGGGGTTTCAGTCTATTCAACAGAATTAATAGCTATAATATAAACGACTGTCTGAGGGGGTTTCAGTCTATTCAACAGAATTAATAGCTATAATATAAACGCCTGTCTGAGGGGGTTTCAGTCTATTCAACAGAATTAATAGCTATAATATAAACGACTGTCTGAGGGGGTTTCAGTCTATTCAACAGAATTAATAGCTATAATATAAAAGACTGTCTGAGGGGGTTTCAGTCTATTCAACAGAATCAATAGCTATAATATAAAAGACTGTCTGAGGGGTTTCAGTCTATTCAACAGAATCAATAGCTATAATATAAAAGACTGTCTGAGGGGGTTTCAGTCTATTCAACAGAATTAATAGCTATAATATAAACGACTGTCTGAGGGGGTTTCAGTCTATTCAACAGAATTAATAGCTATAATATAAACGACTGTCTGAGGGGGTTTCAGTCTATTCAACAGCATTAATAGCTATAATATAAACGACTGAGGGGGTTTCAGTCTATTCAACAGAATTAATAGCTATAATATAAACGACTGTCTGAGGGGGTTTCAGTCTATTCAACAGAATTAATAGCTATAATATAAACGCCTGTCTGAGGGGGTTTCAGTCTATTCAACAGAATCAATAGCTATAATATTAATGTCTGAGGGGGTTTCAGTCTATTCAACAGAATCAATAGCTATAATATAAAAGACTGTCTGAGGGGGTTTCAGTCTATTCAACAGAATTAATAGCTATAATATAAACGACTGAGGGGGTTTCAGTCTATTCAACAGAATCAATAGCTATAATATAAAAGACTGAGGGGGTTTCAGTCTATTCAACAGAATTAATAGCTATAATATAAAAGACTGTCTGAGGGGGTTTCAGTCTATTCAACAGAATTAATAGCTATAATATAAACGACTGTCTGAGGGGTTTCAGTCTATTCAACAGAATTAATAGCTATAATATAAACGACTGTCTGAGGGGGTTTCAGTCTATTCAACAGAATCAATAGCTATAATATAAAAGACTGTCTGAGGGGGTTTCAGTCTATTCAACAGAATCAATAGCTATAATATAAACGACTGAGGGGGTTTCAGTCTATTCAACAGAATTAATAGCTATAATATAAAAGACTGAGGGGGTTTCAGTCTATTCAACAGAATTAATAGCTATAATATAAACGACTGTCTGAGGGGGTTTCAGTCTATTCAACAGAATTAATAGCTATAATATAAACGACTGTCTGAGGGGGTTTCAGTCTATTCAACAGAATCAATAGCTATAATATAAAAGACTGTCTGAGGGGGTTTCAGTCTATTCAACAGAATGCATAGCTATAATATAAAACCGACTGAGGGGGTTTCTGTCTATTCAACAGAATGCATAGCTATAATATAAACGACTGTCTGAGGGGGTTTCAGTCTATTCAACAGAATTAATAGCTATAATATAAACGACTGTCTGAGGGGGTTTCAGTCTATTCAACAGAATCAATAGCTATAATATAAAAGACTGTCTGAGGGGGTTTCAGTCTATTCAACAGAATCAATAGATATAATAAAAGACTGTCTGTGGGGGTTTCTTTCTATTCAACAGAATCAATAGCTATAATATAAAAGTCTGAGGGGGTTTCAGTCTATTCAACAGAATCAATAGCTATAATATAAACGACTGTCTGAGGGGGTTTCAGTCTATTCAACAGAATCAATAGCTATAATATAAAAGACTGAGGGGGTTTCAGTCTATTCAACAGAATTAATAGCTATAATATAAAAGACTGTCTGAGGGGGTTTCGGTCTATTCAACAGAATCAATAGCTATAATATAAACGACTGTCTGAGGGTTTCAGTCTATTCAACAGAATCAATAGCTATAATATAAAGACTGAGGGGGTTTCAGTCTATTCAACAGAATTAATAGCTATAATATAAAAGACTGTCTGAGGGGGTTTCAGTCTATTCAACAGAATTAATAGCTATAATATAAAGACTGTCTGAGGGGGTTTCAGTCTATTCAACAGAATTAATAGCTATAATATAAACGACTGTCTGAGGGGGTTTCAGTCTATTCAACAGAATTAATAGCTATAATATAAACGACTGAGGGGGTTTCAGTCTATTCAACAGAATCAATAGCTATAATATAAAAGACTGTCTGAGGGGGTTTCAGTCTATTCAACAGAATTAATAGCTATAATATAAAAGACTGAGGGGGTTTCTCAGTCTATTCAACAGAATTAATAGCTATAATATAAAACGACTGTCTGAGGGGGTTTCAGTCTATACAACAGAATTAATAGCTATAATATAAACGACTGTCTGAGGGGGTTTCAGTCTATTCAACAGAATCAATAGCTATAATATAAAAGACTGTCTGAGGGTGTTTCAGTCTATTAATCAGAATTAATAGCTATAATATAAATGACTGTCTGAGGGGGTTTCAGTCTATTCAACAGAATTAATAGCTATAATATATAAACCTGTCTGAGGGGGTTTCAGTCTATACAACAGAATCAATAGCTATAATATAAAAGACTGTCTGAGGGGGTTTCAGTCTATTCAACAGAATTAATAGCTATAATATAAACGACTGTCTGAGGGGGTTTCAGTCTATTCAACAGAATTAATAGCTATAATATAAACGACTGTCTGAGGGGGTTTCAGTCTATTCAACAGAATCAATAGCTATAATATAAAAGACTGAGGGGGTTTCAGTCTATTCAACAGAATGAATAGCTATAATATAAAAGACTGTCTGAGGGGGTTTCAGTCTATTCAACAGAATTAATAGCTATAATATAAAGACTGTCTGGGGTTTCAGTCTATTCAACAGAATTAATAGCTATAATATAAAAGACTGTCTGAGGGGGTTTCAGTCTATTCAACAGAATTAATAGCTATAATATAAACGACTGAGGGGGTTTCAGTCTATTCAACAGAATTAATAGCTATGGGGTTTCAGTCTATTCAACAGAATTAATAGCTATTATATCACTGTCTGAGGGGGTTTCAGTCTATTCAACAGAATCAATAGCTATAATATAAAAGACTGTCTGAGGGGTTTCAGTCTATTCAACAGAATTAATAGCTATAATATAAAAGACTGAGGGGGTTTCAGTCTATTCAACAGAATTAATAGCTATAATATAAAAGACTGTCTGAGGGGGTTTCAGTCTATTCAACAGAATCAATAGCTATAATATAAAAGACTGTCTGAGGGGGTTTCAGTCTATTCAACAGAATCAATAGCTATAATATAAAAGACTGTCTGAGGGGTTTCAGTCTATTCAACAGAATCAATAGCTATAATATAAAAGACTGTCTGAGGGGGTTTCAGTCTATTCAACAGAATCAATAGCTATAATATAAAAGACTGAGGGGGTTTCAGTCTATTCAACAGAATTAATAGCTATAATATAAAAGACTGTCTGAGGGGTTTCAGTCTATTCAACAGAATTAATAGCTATAATATAAACGACTGTCTGAGGGGGTTTCAGTCTATTCAACAGAATCAATAGCTATAATATAAAAGACTGTCTGAGGGGGTTTCAGTCTATTCAACAGAATTAATAGCTATAATATAAAAGACTGTCTGAGGGGGTTTCAGTCTATTCAACAGAATCAATAGCTATAATATAAAAGACTGTCTGAGGGGGTTTCAGTCTATTCAACAGAATTAATAGCTATAATATAAACGACTGTCTGAGGGGGTTTCAGTCTATTCAACAGAATCAATAGCTATAATATATAAACGACTGTCTGAGGGGGTTTCAGTCTATTCAACAGAATCAATAGCTATAATATAAAAGACTGAGGGGGTTTCAGTCTATTCAACAGAATCAATAGCTATAATATAAAAGACTGTCTGAGGGGGTTTCAGTCTATTCAACAGAATCAATAGCTATAATATAAAGACTGAGGGGGTTTCAGTCTATTCAACAGAATCAATAGCTATAATATAAAAGACTGTCTGAGGGGGTTTCAGTCTATTCAACAGAATCAATAGCTATAATATAAAAGACTGTCTGAGGGGGTTTCAGTCTATTCAACAGAATTAATAGCTATAATATAAAAGACTGAGGGGGTTTCAGTCTATTCAACAGAATTAATAGCTATAATATAAACGACTGTCTGAGGGGGTTTCAGTCTATTCAACAGAATTAATAGCTATAATATAAACGACTGTCTGAGGGGGTTTCAGTCTATTCAACAGAATCAATAGCTATAATATAAAAGACTGTCTGAGGGGGTTTCAGTCTATTCAACAGAATGCATAGCTATAATATAAACGACTGAGGGGGTTTCAGTCTATTCAACAGAATCAATAGCTATAATATAAACGACTGTCTGAGGGGGTTTCAGTCTATTCAACAGAATGAATAGCTATAATATAAACGACTGTCTGAGGGGGTTTCAGTCTATTCAACAGAATCAATAGCTATAATATAAAAGACTGTCTGAGGGGGTTTCAGTCTATTCAACAGAATCAATAGCTATAATATAAAAGACTGAGGGGGTTTCAGTCTATTCAACAGAATGCATAGCTATAATATAAACGACTGACTGAGGAGGTTTCAGTCTATTCAACAGAATCAATAGCTATAATATAAAAGACTGTCTGAGGGGGTTTCAGTCTATTCAACAGAATCAATAGCTATAATATAAAAGACTGAGGGGGTTTCAGTCTATTCAACAGAATCAATAGCTATAATATAAAAGACTGAGGGGGTTTCAGTCTATTCAACAGAATCAATAGCTATAATATAAAAGACTGTCTGAGGGGGTTTCAGTCTATTCAACAGAATTAATAGCTATAATATAAACGACTGAGGGGGTTTCAGTCTATTCAACAGAATCAATAGCTATAATATAAAAGACTGAGGGGGTTTCAGTCTATTCAACAGAATTAATAGCTATAATATAAAAGACTGTCTGAGGGGGTTTCAGTCTATTCAACAGAATTAATAGCTATAATATAAACGACTGTCTGAGGGGGTTTCAGTCTATTCAACAGAATTAATAGCTATAATATAAACGACTGTCTGAGGGGGTTTCAGTCTATTCAACAGAATCAATAGCTAAAATATAAAAGACTTTCTGAGGGGGTTTCAGTCTATTCAACAGAATGCATAGCTATAATATAAACGACTGAGGGGGTTTCAGTCTATTCAACAGAATTAATAGCTATAATATAAACGACTGTCTGAGGGGGTTTCAGTCTATTCAACAGAATTAATAGCTATAATATAAAAGACTGTCTGAGGGGGTTTCAGTCTATTCAACAGAATGCATAGCTATAATATAAACGACTGAAGGGGTTTCAGTATATACAACATAATTAATAGCTATAATATAAACGACTGTCTGAGGGGGTTTCAGTCTATTCAACAGAATCAATAGCTATAATATAAAAGACTGTCTGAGGGTGTTTCAGTCTATTAATCAGAATTAATAGCTATAATATAAATGACTGTCTGAGGGGGTTTCAGTCTATTCAACAGAATTAATAGCTATAATATAAAAGACTGTCTGAGGGGGTTTCAGTCTATTCAACAGAATTAATAGCTATAATATAAACGACTGTCTGAGGGGGTTTCAGTCTATTCAACAGAATCAATAGCTATAATATAAAAGACTGTCTGAGGGGGTTTCAGTCTATTCAACATAATTCATAGCTATAATATAAACGACTGTCTGAGGGGGTTTCAGTCTATTCAACAGAATGCATAGCTATAATATAAACGACTGTCTGAGGGGGTTTCAGTCTATTCAACAGAATGCATAGCTATAATATAAACGACTGTCTGAGGGGGTTTCAGTCTATTCAACAGAATCAATAGCTATAATATAAAAGACTGTCTGAGGGGGTTTCAGTCTATTCAACAGAATCAATAGCTATAATATAAAAGACTGAGGGGGTTTCAGTCTATTCAACAGAATTAATAGCTATAATATAAACGACTGTCTGAGGGGGTTTCAGTCTATTCAACAGAATTAATAGCTATAATATAAAAGACTGTCTGAGGGGGTTTCAGTCTATTCAACAGAATAAATAGCTATAATATAAACGACTGTCTGAGGGGGTTTCAGTCTATTCAACAGAATTAATAGCTATAATATAAACGACTGTCTGAGGGGGTTTCAGTCTATTCAACAGAATCAATAGCTATAATATAAAAGACTGAGCTGAGGGGTTTTCAGTCTATTCAACATAATTAATAGCTATAATATAAAAGACTGAGGGGGTTTCAGTCTATTCAACAGAATTAATAGCTATAATATAAACGACTGAGGGGGTTTCAGTCTATTCAACAGAATTAATAGCTATAATATAAACGACTGTCTGAGGGGGTTTCAGTCTATTCAACAGAATCAATAGCTATAATATAAAAGACTGTCTGAGGGGGTTTCAGTCTATTCAACAGAATGCATAGCTATAATATAAACGACTGAGGGGGTTTCAGTCTATTCAACAGAATGCATAGCTATAATATAAACGACTGTCTGAGGGGGTTTCAGTCTATTCAACAGAATCAATAGCTATAATATAAACGACTGTCTGAGGGGGTTTCAGTCTATTCAACAGAATCAATAGCTATAATATAAAAGACTGTCTGAGGGGGTTTCAGTCTATTCAACAGAATCAATAGCTATAATATAAAAGACTGAGGGGGTTTCAGTCTATTCAACAGAATGAATAGCTATAATATAAACGACTGTCTGAGGGGGTTTCAGTCTATTCAACAGAATCAATAGCTATAATATAAAAGACTGAGGGGGTTTCAGTCTATTCAACAGAATTAATAGCTATAATATAAAAGACTGAGGGGGTTTCAGTCTATTCAACAGAATCAATAGCTATAATATAAAAGACTGAGGGGGTTTCAGTCTATTCAACAGAATCAATAGCTATAATATAAAAGACTGTCTGAGGGGGTTTCAGTCTATTCAACAGAATTAATAGCTATAATATAAAAGACTGAGGGGGTTTCAGTCTATTCAACAGAATCAATAGCTATAATATAAAAGACTGACTGAGGAGGTTTCAGTCTATTCAACAGAATCAATAGCTATAATATAAAAGACTGTCTGAGGGGGTTTCAGTCTATACAACAGAATTAATAGCTATAATATAAACGACTGTCTGAGGGGGTTTCAGTCTATTCAACAGAATCAATAGCTATAATATAAAAGACTGTCTGAGGGTGTTTCAGTCTATTAATCAGAATTAATAGCTATAATATAAATGACTGTCTGAGGGGGTTTCAGTCTATTCAACAGAATCAATAGCTATAATATAAAAGACTGTCTGAGGGGGTTTCAGTCTATTCAACAGAATTAATAGCTATAATATAAAAGACTGTCTGAGGGGGTTTCAGTCTATTCAACAGAATCAATAGCTATAATATAAAGACTGTCTGAGGGGGTTTCAGTCTATTCAACAGAATCAATAGCTATAATATAAAGACTGAGGGGGTTTCAGTCTATTCAACAGAATCAATAGCTATAATATAAAAGACTGTCTGAGGGGGTTTCAGTCTATTCAACAGAATCAATAGCTATATAAAAGACTGAGGGGGTTTCAGTCTATTCAACAGAATCAATAGCTATAATATAAAAGACTGTCTGAGGGGGTTTCAGTCTATTCAACAGAATCAATAGCTATAATATAAAAGACTGTCTGAGGGGGTTTCAGTCTATTCAACAGAATCAATAGCTATAATATAAAAGACTGAGGGGGTTTCAGTCTATTCAACAGAATGAATAGCTATAATATAAAAGACTGTCTGAGGGGGTTTCAGTCTATTCAACAGAATCAATAGCTATAATATAAAAGACTGAGGGGGTTTCAGTCTATTCAACAGAATCAATAGCTATAATATAAAAGACTGTCTGAGGGGGTTTCAGTCTATTCAACAGAATTAATAGCTATAATATAAAAGACTGTCTGAGGGGGTTTCAGTCTATTCAACAGAATCAATAGCTATAATATAAAAGACTGAGGGGGTTTCAGTCTATTCAACAGAATTAATAGCTATAATATAAAAGACTGTCTGAGGGGGTTTCAGTCTATTCAACAGAATCAATAGCTATAATATAAAAGACTGAGGGGGTTTCAGTCTATTCAACAGAATCAATAGCTATAATATAAAAGACTGTCTGAGGGGGTTTCAGTCTATTCAACAGAATTAATAGCTATAATATAAAAGACTGAGGGGGTTTCAGTCTATTCAACAGAATTAATAGCTATAATATAAACGACTGTCTGAGGGGGTTTCAGTCTATTCAACAGAATGCATAGCTATAATATAAACGACTGACTGAGGAGGTTTCAGTCTATTCAACAGAATCAATAGCTATAATATAAAAGACTGTCTGAGGGGGTTTCAGTCTATTCAACAGAATCAATAGCTATAATATAAAAGACTGTCTGAGGGGGTTTCAGTCTATTCAACAGAATTAATAGCTATAATATAAAAGACTGTCTGAGGGGGTTTCAGTCTATTCAACAGAATCAATAGCTATAATATAAAGACTGAGGGGGTTTCAGTCTATTCAACAGAATCAATAGCTATAATATAAAAGACTGTCTGAGGGGGTTTCAGTCTATTCAACAGAATCAATAGCTATAATATAAAAGACTGTCTGAGGGGGTTTCAGTCTATTCAACAGAATCAATAGCTATAATATAAAAGACTGAGGGGGTTTCAGTCTATTCAACAGAATTAATAGCTATAATATAAAAGACTGTCTGAGGGGGTTTCGGTCTATTCAACAGAATCAATAGCTATAATATAAAAGACTGAGGGGGTTTCAGTCTATTCAACAGAATCAATAGCTATAATATAAAAGACTGAGGGGGTTTCAGTCTATTCAACAGAATCAATAGCTATAATATAAAAGACTGAGGGGGTTTCAGTCTATTCAACAGAATTAATAGCTATAATATAAAAGACTGTCTGAGGGGGTTTCAGTCTATTCAACAGAATCAATAGCTATAATATAAAAGACTGAGGGGGTTTCAGTCTATTCAACAGAATTAATAGCTATAATATAAAAGACTGTCTGAGGGGGTTTCAGTCTATTCAACAGAATTAATAGCTATAATATAAAAGACTGAGGGGGTTTCAGTCTATTCAACAGAATTAATAGCTATAATATAAAAGACTGTCTGAGGGGGTTTCAGTCTATTCAACAGAATTAATAGCTATAATATAAAAGACTGTCTGAGGGGGTTTCAGTCTATTCAACAGAATTAATAGCTATAATATAAAAGACTGTCTGAGGGGGTTTCAGTCTATTCAACAGAATTAATAGCTATAATATAAACGCCTGTCTGAGGGGGTTTCAGTCTATTCAACAGAATTAATAGCTATAATATAAAAGACTGTCTGAGGGGGTTTCAGTCTATTCAACAGAATTAATAGCTATAATATAAACGACTGTCTGAGGGGGTTTCAGTCTATTCAACAGAATCAATAGCTATAATATAAAAGACTGTCTGAGGGTGTTTCAGTCTATTCAACAGAATTAATAGCTATAATATAAATGACTGTCTGAGGGGGTTTCAGTCTATTCAACAGAATTAATAGCTATAATATAAACGACTGTCTGAGGGGGTTTCAGTCTATTCAACAGAATTAATAGCTATAATATAAACGACTGTCTGAGGGGGTTTCAGTCTATTCAACAGAATTAATAGCTATAATATAAACGACTGTCTGAGGGGGTTTCAGTCTATTCAACAGAATTAATAGCTATAATATAAAAGACTGTCTGAGGGGGTTTCAGTCTATTCAACAGAATTAATAGCTATAATATAAACGACTGTCTGAGGGGGTTTCAGTCTATTCAACAGAATCAATAGCTATAATATAAAAGACTGTCTGAGGGGGTTTCAGTCTATTCAACAGAATCAATAGCTATAATATAAAAGACTGAGGGGGTTTCAGTCTATTCAACAGAATGAATAGCTATAATATAAAAGACTGTCTGAGGGGGTTTCAGTCTATTCAACAGAATCAATAGCTATAATATAAAAGACTGTCTGAGGGGGTTTCAGTCTATTCAACAGAATTAATAGCTATAATATAAAAGACTGTCTGAGGGGGTTTCAGTCTATTCAACAGAATCAATAGCTATAATATAAAAGACTGTCTGAGGGGTTTCAGTCTATTCAACAGAATCAATAGCTATAATAAAAGACTGAGGGGGTTTCAGTCTATTCAACAGAATCAATAGCTATAATATAAAAGACTGTCTGAGGGGGTTTCAGTCTATTCAACAGAATTAATAGCTATAATATAAAAGACTGAGGGGGTTTCAGTCTATTCAACAGAATGAATAGCTATAATATAAAAGACTGTCTGAGGGGGTTTCAGTCTATTCAACAGAATTAATAGCTATAATATAAAAGACTGTCTGAGGGGGTTTCAGTCTATTCAACAGAATCAATAGCTATAATATAAAAGACTGAGGGGGTTTCAGTCTATTCAACAGAATTAATAGCTATAATATAAAAGACTGTCTGAGGGGGTTTCGGTCTATTCAACAGAATCAATAGCTATAATATAAAAGACTGAGGGGGTTTCAGTCTATTCAACAGAATCAATAGCTATAATATAAAAGACTGTCTGAGGGGGTTTCAGTCTATTCAACAGAATTAATAGCTATAATATAAAAGACTGAGGGGGTTTCAGTCTATTCAACAGAATTAATAGCTATAATATAAAAGACTGTCTGAGGGGGTTTCAGTCTATTCAACAGAATTAATAGCTATAATATAAAACTGACTGAGGAGGTTTCAGTCTATTCAACAGAATCAATAGCTATAATATAAAAGACTGTCTGAGGGGGTTTCAGTCTATTCAACAGAATCAATAGCTATAATATAAAAGACTGAGGGGGTTTCAGTCTATTCAACAGAATCAATAGCTATAATATAAAAGACTGAGGGGGTTTCAGTCTATTCAACAGAATCAATAGCTATAATATA
The DNA here is from genome assembly GCA_022702515.1 of Ilyophis sp. 1 JC-2022. Taxonomy (NCBI): domain Eukaryota; kingdom Metazoa; phylum Chordata; class Actinopteri; order Anguilliformes; family Synaphobranchidae; genus Ilyophis; species Ilyophis sp. 1 JC-2022. Next base: position 642,635 of record CM040405.1, read on the forward strand.
AAAGACTGTCTGAGGGGGTTTCAGTCTATTCAACAGAATCAATAGCTATAATATAAAAGACTGAGGGGGTTTCAGTCTATTCAACAGAATCAATAGCTATAATATAAAAGACTGTCTGAGGGGGTTTCAGTCTATTCAACAGAATCAATAGCTATAATATAAAAGACTGAGGGGGTTTCAGTCTATTCAACAGAATTAATAGCTATAATATAAAAGACTGTCTGAGGGGGTTTCAGTCTATTCAACAGAATCAATAGCTATAATATAAAAGACTGAGGGGGTTTCAGTCTATTCAACAGAATTAATAGCTATAATATAAAAGACTGAGGGGGTTTCAGTCTATTCAACAGAATCAATAGCTATAATATAAAAGACTGAGGGGGTTTCAGTCTATTCAACAGAATTAATAGCTATAATATAAAAGACTGTCTGAGGGGGTTTCAGTCTATTCAACAGAATCAATAGCTATAATATAAAAGACTGAGGGGGTTTCAGTCTATTCAACAGAATTAATAGCTATAATATAAAAGACTGTCTGAGGGGTTTCAGTCTATTCAACAGAATTAATAGCTATAATATAAAAGACTGTCTGAGGGGGTTTCAGTCTATTCAACAGAATTAATAGCTATAATATAAAAGACTGTCTGAGGGGGTTTCAGTCTATTCAACAGAATTAATAGCTATAATATAAAAGACTGTGGGGTTTTCAGTCTATTCAACATAATTAATAGCTATAATATAAACGACTGTCTGAGGGGGTTTCAGTCTATTCAACAGAATGCATAGCTATAATATAAACGACTGACTGAGGAGGTTTCAGTCTATTCAACAGAATCAATAGCTATAATATAAAAGACTGTCTGAGGGGGTTTCAGTCTATTCAACAGAATCAATAGCTATAATATAAAAGACTGTCTGAGGGGGTTTCAGTCTATTCAACAGAATTAATAGCTATAATATAAACGACTGTCTGAGGGGGTTTCAGTCTATTCAACAGAATCAATAGCTATAATATAAAAGACTGAGGGGGTTTCATTCTATTCAACAGAATATATATCTTTAATATAAATGTCTGAGGGGGTTTCAGTCTATTCAACAGAATTAATAGCTATAATATAAAAGACTGTCTGAGGGGGTTTCAGTCTATTCAACAGAATCAATAGCTATAATATAAAAGACTGAGGGGGTTTCAGTCTATAAAACAGAATTAATAGCTATAATATAAGACTGTCTGAGGGGGTTTCAGTCTATTCAACAGAATCAATAGCTATAATATAAAAGACTGTCTGAGGGGGTTTCAGTCTATTCAACAGAATTAATAGCTATAATATAAAAGACTGTCTGAGGGGGTTTCAGTCTATTCAACAGAATCAATAGCTATAATATAAAAGACTGAGGGGGTTTCAGTCTATTCAACAGAATTAATAGCTATAATATAAAAGACTGTCTGAGGGGGTTTCAGTCTATTCAACAGAATCAATAGCTATAATATAAAAGACTGTCTGAGGGGGTTTCAGTCTATTCAACAGAATCAATAGCTATAATATAAAAGACTGTGGGTGTTTCAGTCTATTCAACAGAATTAATAGCTATAATATAAAAGACTGTCTGAGGGGGTTTCAGTCTATTCAACAGAATTAATAGCTATAATATAAACGACTGTCTGAGGGGGTTTCAGTCTATTCAACAGAATTAATAGCTATAATATAAAAGACTGAGGGGGTTTCAGTCTATTCAACAGAATCAATAGCTATAATATAAAAGACTGTCTGTGGGGGTTTCAGTCTATTCAACAGAATCAATAGCTATAATATAAACGACTGTCTGAGGGGGTTTCAGTCTATTCAACAGAATCAATAGCTATAATATAAAAGACTGAGGGGGTTTCAGTCTATTCAACAGAATCAATAGCTATAATATAAAAGACTGTCTGAGGGGGTTTCAGTCTATTCAACAGAATCAATAGCTATAATATAAAAGACTGAGGGGGTTTCAGTCTATTCAACAGAATCAATAGCTATAATATAAAAGACTGAGGGGGTTTCAGTCTATTCAACAGAATTAATAGCTATAATATAAACGACTGTCTGAGGGGGTTTCAGTCTATTCAACAGAATCAATAGCTATAATATAAAAGACTGTCTGAGGGGGTTTCAGTCTATTCAACAGAATCAATAGCTATAATATAAAAGACTGAGGGGGTTTCAGTCTATTCAACAGAATTAATAGCTATAATATAAAAGACTGTCTGAGGGGGTTTCAGTCTATTCAACAGAATCAATAGCTATAATATAAAAGACTGAGGGGGTTTCAGTCTATTCAACAGAATCAATAGCTATAATATAAAAGACTGTCTGAGGGGGTTTCAGTCTATTCAACAGAATTAATAGCTATAATATAAAAGACTGAGGGGGTTTCAGTCTATTCAACAGAATTAATAGCTATAATATAAAAGACTGTCTGAGGGGGTTTCAGTCTATTCAACAGAATTAATAGCTATAATATAAACGACTGTCTGAGGGGGTTTCAGTCTATTCAACAGAATCAATAGCTATAATATAAAAGACTGTCTGAGGGGGTTTCAGTCTATTCAACAGAATCAATAGCTATAATATAAAAGACTGTCTGAGGGGGTTTCAGTCTATTCAACAGAATTAATAGCTATAATATAAAAGACTGTCTGAGGGGGTTTCAGTCTATTCAACAGAATTAATAGCTATAATATAAAAGACTGTCTGAGGGGGTTTCAGTCTATTCAACAGAATCAATAGCTATAATATAAAAGACTGAGGGGGTTTCAGTCTATTCAACAGAATCAATAGCTATAATATAAAAGACTGTCTGAGGGGGTTTCAGTCTATTCAACAGAATCAATAGCTATAATATAAAAGACTGTCTGAGGGGGTTTCAGTCTATTCAACAGAATCTAGAGCTTTTATATTACTGTCTGAGGGGGTTTCAGTCTATTCAACAGAATCAATAGCTATAATATAAAAGACTGAGGGGGTTTCAGTCTATTCAACAGAATCAATAGCTATAATATAAAAGACTGAGGGGGTTTCAGTCTATTCAACAGAATCAATAGCTATAATATAAAAGACTGTCTGAGGGGGTTTCAGTCTATTCAACAGAATCAATTATTCAACAGAATCAATAGCTATAATATAAAAGACTGAGGGGGTTTCAGTCTATTCAACAGAATCAATAGCTATAATATAAAAGACTGTCTGAGGGGGTTTCAGTCTATTCAACAGAATTAATAGCTATAATATAAAAGACTGTCTGAGGGGGTTTCAGTCTATTCAACAGAATCAATAGCTATAATATAAAAGACTGTCTGAGGGGGTTTCAGTCTATTCAACAGAATTAATAGCTATAATATAAAAGACTGTCTGAGGGTGTTTCAGTCTATTCAACAGAATTAATAGCTATATTATAAACGACTGTCTGAGGGGGTTTCAGTCTATTCAACAGAATCAATAGCTATAATATAAAAGACTGTCTGAGGGGGTTTCAGTCTATTCAACAGAATTAATAGCTATAATATAAAAGACTGAGGGGGTTTCAGTCTATTCAACAGAATGCATAGCTATAATATAAACGACTGTCTGAGGGGGTTTCAGTCTATTCAACAGAATTAATAGCTATAATATAAACGACTGTCTGAGGGGGTTTCAGTCTATTCAACAGAATCAATAGCTATAATATAAAAGACTGTCTGAGGGGGTTTCAGTCTATTCAACAGAATGAATAGCTATAATATAAAAGACTGTCTGAGGGGGTTTCAGTCTATTCAACAGAATCAATAGCTATAATATAAAAGACTGTCTGAGGGGGTTTCAGTCTATTCAACAGAATCAATAGCTATAATATAAAAGACTGAGGGGGTTTCAGTCTATTCAACAGAATCAATAGCTATAATATAAAAGACTGTCTGAGGGGGTTTCAGTCTATTCAACAGAATCAATAGCTATAATATAAAAGACTGAGGGGGTTTCAGTCTATTCAACAGAATGAATAGCTATAATATAAAAGACTGTCTGAGGGGGTTTCAGTCTATTCAACAGAATCAATAGCTATAATATAAAAGACTGTCTGAGGGGGTTTCAGTCTATTCAACAGAATCAATAGCTATAATATAAAAGACTGTCTGAGGGGGTTTCAGTCTATTCAACAGAATCAATAGCTATAATATAAAAGACTGAGGGGGTTTCAGTCTATTCAACAGAATCAATAGCTATAATATAAAAGACTGAGGGGGTTTCAGTCTATTCAACAGAATTAATAGCTATAATATAAAAGACTGTCTGAGGGGGTTTCAGTCTATTCAACAGAATCAATAGCTATAATATAAAAGACTGTCTGAGGGGGTTTCAGTCTATTCAACAGAATAATAGCTATAATATAAAAGACTGTCTGAGGGGGTTTCAGTCTATTCAACAGAATCAATAGCTATAATATAAAAGACTGTCTGAGGGGGTTTCAGTCTATTCAACAGAATTAATAGCTATAATATAAAGACTGTCTGAGGGGGTTTCAGTCTATTCAACAGAATCAATAGCTATAATATAAAAGACTTCTGAGGGGGTTTCAGTCTATTCAACAGAATTAATAGCTATAATATAAAAGACTGTCTGAGGGGGTTTCAGTCTATTCAACAGAATGAATAGCTATAATATAAAAGACTGAGGGGGTTTCAGTCTATTCAACAGAATCAATAGCTATAATATAAAAGACTGTCTGAGGGGGTTTCAGTCTATTCAACAGAATTAATAGCTATAATATAAAAGACTGTCTGAGGGGGTTTCAGTCTATTCAACAGAATTAATAGCTATAATATAAACGACTGTCTGAGGGGGTTTCAGTCTATTCAACAGAATCAATAGCTATAATATAAAAGACTGTCTGAGGGGGTTTCAGTCTATTCAACAGAATCAATAGCTATAATATAAAAGACTGTCTGAGGGTGTTTCAGTCTATTCAACAGAATCAATAGCTATAATATAAAAGACTGTCTGAGGGGTTTCAGTCTATTCAACAGAATCAATAGCTATAATATAAAAGACTGAGGGGGTTTCAGTCTATTCAACAGAATCAATAGCTATAATATAAAAGACTGTCTGAGGGGTTTCAGTCTATTCAACAGAATTAATAGCTATAATATAAAAGACTGAGGGGGTTTCAGTCTATTCAACAGAATCAATAGCTATAATATAAAAGACTGTCTGAGGGGGTTTCAGTCTATTCAACAGAATTAATAGCTATAATATAAAAGACTGTCTGAGGGGGTTTCAGTCTATTCAACAGAATCAATAGCTATAATATAAAAGACTGAGGGGGTTTCAGTCTATTCAACAGAATCAATAGCTATAATATAAAAGACTGTCTGAGGGGGTTTCAGTCTATTCAACAGAATTAATAGCTATAATATAAAAGACTGTCTGAGGGGGTTTCAGTCTATACAACAGAATGAATAGCTATAATATAAACGCCTGTCTGAGGGGGTTTCAGTCTATACAACAGAATGAATAGCTATAATATAAACGACTGTCTGAGGGGGTTTCAGTCTATTCAACAGAATGAATAGCTATAATATAAACGACTGCCTGAGGGGGTTTCAGTCTATACAACATAATTAATAGCTATAATATGGGCTTTGCAATGGATTGAGGAGATGAAGCCGACACAAGCGGTCATATGTTCAGATTCAGCTTCAGTTCTGATGACAGTTAGGGAAGGCAAGATGGAGCCCGGACAGACCTTGTGATGGAGCTGTTGATTGTATTGTATAGGATTGAGCAGGCTGGAGGTTCAGTGGGGTTTATTTGGAGCCCAGACAGACCTTGTGATGGAGCTGTTGATTGTATTGTATAGGATTGAGCAGGCTGCAGGTTCAGTGGGGTTTATTTGGAGCCCGGACAGACCTTGTGGTGAAGCTGTTGATTGTATTGTATAGGATTGAGCAGGCTGGAGGTTCAGTGGGGTTTATTTGGGTGCCAGCCCATGTGGGGGTGGAAGGGAATGAGGCAGCTAATATGACAGCTAAAAAGGCACTGAAGAGAGAGATAGATGTCAAGATACCCATTGGGACATATGAGTATAGATCCATTATGAAGAGAAATATAACAGCTGTGTGGCAGAAAGAACAGGGAAATGAAAAGAAGGGGCGGCACTACTTTGCTATAAAAAGTGGAATAAAGAAAGAATATTGCTATTTAGAGAGTGAGAGAAGAAACACAGTTATGACTCGACTGAGACTGGGACACAAACAATAATAAGATTGTGGTAAAAGTGGATTTGCCCCTCAGTATTATCCCCTAAGTGAGCAGAGTTCTTTTGAATTATGTTTTTACTTGATACACGGACACAAATCGGATTCTGTAGCAGAGCAGCAGTAAGCTACGCAGCCACAACAGTTTCCAAGTGAGCGACCAAGTGAGCTTCCTACAAAGATTATTCAGGTGCAAGAGCAATAGTTACAATTTTTTAAAATTCAAACAAGCTGGCTGCTGCACGAAACGAAGATGGCGACGGCGACAGTTTTTGAAAAATATTCTGTGGCATCAGAGATGTGCATGTTCTATGTTCTATTGGCTGAAGTAGCATCACATGATGAGCACTTCCTTATGAATCCAAAACCATGACATTCACATCCTTATGTGGATATAAAAAAGCATTACGTAATGCACAACGTTCATCGTGCCTGTATCATGCAGTCTATCTAAGACTTTGATAACACTTTGTTATTGGTTGATGAGATGTCGTTCTTGGGTGATCAGATGTTGTTATCCAATGGGGATCATTCTTATTTGTGGGCAAGGAGGAGCATTTGTGCTGACAAAATCGACAGGAAGAATGAGAAGAAGAATAAGAAGCAGAAGAAGTGGAAGGAGAAAAACCGGCAAAATAACCCAAGTTTGGGGCTTTATTGTGTGGAGGTGTGAATAACCCAAGTTTGGGGCTTTATTGTGGGGAGGTGTGAATAACCCAAGTTTGGAGCTTTATTGTGGGGAGGTGTGAATAACCCAAGTTTGGGGCTTTATTGTGGGGAGGTGTGAATATACCCCAAGTTTGGGGCTTTATTGTGGGGAGGTGTGAATAACCCAAGTTTGGGGCTTTATTGTGGGGAGGTGTGAATAACCCAAGTTTGGGGCTTTATTGTGGGGAGGTGTGAATAACCCAAGTTTGGGGCTTTATTGTGGGGAGGTGTGAATAACCCAAGTTTGGGGCTTTATTGTGGGGAGGTGTGAATAAACCCAAGTTTGGGGCTTTATTGTGGGGAGGTGTGAATAACCCAAGTTTGGGGCTTTATTGTGGGGAGGTGTGAATAACCCAAGTTTGGGGCTTTATTGTGGGGAGGTGTGAATAACCCAAGTTTGGAGCTTTATTGTGGGGAGGTGTGAATAACCCAAGTTTGGGGCTTTATTGTGTGGATGTGTGAATAACCCAAGTTTGGGGCTTTATTGTGTGGAGGTGTGAATAACCCAAGTTTGGGGCTTTATTGTGGGGAGGTGTGAATAACCCAAGTTTGGGGCTTTATTGTGGGGAGGTGTGAATAACCCAAGTTTGGGGCTTTATTGTGTGGATGTGTGAATAACCCAAGTTTGGGGCTTTATTGTGGGGAGGTGTGAATAACCCAAGTTTGGGGCTTTATTGTGGGGAGGTGTGAATAACCCAAGTTTGGGGCTTTATTGTGTGGATGTGTGAATAACCCAAGTTTGGGGCTTTATTGTGTGGAGGTGTGAATAACCCAAGTTTGGGGCTTTATTGTGGGGAGGTGTGAATAACCCAAGTTTGGGGCTTTATTGTGGGGAGTGTGAATAACCCAAGTTTGGGGCTTTATTGTGTGGATGTGTGAATAACCCAAGTTTGGGGCTTTATTGTGGGGAGGTGTGAATAACCCAAGTTTGGGGCTTTATTGTGGGGATGTGTGAATAACCCAAGTTTGGGGCTTTATTGTGGGGATGTGTGAAGTTGTATCTGAATGCTGTGTGGTTACATGAGGTCAGAACATACAGAAATTAATGTTTTTAAGGGCTGAGAGTCTGTGGTCATTGTGGTTACTTCTGTAGGAAACCCTGAAAAGTGCCAAACTCTCTGTGTTGTATGGGGCATGCCCCGGTAAGCCATAACTCGGCGGATCCCAATATCAACATATTATTTTTAACTTTTTAAAATTGTGACTTTAAATTTTTACCTGGGACTGCACTTTGAAAGGAGTCCACTTTGTGTGTAAAACCGCAGACATGGGAACACTGGCACAGCAGTTAAGCAGTTGTTGTTATGAAATGCATTCTCCATATGAGATACTAGATGGGATAAAAGGCTGTATCTATAGCCTTTAAAGTGATACTGCAGTTAAAAACCGACTTTTCCCATTGAAAACCGATGTTTTGGGTTAGATTATGATCATACACATGTCCGAAAATTTCATCTTTAAAAAAAAGACCTTTATTTGATGAGCGTAGAACAGAATCAGGAATCAATAATTCTGAGATGTAAGTAAATATACTCTGGGGTTTGACCACACAATGTTTTGAAAGTTATTAATACAAATGTAAAAGCTAATCTAATCTAAAAACTGGTAGCCAGTGCAATGATGCCAAGATTGGTGTAATATGTCCTCTTATTTGTTTTAGGTAACAATCTGGCAGTGGCGTTTTGTGCAGGCGTGATAATGCATGGCCATTTACACGTGTATAAATAGCATCGCAATAGCTGGATAATATTAATATTCTCTGTATCTGCAAATGATAAAACGGACATAATTTCTGAAATATTTCTTCAATGAGAGTAACGTGACTAGGATGTATTTTTAATTTGTTCATCAAAAGCGAGATGAACATGGAAAATAACACCAAGGTTTTTAACTTCAGATTTAACATTTGGGATTAAAGTGTCCGTGAAGCTCTGTGTAAATCAAGTGAGACTGGTGCTTAGGGCCAAAAACTAAGAATAAGTCTCAACTAAGACTGGTGCTTAGGGCCAATAACTAAGAATAAGGCTCAACTAAGTCTTTTCACAATTTAGCTGGAGGACATTTTGCCACATGCAGTAGTTTTGCTGACAAATGCAATTTTGTATCATCTGCATAGCAATGAAATAAATGCATGTAAATAATGTTGCCCCCAGAAATCTTTCATTGGGGGGGCCAGATGGGGCCACTTAAAATCTTGGGGTGGCACACCAAAACCAAAAGCCATAACTGAATTTCAGGAATTCTATTATGTTGTTGTAGTATATTGGCTAGTTGAAAACTATGTTAATATAAGAGCTAAGGAATCGCATACTGATATACTTTGGTTTCTTATTTTACAGTATGTTACGAATTATCTGATGTGCACAGACTAATACCGGTAGTTAACATTTTGAGTTCCACAACAATCCTGTTTTAATGTGTTATGTGTCTGTATATACATAAGTGATTCATTGTTCTTCAAATAGGCTAGTAGTTGTCCTTTTCCTTAAAAAGACAAATATACAGCTTTAATTTGAAGGAGTAGCTATTGATTGTAAGGAACAAAACATTTACTGGGAACAAGCCTACTAGAGTTTAAAAACACCACACAGAGGCCTCCAATTCTTTTCAATACAGCTGTATTTGGCTGTTGCTGTGTCTTTTTGTAAACGAAAATATGATATATGTCCAAAAGTGAAAAACAAAACAAAAAAGCATAATCATGGACAACAATATACCTTTTATTATAGCCTACGCACAACCTACTCATATCCCTGCTTTATTAGGCTACATTCTTCTCAGCCCGTTTCGTCCACAGTTATAGGCTAGGCTATGTGTAGCCTACGGTTTTTATTTAGTATTTTTTTTTTAAAGAGTTTTTAAAGAGTTTCCGCGCTATGTTGGCTATGAGGCACCTTTGGCAAAAACTGGTCTGCAATAAGAGTATAGCCTTTTTCTTTTATTTATTTATTTTTTCAAAGAGGGCATTTCCTGATATAATTGCTGACTTGTGGCGAAAGTGCCGCCGTGGTGATAGATTTACTTTAACATCTGTCCGAGAATGTAAACAAGTCGTCCATTTTCACTGTAAGAAGAGATTTTATGACGTCACCTCTATTTCGCTAGCTTAGCCTACTTGAACAGTTACAACCTACATGAGAAGAGTAGTCTACCCATTGAAAGCTGATTGCTTTTTCTTTGTCTCACCGTTTGTTTTGAATCTACACGCATACAACGATGAAAAATTATCGTTCTTTGGATGCCCAAAACTTTTTTGTTAGTGAATGATAATATTTTGCACTTGCAAATATAATACAGTAACGTTATAGCACTCCGATGTATCCACATTCCACTACAAACGATTTGCATTTGGTCAAAATGTTTTAGCGTTTCTTACAGCAATATTAGTTAGCCATAAATTGACAATTGGATAACTTATTTGACTTAGGCTACCTGTGAAACAATGCCTGCTGCACACATAAGCATGTGGAGTTCCAGGGTCCGACATTTTTCCATTTCTTCCCGCCGATGCCTCACGTCTTATTGCTCGGATCCACTTTTCTCATCTTATGGGCTCCGTTTTGCGGTTCGGAATCTTATAAAACCGCAATTCTGGGTTTTTTGCCTTGTTTGTAGTGCATCCCACCAAACAACAACTTTTAGGCATTTTTATGCTGTTGGCTAACGGATCGAAATGACAAGAAGGCACCAGCACATCAAGTTATATAAGATATAAAGCAGAGATATATTTGGCTCTTGCAATCTTTACAGCATAAGATCCTTCATTATACTACATTCTATGTGCAGGTTAGAAGCTCTCAATTTCAGTACCACCTTTCTACACTCTCTTTTGATTTAAGGAGATGATGTACAAAAGGAGAAAACTCAGGGACAGGTTACTTGAACAAATGTAGGAAATACGGGTAGCATTGTTTTGGAATAGCGCTCATTTATTCTCTCAGTGCAGGTAAATCATGAAGAAATGTGCCACCTTTGAACTGCAGCATTTGAGTATGTGTGGGTGTGTTTAACGCCTTTCAACCTAAATGAACAAATGTCTGCTAACTGAAATATAAATGTGGCTCCTCCCTCATTTCATTCAGGGCAAAAACCTTGAATGGGTTTCTCACAAAGCTCTGCTGTCCTCGACTAACCTAGGAACATAACTGATAACAAACAAGCCACCAAGTTTCAGCTTCTTCTTCCATTTACTGTACCTGTAAACCAGCTAACTTCTAAATCTAACCCAAAAGTTGATCTTTGAAATTATTATTATTATTCACATGTTATAATTGGGTGAAAGTAATTCTGATTGCACAGAATGTGTAAATAGAAAAACTTCCTGTTCTTCACACCACTCACTCTACAGAATAATATCCAGTCAATCATCTCCATCACTTTATTGCAGGTGATTTCACAACTGAAATGGTTGTCCAATCTAATGGGAACTTCACACTACAGCCAAATTTTGAGGGTCTCCTGGAGGACATTCTGTGGAGATGTGACGGTAATAAGGTGGTTGAATTTGACCAGAAGCAGGTCCGTGCCTACGGGAAGTTTAAAGGACGGACAATCCTGGATGTCACAACAGGAGCCCTTACCCTCACACATCTCAAAGAGTCAGACAGTGGGGAGTACAAGGGTGAGCTGCAGATCATGGGAGAGCTGGTGTACCATTCTCAGATGGTCAAAGTGTTTGGTGAGTTTGCTTCTACAGAATAACACAACCCCAGCTTCTACAGAATGACCCAACCCCAGCTCCTACAGCATAACCCAACCCTAGCTTCTACAGAATAACCCAACCCCAGCTTCTACAGAATGACCTAACCCCAGCTCCTACAGCATAACCCAACCCTAGCTTCTACAGAATAACACAACCCCAGCTTCTACAGAATGACCCAACCCCAGCTCCTACAGCATAACCCAACCCTAGCTTCTACAGAATAACACAACCCCAGCTTCTACAGAATGACCCAAACCCAGCTCCTACAGCATAACCCAACCCTAGCTTCTAGAGAATGACCCAACCCTAGATTCTACAGAATGACCCAACCCCAGCTCCTACAGCATAACCCAACCCTAGCTTCTAGAGAATGACCCAACCCTAGATTCTGCTGAATGACCCAACCCCAGCTTCTACAGAATGACGAGCCTCAGCTTCTACAGAATGACCCAACCCCAGCTTCTACAGAATAACATAACCCCAGCTCCTACAGCATAACCCAACCCTAGCTTCTACAAAATAACCCAACCCCAGCTTCTAGAGAATGACCCAACCCCAGCTTCTAGCGAATGACCCAACCCTAGATTATGCTGAATGACCCAACCCCAGCTTCTACAGAATGACCCAACCCCAGCTTCTACAAAATGACCCAACTCCAGCTTCTACAAAATGACCAAACCCCAGCTCCTACAGCATAACCCAACCCTAGCTTCTACAGAATGACGAGCCCCAGCTTCTACAGAATGACGAGCCCAAGCTTCTACAGAATGACCCAACCCCAGCTTCTACAAAATAACTGAAACCTAGCTTCTACAGAATGACCCAACCCCAGCTTCTACAGAATAACCCAACCCCAGCTTCTACAGAATAACCCAACCCCAGCTTCTACAGAATAACCCAACCCCAGCTTCTACAGAATAACCCAACCCCAGCTTCTACAGAATAACCCAACCCCAGCTTCTACAGAATAACCCAACCCCAGCTTCTACAGAATAACCCAACCCCAGCTTCTAAAGAATAACCCAACCCCAGCTTCTAAAGAATGACCCAGCCCCAGCTTCTAAAGAATGACCCAACCCCAGCTTCTAAAGAATGACCCAACCCCAGCTTCTAAAGAATGACCCAACCCCAGCTTCTAAAGAATGACCCAACCCCAGCTTCTAAAGAATGACCCAGCCCCAGCTTCTACAGAATGACCCAACCTTAGCTTCTACAGAATGAGCCAACCCCAGCTTCTACAGAATGACGAGCCCTAGCTTCTACAGAATGACCCAACCCTAGCTTCTACGGAATGACCCAACCCTAGGTTCTACAGAATGACCCAACCCCAGCTTCTACAGAATAACCCAACCCCAGCTTCTACAGAATAACCCAACCCCAGCTTCTACAGAATAACCCAACCCCAGCTTCTAAAGAATGACCCAACCCCAGCTTCTACAGAATGATGAGCCCTAGCTTCTACAAAATGACCCAACCCTAGCTTCTACAGAATGACCGAACCCTAGCTTCTACAGAATGACCCAACCCTAGCTTCTACAGAATGACCCAACCCTAGCTTCTACAGAATGACCCAACCCTAGCTTCTACAGAATAACCAAGTACTAGCTTCTACAGAATAACCAAGCACTAGCTTCTACAAAATAACCCAACCCTAGCTTCTACAGAATATCCCAACACTGGCTTCTACAGAATGACCCAACCCTAGCTTCTACAGAATGACCGAGCCCCAGCTTCTACAGAATAATCCAACCCCAGCTTTTTTTTCCCCATGTAGATGCTGTAGATAAACCAAAAGTCACCTGCCAAGAGAACAGCACTTCAGTAACTCTGCTGTGCTCTGGAGACAACAGACCAACCACTCAGTACAGCTGGGAGGGGCCTGATATAGCGCCCCGTACAGGGCCCGAGCTGATGATTGAGAATGCAAAGGGCTCTGATTCAGTCTACACCTGTGTGCTGAAGAACCCTGTGAGTCAGAGCAGAACAGACTTTCCTGTAAAGAGCTGCTTCCCTGAACCAGGTAAGAACCACACACATTACAGCATTACACACACACACACACACACACACACACACATGCTGTAGGGACTGAGCACGATTACAGCATTACACACACACACACACACACACACACACATGCTGTAGGGACTGAACACGATTACAGCATTACACACACACACACACACACACACACACCTGCGGTAGGGACTGAGCACGATTACAGCATTACACACACACACACACACACATGCTGTAGGGACTGAGCACGATTACAGCATTACACACACACACACACACACACACACACACACACACCTGCTGTAGGGACTGAGCACGATTACAGCATTACACACACACACACACACACACACACACACCTGCTGTAGGGACTGAGCACGATTACAGCATTACACACACACACACACACACACACACACACACCTGCTGTAGGGACTGAGCACGATTACAGCATTACACACACACACACACACACACCTGCTGTAGGGACTGATCACGATTACAGCATTACACACACACACACACACACCTGCTGTAGGGACTGAGCACGATTACAGCATTACACACACACACACACCTGCTGTAGGGACTGAGCACGATTACAGCATTACACACACACACACACACACCTGCTGTAGGGACTGAGCACGATTACAGCATTACACACACACACACACACACACACACACCTGCTGTAGGGACTGAGCACGATTACAGCATTACACACACACACACACACACACACACCTGCTGTAGGGACTGAGCACGATTACAGCATTACACACACACACACACACCTGCTGTAGGGACTGAGCACGATTACAGCATTACACACACACACACACACACACACACACACACCTGCTGTAGGGACTGAGCACGATTACAGCATTACACACACACACACACACACACACCTGCTGTAGGGACTGAGCACGATTACAGCATTACACACACACACACACACACACACCTGCTGTAGGGACTGAGCATGATTACAGCATTACACACACACACACACACACACACACACCTGCGGTAGGGACTGAGCACGATTACAGCATTACACACACACACACACACACACACACACATACACACACACACACATACACACACACACCTGCTGTAGGGACTGAGCATGATTACAGCATTACACACACACACACACACACACACACACACACACAAACACACATGCTGTAGGGACTGAGCACGATTACAGCATTACACACACACACACCTGCTGTAGGGACTGAGCACTATTACAGCATTACACACACACACACACACACCTGCTGTAGGGACTGAGCACGATTACAGCATTACACACACACACACACACACACACACATACACACACACACACACACACACACACACACACCTGCGGTAGGGACTGAGCACGATAACAGCATCACACACACACACACACACACACACACACACACACACCTGCTGTAGGGACTGAGCACGATTACAGCATTACACACACACACACACACACACACACACCTGCTGTAGGGACTGAACATGATTACAGCATTACACACACACACACACACACACACACACACCTGCGGTAGGGACTGAGCACGATTACAGCATAACACACACACACACACACCTGCTGTAGGGACTGAGCACGATTACAGCATTACACACACACACACACACACACACATGCTGTAGGGACTGAGCACGATTACAGCATTACACACACACACACACACACATGCTGTAGGGACTGAGCACGATTACAGCATCACACACACACACACACACACACACACATGCTGTAGGGACTGAGCACGATTACAGCATTACACACACACACACACACACACACACACACACACCTGCTGTAGGGACTGTCAGAGCATCAAGGCTGACAGTGTGCTTTATACGAGGACTGCATGCTCTGGCCAACAATAACATAAAACAATAGCATATTACAAAAAAATCACCTTATGTCTTGGCTGTATGAAATTGTTTCGGTCCCGTTTACACTTGGTTAATTTAACTGCCATTCCCCTAGGTTTATACACCTGTACTGACATTCCCCTGGGTTTACACACCTGTACTGACATTCCCCTGCGTTTACACACCTGTACTGCCATTCCCCTGGGTTTATACACCTGTACTGACATTCCCCTGGGTTTACACACCTGTACTGACATTCCCCTGGGTTTACACACCTTTACTGACATTCCCCTGGGTTTACACACCTGTACTGCCATTCCCCTGGGTTTATACACCTGGACTGACATTCCCCTGGGTTTACACACCTGTACTGACATTCCCCTGGGTTTACACACCTGTACTGACATTCCCCTGGGTTTATACACATGTACTGACATTCCCCTGGGTTTACACACCTGTACTGACATTCCCCTGGGTTGATATACCTGTACTGACATTCCCCTGGGTTTACACACCTGTACTGACATTCCCCTGGGTTTACACACCTGTAATGGCATTCCCCTGGGTTTACACACCTGTACTGACATTCCCCTGGGTTTACACACCTGTACTGACATTCCCCGGGTTTTATACACCTGTACTGACAATCCCCTGGGTTTACACACCTGTACTGACATTCCCCTGCGTTTACACACCTGTACTGCAATTCCCCTGGGTTTATACACCTGTACTGACATTCCCCTGGGTTTACACACCTGTACTGACATTCCCCTGGGTTTACACACCTGTACTGCCATTCCCCTGGGTTTACACACCTGTACTGACATTCCCCGGGTTTTATACACCTGTACTGACATTCCCCGGGTTTTATACACCTGTACTGACAATCTCCTGGGTTTACACACCTGTACTGACATCCCCCTGGGTTTACACACCTGTACTGACATTCCCCTGGGTTTACACACCTGTACTGACATTCCCCTGGGTTTGTACACCTGTACTGACATTCCCCTGGGTTTACACACCTGTACTGACATTCCCCAGGGTTTACACACCTGTACTGACATTCCCTGGGTTTACACACCTGTACTGACATTCCCCTGGGTTTATACACCTGTACTGACATTCCCCTGGGTTTACACACCTGTACTGACATTCCCCTGGGTTGATATACCTGTACTGACATTCCCCAGATACAACCTGAAACAAACAGCACAATGCTACTCCAGACACAACCTGAAACAAACAGCACAATGCTACTCCAGACACAACCTGAAACAAACAGCACAACGCTACTCCACACACAACCTGAAACAAACAGCACAATGCTACTCCAGACACAACCTGAAACAAACAGCACAATGCTACTCCAGACACAACCTGAAACAAACAGCACAATGCTACTCCAGATACAACCTGAAACAAACGGCACAATGCTACTCCAGATACAACCTGAAACAAACAGCACAATGCTACTCCAGATACAACCTGAAACAAACAGCACAATGCTACTCCAGACACAGCCTGAAACAAACAGCACAATGCTACTCCAGATACAACCTGAAACAAACAGCACAATGCTACTCCAGATACAACCTGAAACAAACAGCACAATGCTACTCCAGACACAACCTGAAACAAACAGCACAATGCTACGCCAGATACAACCTGAAACAAACAGCACAATGCTACTCCAGATACAACCTGAAACAAACAGCACAATGCTACTCCAGATACAACCTGAAACAAACAGCACAATGCTGCTCCAGACACCACACAACCTGAAACAAACAGCACAATGCTGCTCCAGATACAACCTGAAACAAACAGCACAATGCTACTCCAGATACAACCTGAAACAAACAGCACAATGCTACTCCAGACACAACCTGAAACAAACAGCACAATGCTACTCCAGACACAACCTGAAACAAACAGCACAATGCTACTCCAGACACAACCTGAAACAAACAGCACAATGCTACTCCAGACACAACCTGAAACAAACAGCACAATGCTACTCCAGACACAGCCTGAAACAAACAGCACAATGCTACTCCAGATACAACCTGAAACAAACAGCACAATGCTACTCCGGACACAGCCTGAAACAAACAGCACAATGCTACTCCAGATACAGCCTGAAACAAACAGCACAATGCTACTCCAGATACAACCTGAAACAAACAGCACAATGCTACTCCAGACACAACCTGAAACAAACAGCACAATGCTACTCCAGATACAACCTGAAACAAACAGCACAATGCTACTCCAGATACAACCTGAAACAAACAGCACAATGCTACTCCAGATACAACCTGAAACAAACGGCACAATGCTACTCCAGATACAACCTGAAACAAACAGCACAATGCTACTCCAGATACAACCTGAAACAAACAGCACAATGCTACTCCAGACACAGCCTGAAACAAACAGCACAATGCTACTCCAGATACAACCTGAAACAAACAGCACAATGCTACTCCAGATACAACCTGAAACAAACAGCACAATGCTACTCCAGACACAACCTGAAACAAACAGCACAATGCTACGCCAGATACAACCTGAAACAAACAGCACAATGCTACTCCAGATACAACCTGAAACAAACAGCACAATGCTACTCCAGATACAACCTGAAACAAACAGCACAATGCTGCTCCAGACACCACACAACCTGAAACAAACAGCACAATGCTGCTCCAGATACAACCTGAAACAAACAGCACAATGCTACTCCAGATACAACCTGAAACAAACAGCACAATGCTACTCCAGACACAACCTGAAACAAACAGCACAATGCTACTCCAGACACAACCTGAAACAAACAGCACAATGCTACTCCAGACACAACCTGAAACAAACAGCACAATGCTACTCCAGACACAACCTGAAACAAACAGCACAATGCTACTCCAGACACAACCTGAAACAAACAGCACAATGCTACTCCAGACACAGCCTGAAACAAACAGCACAATGCTACTCCAGATACAACCTGAAACAAACAGCACAATGCTACTCCGGACACAGCCTGAAACAAACAGCACAATGCTACTCCAGATACAGCCTGAAACAAACAGCACAATGCTACTCCAGATACAACCTGAAACAAACAGCACAATGCTACTCCAGACACAACCTGAAACAAACAGCACAATGCTACTCCAGATACAACCTGAAACAAACAGCACAATGCTACTCCAGATACAACCTGAAACAAACAGCACAATGCTACTCCAGATACAACCTGAAACAAACAGCACAATGCTGCTCCAGACACCACACAACCTGAAACAAACAGCACAATGCTGCTCCAGATACAACCTGAAACAAACAGCACAATGCTACTCCAGACACAGCCTGAAACAAACAGCACAATGCTACTCCAGATACAACCTGAAACAAACAGCACAATGCTACTCCAGACACAACCTGAAACAAACAGCACAATGCTACTCCAGATACAACCTGAAACAAACAGCACAATGCTACTCCAGATACAACCTGAAACAAACAGCACAATGCTACTCCAGATACAACCTGAAACAAACAGCACAATGCTACTCCAGATACAACCTGAAACAAACAGCACAATGCTACTCCAGATACAACCTGAAACAAACAGCACAATGCTACTCCAGATACAACCTGAAACAAACAGCTCAATGCAACTCCAGATACAACCTGAAACAAACAGCACAATGCTACTCCAGATACAACCTGAAACAAACAGCACAATGCTACTCCAGACACAACCTGAAACAAACAGCTCAATGCAACTCCAGATACAACCTGAAACAAACAGCACAATGCTACTCCAGATACAACCTGAAACAAACAGCACAATGCTACTCCAGACACAACCTGAAACAAACAGCACAATGCTACTCCAGATACAACCTGAAACAAACAGCACAATGCTACTCCAGATACAACCTGAAACAAACGGCACAATGCTACTCCAGATACAACCTGAAACAAACAGCACAATGCTACTCCAGATACAACCTGAAACAAACAGCACAATGCTACTCCAGACACAGCCTGAAACAAACAGCACAATGCTACTCCAGATACAACCTGAAACAAACAGCACAATGCTACTCCAGATACAACCTGAAACAAACAGCACAATGCTACTCCAGACACAGCCTGAAACAAACAGCACAATGCTACTCCAGACACAACCTGAAACAAACAGCACAATGCTACTCCACACACAGCCTGAAACAAACAGCACAATGCTACTCCAGATACAACCGGAAACAAACAGCACAATGCTACTCCAGATAACACCTGAAACAAACAGCACAATGCTACTCCACACACAACCTGAAACAAACAGCACAATGCTACTACAGACACAACCTGAAACAAACAGCACAATGCTACTCCAGATACAACCTGAAACAAACAGCACAATGCTACTCCACACACAACCTGAAACAAACAGCACAATGCTACTCCAGATACAACCTGAAACAAACAGCACAATGCTACTCCACACACAACCTGAAACAAACAGCACAATGCTACTCCAGATACAACCTGAAACAAACAGCACAATGCTACTCCACACACAACCTGAAACAAACAGCACAATGCTACTCCAGACACAACCTGAAACAAACAGCACAATGCTACTCCAGACACAACCTGAAACAAACAGCACAATGTTACTCCAGATACAACCTGAAACAAACAGCACAATGCTACTCCACACACAACCTGAAACAAACAGCACAATGCTACTCCAGATACAACCTGAAACAAACAGCACAATGCTACTCCAGATACAACCTGAAACAAACAGCACAATGCTACTCCAGATACAACCTGAAACAAACAGCACAATGCTACTCCACACACAACCTGAAACAAACAGCACAATGCTACTCCAGATACAACCTGAAACAAACAGCACAATGCTACTCCACACACAACCTGAAACAAACAGCACAATGCTACTCCAGATACAACCTGAAACAAACAGCACAATGCTACTCCAGAGACAACCTGAAACAAACAGCACAATGCTACTCCAGACACAACCTGAAACAAACAGCACAATGTTACTCCAGATACAACCTGAAACAAACAGCACAATGCTACTCCACACACAACCTGAAACAAACAGCACAATGCTACTCCAGATACAACCTGAAACAAACAGCACAATGCTACTCCAGATACAACCTGAAACAAACAGCACAATGCTACTCCAGATACAACCTGAAACAAACAGCACAATGCTACTCCAGATACAACCTGAAACAAACAGCACAATGCTACTCCAGATACAACCTGAAACAAACAACACAATGCTACTCCAGATACAACCTGAAACAAACAGCACAATGCTACTCCAGATACAACCTGAAACAAACAGCACAATGCTACTCCAGATACAACCTGAAACAAACAGCACAATGCTACTCCAGATACAACCTGAAACAAACAGCTCAATGCAACTCCAGATACAACCTGAAACAAACAGCACAATGCTACTCCAGATACAACCTGAAACAAACAGCACAATGCTACTCCAGATACAACCTGAAACAAACAGCACAATGCTACTCCAGATACAACCTGAAACAAACAACACAATGCTACTCCAGATACAACCTGAAACAAACAGCACAATGCTACTCCAGATACAACCTGAAACAAACAGCACAATGCTACTCCAGATACAACCTGAAACAAACAGCCCAATGCTACTCCAGACACAACCTGAAACAAACAGCACAATGCTACTCCAGATACAACCTGAAACAAACAGCACAATGCTACTCCACACACAACCTGAAACAAACAGCACAATGCTACTCCAGATACAACCTGAAACAAACAGCACAATGCTACTCCACACACAACCTGAAACAAACAGCACAATGCTACTCCAGATACAACCTGAAACAAACAGCACAATGCTACTCCACACACAACCTGAAACAAACAGCACAATGCTACTCCAGACACAACCTGAAACAAACAGCACAATGCTACTCCAGACACAACCTGAAACAAACAGCACAATGTTACTCCAGATACAACCTGAAACAAACAGCACAATGCTACTCCACACACAACCTGAAACAAACAGCACAATGCTACTCCAGATACAACCTGAAACAAACAGCACAATGCTACTCCAGATACAACCTGAAACAAACAGCACAATGCTACTCCAGATACAACCTGAAACAAACAGCACAATGCTACTCCACACACAACCTGAAACAAACAGCACAATGCTACTCCAGATACAACCTGAAACAAACAGCACAATGCTACTCCACACACAACCTGAAACAAACAGCACAATGCTACTCCAGATACAACCTGAAACAAACAGCACAATGCTACTCCACACACAACCTGAAACAAACAGCACAATGCTACTCCAGACACAACCTGAAACAAACAGCACAATGCTACTCCAGACACAACCTGAAACAAACAGCACAATGTTACTCCACACACAACCTGAAACAAACAGCACAATGCTACTCCAGATACAACCTGAAACAAACAGCACAATGCTACTCCAGATACAACCTGAAACAAACAGCACAATGCTACTCCAGATACAACCTGAAACAAACAGCACAATGCTACTCCAGATACAACCTGAAACAAACAGCACAATGCTACTCCAGATACAACCTGAAACAAACAACACAATGCTACTCCAGATACAACCTGAAACAAACAGCACAATGCTACTCCAGATACAACCTGAAACAAACAGCACAATGCTACTCCAGATACAACCTGAAACAAACAGCACAATGCTACTCCAGATACAACCTGAAACAAACAGCTCAATGCAACTCCAGATACAACCTGAAACAAACAGCACAATGCTACTCCAGATACAACCTGAAACAAACAGCACAATGCTACTCCAGATACAACCTGAAACAAACAGCACAATGCTACTCCAGATACAACCTGAAACAAACAACACAATGCTACTCCAGATACAACCTGAAACAAACAGCACAATGCTACTCCAGATACAACCTGAAACAAACAGCACAATGCTACTCCAGATACAACCTGAAACAAACAGCCCAATGCTACTCCAGATACAACCTGAAACAAACAGCACAATGCTACTCCAGACACAACCTGAAACAAACAGCACAATGCGACTCCAGATACAACCTGAAACAAACAGCACAATGCTACTCCAGATACAACCTGAAACAAACAGCACAATGCTACTCCAGATACAACCTGAAACAAACAGCACAATGCTACTCCAGACACAACCTGAAACAAACAGCACAATGCTACTCCAGATACAACCTGAAACAAACAGCACAATGCTACTCCAGACATTGAAAACTGAACAAAATTCTCACAGCACCGTGGTTCCGGGCTACCAACACAAAACCCAAATGCCCAGCTCTCTTCATCGAGGCGTGCCGGACACGAGAAACTCACGAGGCAGCATAGGGATGTAACAGGGTACATTCATTACTATTGACCCCTGACTCGGGTACATTCATTACTATTGAGCCCTGACTGGGGTACATTGATGACTATTGACCCCTATTGGCCCCAGCACTTTGTCAGGAGGCAGGTGTTCCTGACCTTCCCTGCAACATTAAATTATTCATTAAAATGATTAATAATAAATTTAAATTATTATAAAGTAATATGTCTCAATTGAATTGTATCTTTTTGTATTTGTATCTTTCTAAAGGCCGTGACACACTGGCCGCGATTTACTCGCACGAATAAATCGCACGTTGAAAAATAAAAACGAACTCCTGTATTGTTCATAAAATCTTGCACATCAAACGCGAAATGTCCTTTGCGAAAAAGCGGCATTTAATTTATTCGCTTCAAGTTAGTTTTTTGCGAGTTTTCGTTTGCGAAACTTTTTATCTATCCAATCATAACAAGTTTCCATGACTGACGTCACCGCACTAACACAACAAACTTCAACATCAAATATCGCGGACCAAGTGATTTTATATGTGTCACAGAATAGCGTCCTTTTCGACAAGAGACATCGTAGTTACAAAGACAACGATTTGAAGGACAATTTGTGGAAAACCATAGCCGAGCAAATAGGCTATGAAGATGGTGGGTTTATAGCTAAATGGTTGCAATACGCACAACTTGCTATCTGATCAGCTCCCTCAGGTTATTAGCATTGGCTTTAAAGTTGTCTCCAGCTAACCTTTAGGTCTAACGTTAATGTTACCGGCTCCAGACCTAGGGGTAATCTGGACCGGCAGCATGTGATACACAGGCTGAACAGCACTGTGTATCTGTAAACTGTGAATCAAAGAAGAGAGACGAGATGAATAGTCGACTTACTCAGGCTCGCGCCAGTTTACTTCTGAGCTCAACAATTAAACATCTCACTTAGTGTGATACAGAAACAGTTATACAGAAATTCTCCACATTAGAAAATAACAAAAACACATTCCCAATATCTGAAACATATTCATAAGAAAATAAAATAAATAACAAACAGTTATACAGAAATTCTCCACATTAGAAAATAACAAAAACACATTCCCAATATCTGAAACATATTCATAAGAAAATAAAATGAATAACAATTTGGCCAATCACTTGACTTTCTCATTACTCAAACAAATATAGGCTAATACTTATCAAAATAACAATTGTTCAACAAAAGAAACAATTAGAAAACATAGCATCTGAATAATTATTTATACATCCATGTCCTAGCACTATCTCTTCACGTGCACAGCTCTCCCGCTATATTCACAGGCTTACGATAGGCTATGCGTGAGTACCAGCAACATGCACCCAATGGCGACAACGAAAAACATCAAAGCTGCCATTGAACAGATACGGAGACACAATAGTTGCTGAAAAACTAGTAACACATTTCCATAACATCACATAAACCCACATCTTTATTCTTCATGTCACCAACGCATTATTACGATCGTCCTGCTTAATAGCATAGAACCGGATCTACTAACTAACACTGTATTAGCCTAGCCTTGCCGACTAACATGGCGTTTGTTACCCTCTGCAAATCAAGACAAATATCCCCCCAAAACATACACAGGCTTCTCACAACGTCACTAAAACACTTCGAAACACTGTCTTAGTTCTTTCTATTTGTCTCAGAACAAACTAAAGAGTTTATAGGGTGTTTTGCAGTACCTGTGAATCAAAGAAGAGAGACGAGATGAATAGTCGACCTACTCAGGCTCGCGCCAGTTTACTTCTGAGCGGAGCTGGCTTGTTACGAGCTATTCTCTCTACTGATCCACAGAAGCGCCGCAGCGCCATCTACTGACTTGGTGGTATAGAATACCATTGCATTCAAGTCAATTCTATTAGGATAGTTCTAATAATCTAAAAAATAGGGGGGGGTTCTGTTTTATAATAACCTTTTAATTAGGGCCATTTCTCAATCCCTTACATTAACGTTGATAGCAGTTCATGTAAAGAAGATAACAAGCCAGTGGCGATTACACACAAACATAGCTATTTATTGTTTTACTTTAGACGAGTTCATGTAGGCTACGCTGTCACCGGCTGGGTTGTTTGCCTTGGTGAAAACAGGATGAAAGCTAGCGAACACTGTTGTCTGTGTGCGTGTCAAATAAAGTTCCACAAAAATCTTATTCCGACTGCTGTGTGGTCTACCTGTAGCGATCGTTTTGGAGAAAACTCTTCAGACTTCATGAGTTGATACACTGTATAGAAGACTACGACAAATGTATTTTAAATATGTTTGCTGAAATGACGTAATGTATTGTTATGTTGTGGTTAACCCTTTATATTAGTGGAAGAGATCAAGAGGCAGTGGAACACGTATGTCCGTAAAAGGAGGGAAGAGAAGGAGAGCATGTTGTAGACAAAACAAACTTTACATAAGTAAAAACGGACACATAATAAGCCCGGTTCAATATTTTGCCAATGCAATTTAAGCATGCTGTTTTTAACGTTCTGGTAGAGGGAAAAAAATATACTTTCGTTCCGTGATGGACCGAACGGATAACCAGGTCGTCATCGCTTGACGAAGAGTGATCCATTTTTATTCGCACGGATTTAAAAAAGCGAAAAAGAACGCGAACTTTTTGTTTTTTCGCATCGTTGCAGGTGTGTCAGGTTTTTACGCGAAATATTCGCAGACGAATTTTTCGCATTTTCGCCTCGCTTATTCGTTACGTCCCCAGTGTGTCACGGCCTTAACATGTTTTTTTCCCTCTTTTTTCAGAACCTGCCTCTGTCGTTATTCCTGTAGTCATCATCATCATCATCATCATCAGCATTGTGGGATTGCTTTTACTTTACTATATGAAATATTACAAAAGTGTATTTTGAAACCATACCTGATATGTAACTAATGCATCAGAGTGCAGATCCTCCTGTTTCTGGATCAGTTACTCAAATCACATACATCACCTTCACCACTTCCATCACAAATAATAATAATCATGTTTTTACACTGCAGATAGACAAAATCGAAAGGACATTGAAGCTCAATCTGAGGGTAAGCTGCAAAAATGATGGTGATGACTATAATGACTGTGAAACACTGCAAATAATAATATTTAATATTTAAATTTTGTAGAAAAAACAAGACCGAAAAAAAAATACCCTGAAGCTGGAATGAATGGTAAGTTGTAGAACAGTGTTATTCTCTCTGAAGCTGAATGAATGGTAAGCTGTAGAACAGTTATTCTCTCTGAAGCTGAATGAATGGTAAACTGTAGAACAGTTATTCTCTCTGAAGCTGAATGAATGGTAAGCTGTCGAACAGTTATTCTCTCTGAAGCTGAATGAATGG
Organism: Ilyophis sp. 1 JC-2022; assembly: GCA_022702515.1. Taxonomy (NCBI): domain Eukaryota; kingdom Metazoa; phylum Chordata; class Actinopteri; order Anguilliformes; family Synaphobranchidae; genus Ilyophis; species Ilyophis sp. 1 JC-2022. The sequence goes on from CM040405.1 coordinate 669,080, forward strand.
TAAGCTGTATAAGTGTTATTCTTTCTGAAGCTGAATGAATGGTAAGCTGTAGAACAGTTATTCTCTCTGAAGCTGAATGAATGGTAAGCTGTCGAACAGTTATTCTCTCTGAAGCTGAATGAATGGTAAACTAGAACAGTGTTATTCTCTCTGAAGCTGAATGAATGGTAAGCTGTAGAACAGTTATTCTCTATGAAGCTGAATGAATGGTAAGCTGTATAAGAGTGTTATTCTCTCTGAAGCTGAATGAATGGTAACCTGTAGAACAGTTATTCTCTCTGAAGCTGAATGAATGGTAAGCTGTATAAGAGTGTTATTCTCTCTGAAGCTGAATGAATGGTAAGCTGTAGAACAGTGTTATTCTCTCTGAAGCTGAATGAATGGTAAGCTGTAGAACAGTGTTATTCTCTCTGAAGCTGAATGAATGGTAAACTAGAACAGTGTTATTCTCTGAAGCTGAATGAATGGTAAGCTGTAGAACAGTTATTCTCTCTGAAGCTGAATGAATGGTAAGCTGTAGAACAGTGTTATTCTCTCTGAAGCTGAATGAATGGTAAGCTGTAGAACAGTTATTCTCTCTGAAGCTGAATGAATGGTAAGCTGTAGAACAGTGTTATTCTCTCTGAAGCTGAATGAATGGTAAGCTGTAGAACAGTGTTATTCTCTCTGAAGCTGAATGAATGGTAAGCTGTAGAACAGTTATTCTCTATGAAGCTGAATGAATGGTAAGCTGTATAAGAGTGTTATTCTCTCTGAAGCTGAATGAATGGTAAGCTGTAGAACAGTTATTCTCTCTGAAGCTGAATGAATGGTAAGCTGTAGAACAGTGTTATTCTCTCTGAAGCTGAATGAATGGTAAGCTGTAGAACAGTGTTATTCTCTCTGAAGCTGAATGAATGGTAAGCTGTAGAACAGTGTTATTCTCTCTGAAGCTGAATGAATGGTAAGCTGTAGAAAAGTGTTATTCACTCTGAAGCTGAATGAATGGTAAGCTGTAGAACAGTGTTATTCACTCGGAAGCTGAATGAATGGTAAGCTGTCGAACAGTGTTATTCTCTCTGAAGCTGAATGAATGGTAAGCTGTAGAACAGTGTTATTATTTCTGAAGCTGAATGAATGGTAAGCTGTAGAACAGTGTTATTCTTTCTGAAGCTGCATGAATGGTAAGCTGTAGAACAGTGTTATTCTCTCTGAAGCTGAATGAATGGTAAGCTGTAGAACAGTGTTATTCTCTCTGAAGCTGAATGAATGGTAAGCTGTAGAACAGTGTTATTCTCTCTGAAGCTGAATGAATGGTAAGCTGTAGAACAGTGTTATTCTCTGTGAAGCTGAATGAATGGTAAGCTGTAGAACAGTGTTATTCTCTCTGAAGTTGAATGAATGGTAAGCTGTCGAAGAGTGTTATTCTCTTTGAAGCTGAATGAATGGTAAACTGTCGAAGTGTTATTATCTCTGAAGCTGAATGAATGGTAAGCTGTAGAACAGTGTTATTCTCTCTGAAGCTGAATGAATGGTAAGCTGTAGAACAGTGTTATTATCTCTGAAGCTGAATGAATGGTAAGCTGTAGAACAGTGTTATTCTCTCTGAAGCTGAATGAATGGTAAGCTGTAGAACAGTTATTCTCTCTGAAGCTGAATGAATGGTAAGCTGTAGAACAGTTATTCTCTCTGAAGCTGAATGAATGGTAAGCTGTCGAACAGTGTTATTCTCTCTGAAGCTGAATGAATGGTAAGCTGTAGAACAGTGTTATTCTCTCTGAAGCTGAATGAATGGTAAGCTGTAGAACAGTGTTATTCACTCTGAATGCTAATACAATATTCTATCATAAAATGTACTCAAATCCCATGTATTCATTTTTATAATCTTCAGAAATATGCATAACCAGGTAAAAGTAGAAATAAACTAAATGTATTTCTTTTGAAACAGAAACACAACAGTTATTATCATCAGACACTGAAATCATTGAGAAAACTCCAGGTAAGAAACAATTAGCTCTGTTCTGAACACAAATGAGTCTCATAGTGAAACAGAAGTGCTGTTATGTCTCTGTTTCAGGTCAGGGATCAATTACATTGCAATTCAGTCAGTTCAGTAAAGGAACTGAAATTGCATAATACCCAAACATTGTGGGCATTTTTTAAATCATGAATTAGAATTTTCTTGAGTTTTTTTTTGTTCCAATTGAATTGCCCCTAGTTATGCTCTGTTAAATATATTATGATATTAACCACACCGCTTATCATATAAACCTTACCTGTATGTCTTACAAGTGACTGACTCCACATTGACTAAACCCCATTCACAAAAACATGGTTTAAATCTACATGTATGCTTAACTTTGACTCAGAAGTTAATGAGTTTGAATTCATCAAAATGTGTTTGTTAATACAGAAAATAACACTTTGTAACAAGACCAAACAGAAGTACAATCATTAAATCTGTTGTGTAATCTTTAAATTTGGGCAAAATATGACTCATGAGATAAGGCCAGTGGCAACACCCTGGCCTCTGCTTGAATCTGGAGCTGCACAACAAACGGGCAGGCCCAGCAACCATTACCTACATCAACATTAAGACTTTCAATTGATGATTAACTACATCAACATTAAGACTTTCAATTGATGATTTGAATTGAATGTAACAGATTGGAATTCAAAATTAAAATGTTAAAAAAAAACAATGTGGCCATGTGGTATTCGCTGGTCATGCTGGGCTCTGACCCCATGAATAGCTTCATGTTCTGGTGTTTCTCCTCAACAGGAGACAAGATATCATGGCCACTTTAAGATTTATATTCATAGATAAGCCAGCACCTCAGTGTGACTTAATTGCCTCTTTTGTACATGTTGAGTGGAGAGGGAGAGAGAAAGGCAGATCCTAGGTCAGGTCAACCAGAGCAGGCCTCTTGATAACAAAGTACAATTGCATGGACTATGACTAAGTCTTCCATACCAAATTATACTCTCCCTATCGAAGACCATAATCTGAAAGCTATATACCTGACACAACAGGTAACATTCTCAATGAGAGACTCAGGCAGGTAAGTACAGGGAAACAGCAGATAACCTGTCAGTCACCTGCTTTACATCATATTTAATATTTTATTTAATTTCTCCACAGAATCACTAAATCAGGATGCAGATTTTGAAGAAAGAGGAGTGAAGACTGAGGGAGGGAACTCACCTCAACACCCCCCCTCTGGGACTGTCCCGTTCAGCCCTCCTGTGCCTCAATCTGCTGCTCCACCCAAAACAGAAAGTGAAGAGGATCCCATCCACACCCCCAAATCCAGCCCATCTCTGACCCACTCAACTTTCAACACTCCCCAACCCCAGATACCAGGAGATCAGAGGCAGGAGCAGGAGACGGAGGGGCAGGAGAGGGAGAGGCAAGAGGGTCAGGGACAGGAGGGGCAGGAGAGGGAGAGGCAGGGGCAAGAGGGTCAGGGACAGGAGGGACAGAAGATGGAGGGGCAGGAGAGGGAGGGGCAGGATGGAGGTAGTGAAGAGGGCGGAGGTCAGCCCAGTGAGATGGCAGGGGGAGGAGATGAGATCCTAACAGCAGCCCAGGAGCCCCTCAACAGCTCAGAGGAAGAGCAGGAGGAAGGAAAAATCTCGCCATGCCGACCGCAATCAATGTCATCAGATAAAAGCCAGGATTCCGAACAACTGCCGACAAAGACAGCAGGGGGAGGAGATGGAGGGGGAGGAGAGGGAGGGGTAGGAGAGGGAGGAGAGGTAGGGGCAGGAGAGGGAGGGGCAGGAGAGGGAGGGGCAGGAAAGGGAGGGGTAGGAGAAGGAGGAGAGGCAGGGGCAGGAGAGGGAGGGGCAGGAAAGGGAGGGGCAGGAGAGGGAGGGGGAGGAGAGGCAGGGGCAGGAAAGGGAGGGGCAGGAGAGGCAGGGGCAGGAGAGGGAGGGGCAGGAAAGGGAGGGGCAGGAGAGGGAGGAGAGGCAGGGGCAGGAGAGGGAGGGGCAGGAGAGGGAGGAGAGGGAGGGGCGGGAGAGGGAGGGGCAGGAGAGGGAGGGGGAGGAGAGGCAGGGGCAGGAGAGGGAGGGGCAGGAGAGGGAGGAGAGGGAGGGGCAGGAGAGGGAGGGGCAGGAAAGGGAGGGGCAGGAGAGGGAGGGGCAGGAAAGGGAGGGGCAGGAGAGGGAGGGCAAGGAGAGGGAGGAGAGGGAGGGGGAGGAGAGGCAGGGGCAGGAGAGGCAGGGGCAGGAGATGGAGGGGGAGGAGAGGGAGGAGAGGCAGGGGCCGGAGAGGGAGGGGCAGGAAAGGGAGGGGCAGGAGAGGCAGGGGCAGGAGATGGAGGGGCAGGAAAGGGAGGGGCAGGAGAGGGAGGGGCAGGAAAGGGAGGGGCAGGAGAGGGAGGGGGAGGAGAGGCAGGAGAGGGAGGGGCAGGAGAGGCAGGGGCAGGAGAGGCAGGGGCAGGAGAGGCAGGGGCAGGAAAGGGAGGGGCAGGAGAGGGAGGAGAGGGAGGGGCAGGAGAGGGAGGGGCAGGAAAGGGAGGGGCAGGAGAGGGAGGGGCAGGAAAGGGAGGGGCAGGAGAGGGAGGGGGAGGAGAGGCAGGGGCAGGAGAGGCAGGGGCAGGAGATGAAGGGGGAGGAGAGGGAGGAGAGGCAGGGGCAGGAGAGGGAGGGGCATGAAAGGGATGGTCAGGAGAGGCAGGAGGGGGAGGGGCAGGAGAGGGAGGGGGAGGAGAGGGAGGAGAGGCAGGGGCAGGAGAGGGAGGGGCAGGAAAGGGAGGGGCAGGAGAGGGAGGGGTATGGTCGTGGATTTTCTCTTAGTCATCAATGGAGACTAAATCATTTTTCTTACAACTCAGTGTTCATCATGTCAAAATCCCAATTTATTTGATCAAATAGGAGACTTGCTTGAATGCTCTATCCAGAGCACCAAAGAAGGGGCTCCCCGGGCAACATTCAACACCAGGTTATATACACCCCCTTTCACCCTCAGTCCCTTTCCACTCAGGCAGGGAGGTGTCCTTGTTTCACATAACTCAGATGCTCTGGTCACTTGTCAGTTGACTCCACCTCATCTCGCGGAGGGGGAAAGTTAAGACAAAGAAGTTTCAAAAAAGGAATGTGGAAAAATGTACTTTCTTAACTATTGTTTTTACACCATATATGTTCATGTATAAGTATGGGTGGGACAATGCACCGATGCATCGATCTGAATGTGTAAATACAACTGCATCGATCTGTAAGATTAGAATCGATAAGCATCGATTAATATCGCCTTTTAAATGAATGTGCACATGTATTTATTTATTCAAAAAAAATATTCATTTAATTATTAAAAATATATATTTCTGAGACACGACTACTTTTAAAACTGTTTTGACCAGCTTCAATCCATGTTTCTGCTCCAACCCCCACGTAAGCGTGAGTTGAATGCAGCGACAGGCGGGAATCAAGCGACAATGAGACGGACAGATCTGAGCGAAATGGATGTCGTGGAACCTAGATACACCATACCATGCAGAAAACATTTTAGTGAAAAATGTATACCTGCTCTGTATGAAGAGGTGAAGAAAACTGTTCGACTGTCCTTGCAAAATGCTACGAGAGTAGCTTTAACTACGGATGGATGGGCATCTTGCTCCACCGAAGGTCTAGATCGTACTAAGATTTAGGAAAGTACTATGCATGACACTAACCTATAGGCTATTTCATTTTTCTTGGCCCAGTTTAGTAATTGTTATACATTTTGCCATTTTCATTTTGTAAATAAAGGAAATGTATTAGGGTACCATGTCGGACACTGTTTGAAAAACAATAACCTCAATAGGGCAACTTTAGAAAATACACTGTTAGTCATGTTTATTGCTGCATTATTTGCTGCAAAATGTACGGCATGCCTTAACAATAAACATAATTTTGTGAACTTGGCGTAAGGTTCTAACTGAATATTTAATTACTGCTGACTGTATCGGTATCAAATCACATTAGCATACCTATTACATTTTTACATTACACAAGTATCAAAATTAATCAAACCGAATCTTATCGAATCGAATCGTGGTCAAATGTAAGATGTTATGATGCATCGAACCTTTGCCTAAAGAATCGTAATCGAATCGAATCGTTATGGGATTGAATCGTCCCACCCCTATGTATAAGTATTAAAAATATATTCTTTAATACAAAGAGCCTCTACGTATCTATAAGTAAACCAGTTAGATTTAAAAAGAACCCAGTAGCATACATAGAAGTTATGGTTATATTTTATCTAGTATATAAAACAAGAATGAGTTTTTATGATAATACATGTATGACTAACAGTTCAAAACATCAATGTGTGTGTTTTTTAAGCATTCCATGTGAGTTCATGCAATCCCATGAGCTCTCCTCTACCACACCGCGCGCTGACATTCCAATCTAAAATGGAGATGTTCTTCGCTTGTGAAAAGGTCTGGAGCAGAGACCTGAAGCAGAGACCTGGAGCAGAGACCTGAAGCAGAGACCTGAAGCAGAGACCTGAAGCAGAGACCTGAAGCAGAGACCTGAAGCAGAGACCTGAAGCAGAGACCTGGAGCAGAGACCTGAAGCAGAGACCTGGAGCAGAGACCTGGAGCAGAGACCTGAAGCAGAGACCTGGAGCAGAGACCTGGAGCAGAGACCTGGAGCAGAGACCTGAAGCAGAGACCTGGAGCAGAGACCTGAAGCAGAGACCTGAAGCAGAGACCTGAAGCAGAGACCTGAAGCAGAGACCTGGAGCAGAGACCTGAAGCAGAGACCTGGAGCAGAGACCTGAAGCAGAGACCTGAAGCAGAGACCTGAAGCAGAGACCTGAAGCAGAGACCTGGAGCAGAGACCTGAAGCAGAGACCTGGAGCAGGGGTTATTCATCTATGGAATGTACACATAGCGGCCGTATCCAAGCCGTTGCTAGGGAAGAGAAATTTGTGATGGAATAGAAATGTGGGACAGAAAGAAACATGCTATGTGGGGGACGGTTTTGTCCCCCTTCTGTATGTCATTACAATAGTTTTGTTATTGTTAGCACAACTAATAATTTTTCTATCACACCACAGCAGAGCCAACCTGACACTACATCACAAACAGCTAAGAGATAATAACACTCAACCAAAACACCTGAAGAGATCTTAGCTGACTACGATAAACAGACTACAGACACAGAAATAGTATCTCCTAAGACTGAGAAAACAGGAGCCCATTTTAAAAAGTGAAACTGTACTCTGAGTGGTACTATAGTGAAACTACTCCGAGTGGTACTATAGTGAAACTACTCCGAGTGGTACTACAGTGAAACTACTCCGAGTGGTACTACAGTGAAACTGCTCTGAGTGGTACTACAGTGAAACTGCTCTGAGTGGTACTACAGTGAAACTGCTCTGAGTGGTACTACAGTGAAACTGCTCTGAGTGGTACTACAGTGAAACTGCTCTGAGTGGTACTATAGTGAAACTGTACTCAGTGGTACTACAGTGAAACTGCTCTGAGTGGTACTACAGTGAAACTACTCCGAGTGGTACTACAGTGAAACTGCTCTGAGTGGTACTACAGTGAAACTGCTCTGAGTGGTACTACAAGAGCAGGCCTCTTGATAACAAAGTACAATTGCATGGACTATGACTAAGTCTTCCATACCAAATTATACTCTCCCTATCGAAGACCATAATCTGAAAGCTATATACCTGACACAACAGGTAACATTCTCAATGAGAGACTCAGGCAGGTAAGTACAGGGAAACAGCAGATAACCTGTCAGTCACCTGCTTTACATCATATTTAATATTTTATTTAATTTCTCCACAGAATCACTAAATCAGGATGCAGATTTTGAAGAAAGAGGAGTGAAGACTGAGGGAGGGAACTCACCTCAACACCCCCCCTCTGGGACTGTCCCGTTCAGCCCTCCTGTGCCTCAATCTGCTGCTCCACCCAAAACAGAAAGTGAAGAGGATCCCATCCACACCCCCAAATCCAGCCCATCTCTGACCCACTCAACTTTCAACACTCCCCAACCCCAGATACCAGGAGATCAGAGGCAGGAGCAGGAGACGGAGGGGCAGGAGAGGGAGAGGCAAGAGGGTCAGGGACAGGAGGGGCAGGAGAGGGAGAGGCAGGGGCAAGAGGGTCAGGGACAGGAGGGACAGAAGATGGAGGGGCAGGAGAGGGAGGGGCAGGATGGAGGTAGTGAAGAGGGCGGAGGTCAGCCCAGTGAGATGGCAGGGGGAGGAGATGAGATCCTAACAGCAGCCCAGGAGCCCCTCAACAGCTCAGAGAAAGAGCAGGAGGAAGGAAAAATCTCGCCATGCCGACCGCAATCAATGTCATCAGATAAAAGCCAGGATTCCGATGAATATTTTGACACTTCCGACCAACTGCCGACAAAGACAGCAGGGGGAGGAGATGGAGGGGGAGGAGAGGGAGGGGTAGGAGAGGGAGGAGAGGTAGGGGCAGGAGAGGGAGGGGCAGGAAAGGGAGGGGCAGGAGAGGGAGGGGTAGGAGAAGGAGGAGAGGCAGGGGCAGGAGAGGGAGGGGCAGGAAAGGGAGGGGCAGGAGAGGGAGGGGGAGGAGAGGCAGGGGCAGGAAAGGGAGGGGCAGGAGAGGCAGGGGCAGGAGAGGGAGGAGAGGGAGGGGCAGGAGAGGGAGGAGAGGCAGGGGCAGGAGAGGGAGGGGCAGGAGAGGGAGGAGAGGGAGGGGCAGGAGAGGGAGGGGCAGGAAAGGGAGGGGGAGGAGAGGCAGGGGCAGGAAAGGGAGGGGCAGGAGAGGGAGGAGAGGGAGGGGCAGGAGAGGGAGGGGCAGGAAAGGGAGGGGCAGGAGAGGGAGGGGCAGGAAAGGGAGGGGCAGGAGAGGGAGGGCTGGGAGAGGGAGGAGAGGGAGGGGGAGGAGAGGCAGGGGCAGGAGAGGCAGGGGCAGGAGATGAAGGGGGAGGAGAGGGAGGAGAGGCAGGGGCAGGAGAGGGAGGGGCAGGAAAGGGAGGGGCAGGAGAGGCAGGGGCAGGAGATGGAGGGGCAGGAAAGGGAGGGGCAGGAGAGGGAGGGGCAGGAAAGGGAGGGGCAGGAGAGGGAGGGGGAGGAGAGGCAGGGGAGGGAGGGGGAGGAGAGGCAGGGGCAGGAGAGGCAGGGGCAGGAGAGGCAGGGGCAGGAAAGGGAGGGGCAGGAGAGGGAGGAGAGGGAGGGGCAGGAGAGGGAGGGGCAGGAAAGGGAGGGGCAGGAGAGGGAGGGGCAGGAAAGGGAGGGGCAGGAGAGGGAGGGGGAGGAGAGGCAGGGGCAGGAGAGGCAGGGGCAGGAGATGAAGGGGGAGGAGAGGGAGGAGAGGCAGGGGCAGGAGAGGGAGGGGCATGAAAGGGAGGGGCAGGAGAGGCAGGAGGGGGAGGGGCAGGAGAGGGAGGGGGAGGAGAGGGAGGAGAGGCAGGGGCAGGAGAGGGAGGGGCAGGAAAGGGAGGGGCAGGAGAGGGAGGGGTATGGTCGTGGATTTTCTCTTAGTCATCAATGGAGACTAAATCATTTTTCTTACAACTCAGTGTTCATCATGTCAAAATCCCAATTTATTTGATCAAATAGGAGACTTGCTTGAATGCTCTATCCAGAGCACCAAAGAAGGGGCTCCCCGGGCAACATTCAACACCAGGTTATATACACCCCCTTTCACCCTCAGTCCCTTTCCACTCAGGCAGGGAGGTGTCCTTGTTTCACATAACTCAGATGCTCTGGTCACTTGTCAGTTGACTCCACCTCATCTCGCGGAGGGGGAAAGTTAAGACAAAGAAGTTTCAAAAAAGGAATGTGGAAAAATGTACTTTCTTAACTATTGTTTTTACACCATATATGTTCATGTATAAGTATGGGTGGGACAATGCACCGATGCATCGATCTGAATGTGTAAATACAACTGCATCGATCTGTAAGATTAGAATCGATAAGCATCGATTAATATCGCCTTTTAAATGAATGTGCACATGTATTTATTTATTCAAAAAAAATATTCATTTAATTATTAAAAATATATATTTCTGAGACACGACTACTTTTAAAACTGTTTTGACCAGCTTCAATCCATGTTTCTGCTCCAACCCCCACGTAAGCGTGAGTTGAATGCAGCGACAGGCGGGAATCAAGCGACAATGAGACGGACAGATCTGAGCGAAATGGATGTCGTGGAACCTAGATACACCATACCATGCAGAAAACATTTTAGTGAAAAATGTATACCTGCTCTGTATGAAGAGGTGAAGAAAACTGTTCGACTGTCCTTGCAAAATGCTACGAGAGTAGCTTTAACTACGGATGGATGGGCATCTTGCTCCACCGAAGGTCTAGATCGTACTAAGATTTAGGAAAGTACTATGCATGACACTAACCTATAGGCTATTTCATTTTTCTTGGCCCAGTTTAGTAATTGTTATACATTTTGCCATTTTCATTTTGTAAATAAAGGAAATGTATTAGGGTACCATGTCGGACACTGTTTGAAAAACAATAACCTCAATAGGGCAACTTTAGAAAATACACTGTTAGTCATGTTTATTGCTGCATTATTTGCTGCAAAATGTACGGCATGCCTTAACAATAAACATAATTTTGTGAACTTGGCGTAAGGTTCTAACTGAATATTTAATTACTGCTGACTGTATCGGTATCAAATCACATTAGCATACCTATTACATTTTTACATTACACAAGTATCAAAATTAATCAAACCGAATCTTATCGAATCGAATCGTGGTCAAATGTAAGATGTTATGATGCATCGAACCTTTGCCTAAAGAATCGTAATCGAATCGAATCGTTATGGGATTGAATCGTCCCACCCCTATGTATAAGTATTAAAAATATATTCTTTAATACAAAGAGCCTCTACGTATCTATAAGTAAACCAGTTAGATTTAAAAAGAACCCAGTAGCATACATAGAAGTTATGGTTATATTTTATCTAGTATATAAAACAAGAATGAGTTTTTATGATAATACATGTATGACTAACAGTTCAAAACATCAATGTGTGTGTTTTTTAAGCATTCCATGTGAGTTCATGCAATCCCATGAGCTCTCCTCTACCACACCGCGCGCTGACATTCCAATCTAAAATGGAGATGTTCTTCGCTTGTGAAAAGGTCTGGAGCAGAGACCTGAAGCAGAGACCTGGAGCAGAGACCTGAAGCAGAGACCTGAAGCAGAGACCTGAAGCAGAGACCTGAAGCAGAGACCTGAAGCAGAGACCTGGAGCAGAGACCTGAAGCAGAGACCTGGAGCAGAGACCTGGAGCAGAGACCTGAAGCAGAGACCTGGAGCAGAGACCTGGAGCAGAGACCTGAAGCAGAGACCTGGAGCAGAGACCTGAAGCAGAGACCTGAAGCAGAGACCTGAAGCAGAGACCTGAAGCAGAGACCTGGAGCAGAGACCTGAAGCAGAGACCTGGAGCAGAGACCTGAAGCAGAGACCTGAAGCAGAGACCTGAAGCAGAGACCTGAAGCAGAGACCTGGAGCAGAGACCTGAAGCAGAGACCTGGAGCAGGGGTTATTCATCTATGGAATGTACACATAGCGGCCGTATCCAAGCCGTTGCTAGGGAAGAGAAATTTGTGATGGAATAGAAATGTGGGACAGAAAGAAACATGCTATGTGGGGGACGGTTTTGTCCCCCTTCTGTATGTCATTACAATAGTTTTGTTATTGTTAGCACAACTAATAATTTTTCTATCACACCACAGCAGAGCCAACCTGACACTACATCACAAACAGCTAAGAGATAATAACACTCAACCAAAACACCTGAAGAGATCTTAGCTGACTACGATAAACAGACTACAGACACAGAAATAGTATCTCCTAAGACTGAGAAAACAGGAGCCCATTTTAAAAAGTGAAACTGTACTCTGAGTGGTACTATAGTGAAACTACTCCGAGTGGTACTATAGTGAAACTACTCCGAGTGGTACTACAGTGAAACTACTCCGAGTGGTACTACAGTGAAACTGCTCTGAGTGGTACTACAGTGAAACTGCTCTGAGTGGTACTACAGTGAAACTGCTCTGAGTGGTACTACAGTGAAACTGCTCTGAGTGGTACTACAGTGAAACTGCTCTGAGTGGTACTACAGTGAAACTGCTCTGAGTGGTACTATAGTGAAACTGTACTCAGTGGTACTACAGTGAAACTGCTCTGAGTGGTACTACAGTGAAACTACTCCGAGTGGTACTACAGTGAAACTGCTCTGAGTGGTACTACAGTGAAACTGCTCTGAGTGGTACTACAGTGAAACTGCTCTGAGTGGTACTACAGTGAAACTGTACTCAGTGGTACTACAGTGAAACTGCTCTGAGTGGTACTACAGTGAAACTGCTCTGAGTGGTACTACAGTGAAACTGTACTCAGTGGTACTACAGTGAAACTGCTCTGAGTGGTACTACAGTGAAACTGCTCTGAGTGGTACTACAGTGAAACTACTCTGAGTGGTACTACAGTGAAACTGCTCTGAGTGGTGCTACAGTGAAACTACTCTGAGTGGTACTACAGTGAAACTGTACTGAGTGGTACTACAGTGAAACTGCTCTGAGTGGTACTACAGTGAAACTGCTCTGAGTGGTACTACAGTGAAACTGTACTCAGTGGTACTGCTCTGAGTGGTACTACAGTGAAACTGCTCTGAGTGGTACTACAGTAAAACTGCTCTGAGTGGTACTACAGTGAAACTGTACTCAGTGGTACTACAGTGAAACTGCTCTGAGTGGTAGTACAGTGAAACTGCTCTGAGTGGTACTACAGTGAAACTGCTCTGAGTGGTACTACAGTGAAACTGTACTCAGTGGTACTACAGTGAAACTGCTCTGAGTGGTACTACAGTGAAACTGCTCTGAGTGGTACTACAGTGAAACTGCTCTGAGTGGTACTACAGTGAAACTGTACTCAGTGGTACTACAGTGAAACTGCTCTGAGTGGTACTACAGTGAAACTGTACTCAGTGGTACTACAGTGAAACTGCTCTGAGTGGTACTACAGTGAAACTGCTCTGAGTGGTACTACAGTGAAACTGTACTCAGTGGTACTACAGTTAAACTGCTCTGAGTGGTACTACAGTGAAACTGCTCTGAGTGGTACTACAGTGAAACTGCTCTGAGTGGTACTACAGTGAAACTGTACTCAGTGGTACTACAGTGAAACTGCTCTGAGTGGTACTACAGTGAAACTGCTCTGAGTGGTACTACAGTGAAACTGCTCTGAGTGGTACTACAGTGAAACTGTACTCAGTGGTACTACAGTGAAACTGCTCTGAGTGGTACTACAGTGAAACTGTACTCAGTGGTACTACAGTGAAACTGCTCTGAGTGGTACTACAGTGAAACTGCTCTGAGTGGTACTACAGTGAAACTGTACTCAGTGGTACTACAGTGAAACTGCTCTGAGTGGTACTACAGTGAAACTGCTCTGAGTGGTACTACAGTGAAACTGTACTCAGTGGTACTACAGTGAAACTGCTCTGAGTGGTACTACAGTGAAACTGCTCTGAGTGGTACTACAGTGAAACTGCTCTGAGTGGTACTACAGTGAAACTGTACTCAGTGGTACTACAGTGAAACTGCTCTGAGTGGTACTACAGTGAAACTGTACTCAGTGGTACTACAGTGAAACTGCTCTGAGTGGTACTACAGTGAAACTGTACTCAGTGGTACTACAGTGAAACTGCTCTGAGTGGTACTACAGTGAAACTGTACTCAGTGGTACTACAGTGAAACTGCTCTGAGTGGTACTACAGTGAAACTGTACTCAGTGGTACTACAGTGAAACTGCTCTGAGTGGTACTACAGTGCCTAAGACACAAGCAGCAAGTAAAAAGGAGAAATCCATCTGCACCAATAACTTTATATTTTTTAATTAAATGTTTTTATATTTTTAATTGAATACGTCTTAAGTTTTCAGCTGATCCTGTATGTTATAATCCAGGTCTGCCTTACACTGATAACTGTGACGAATGAAGGCCTAATACATCTGTTAATAAAGAAAGCCATATCTGTACATATGCAGAAAGTTAATTCATCAAACACATTCATAACTAAGAAATGTAAGTTTCATTTTTGAAAATGATGTTGAATAAAATGTTTTTTCATCATCAATGCATAAAATATGTGGGTGACGGGGGAAATATTTAAATGCATTAAAATGTTAAGGTGTAACAGGACAAAATGCTTTCTGAAAGCACTGTAGTTATGATTGTTTCACAGGTACATGTTATGAGCAGAACAGGAACGCTGTCTTCAGTACAATGTGTGTGCATACCATCAACACTCTGTCCCTATCACTGATAGATCACAAGTACATGGAGCCCAGTCACATACAGTAACTGTCTATGCTGTGGTTAAAGTGGACAGACAGGAAGTGCTAGGCTGTGTCTGAATCAGAGCCCTATCTACTGCTCCCTGTCTCCTGCGTACAGTGCACTGTGTCTGAATCAGAGCCCTATCTACTATGCCCTGTCTCCTGCATACAGTGCACTGTGTCTGAATCAGAGACCTATCTACTGCGCCCTGTCTCCTGTGTACAGTGCACTGTGTCTGAATCAGAGCCCTATCTACTATGCCCTGTCTCCTGCGTACAGTGCACTGTGTCTGAATCAGAGACCTATCTACTGCGCCCTGTCTCCTGTGTACAGTGCACTGTGTCTGAATCAGAGCCCTATCTACTATGCCCTGTCTCCTGCGTACAGTGCACTGTGTCTGAATCAGAGCCCTATCTACTGCGCCCTGTCTCCTGCGTACAGTGCACTGTGTCTGAATCAGAGCCCTATCTACTATGCCCTGTCTCCTGCGTACAGTGCACTGTGTCTGAATCAGAGCCCTATCTACTGCGCCCTGTCTCCTGCGTACAGTGCACTGTGTCTGAATCAGAGCCCTATCTACTATGCCCTGTCTCCTGCGTACAGTGCACTGTGTCTGAATCAGAGCCCTATCTACTGCACCCTGTCTCCTGCATACAGTGCACTGCGTCTGAATCAGAGCTCTATCTACTGCGCCCTGTCTCCTGCATACAGTGCACTGTGTCTGAATCAGAGCCCTATCTACTGCACCCTGTCTCCTGCATACAGTGCACTATGTCTGAATCAGAGCCCTATCTACTGCACCCTGTCTCCTGCATACAGTGCAGTGTCTGAATAAAAACCCTATCTACTGCACCCTGTCTCCTGCGTACAGTGCACTGTGTCTGAATCAGAGCCCTATCTACTGCACCCTGTCTCCTGCATACAGTGCACTGTGTCTGAATCAGAGCTCTATCTACTGCTCCCTGTCTCCTGCATACAGTGCACTGTGTCTGAATCAGAGCCCTATCTACTGCACCCTGTCTCCTGCATACAGTGCACTGTGTCTGAATCAGAGCCCTATCTACTGCGCCCTGTCTCCTGCATACAGTGCACTGTGTCTGAATCAGAGCCCTATCTACTGCACCCGGTCTCCTGTGTACAGTGCACTGTGTCTGAATCAGAGCCCTATCTACTGCACCCTGTCTCCTGCGTACAGTGCACTGTGTCTGAATCAGAGCCCTATCTACTGCACCCTGTCTCCTGTGTACAGTGCACTGTGTCTGAATCAGAGCCCTATCTACTGCACCCTGTCTCCTGCATACAGTGCACTGTGTCTGAATCAGAGCCCTATCTACTGCACCCTGTCTCCTGCATACAGAGCACTGTGTCCGAATCAGAGCCCTATCTACTGCACCCTGTCTCCTGCATACAGTGCACTGTGTCTGAATCAGAGCCCTATCTACTGCACCCTGTCTCCTGCATACAGTGCACTGTGTCTGAATCAGAGGCCTGTTTAGCTGCCATCAAGGACTGGATGTCAAACAACTTCCTTCGATTGAACTCAGATAAAACTGAGGTTCTTGTTATGGGCCCTGACAGTGTAGCGTCCAAGGTGCAGCAGCGTATCGGTCAGTGGTCATCAAATATTAAGACCAATTTAAAAAAATCTGGGTGTTATTTTTAACCGGCACATGAACGTTGAACAAGGCGGCACGGTGGTGCAGTGGTTAGCACTGTCACCTTACAGCAAGAAGGTACCGAGTTCGAATCCCGGCCGAGGGCCTTTCTGTGTGGAGTTTGCATGTTCTCCCCGTGTCAGCGTGGGTTTCCTCCAGGTACTCCGGTTTCCTCCCACAGTCCAAAAACATGCAGGTTAGGCTAATTGGAGACTCTAAATTGCCCATAGGTATGAATGAGTGAGTGAATGGTGTGAGTGCTCTGTGATGGATTGGCGGCCTGTCCAGGGTGTATTCCTGCCTCTCGCCCAATGCATGCTGGGATAGGCTCCAGCACCCCCCGTGACCCTGAATAGGAATAAGCGGGTTGATGGATGATGATGATGAACGTTGAACAACATGTCAAGATGCTGACCAGGTCATGTTTTTTCCAGCTGAGAAATATTGCAAAAATAAGACCTGTGGTGTCTTCTTCTCCGCTGGAAACAATTATCCATTCTTTTATTTCGTCCCGGGTAGACTATTGCAATGCCATTTTTACTTGCCTTAGCAAGTCCGCTCTGAATTGACTCCAGTTGGTCCAGAATGCCGCTGCTTAAATTACCCCATATTGGCTACGCTTCATTGGCTACCAATTAAATTCAGGATGGATTTTAAAATCATGTTGTATACTTACAAGGCATTGCATGGGCAGGCTCCTGCATACATTTGGTGAACTGCTGTCTCCATATTCTACCTGTAGGTCTCTTAGGTCTTCAGACCAAGAACTGCTGGCTGTCCCTCGGTCGAGACGGAAGACGAAGGGCGATCGTGCTTTTGCCTCTGTGGCTCCTCTGTTATAGAACAGCCTGCCCATTGATATTAGATCAGCAAACACTGTGGCTCCTCTGTTATGGAACAGCCTGCCCATTGATATTAGATCAGCAAACACTGTGGCTCCTCTGTTATAGAACAGCCTGCCCATTGATATTAGATCAGCGAACACTGTGGCTCCTCTGTTATGGAACAGCCTGCCCATTGATATTAGATCAGCAAACACTGTGGCTCCTCTGTTATAGAACAGCCTGCCCATTGATATTAGATCAGCAAACACTGTGGCTCCTCTGTTATAGAACAGCCTGCCCATTGATATTAGATCAGCAAACACTGTGGCTCCTCTGTTATAGAACAGCCTGCCCATTGATATTAGATCAGCAAACACTGTGGCTCCTCTGTTATAGAACAGCCTGCCCATTGATATTAGATCAGCAAACACTGTGGCTCCTCTGTTATAGAACAGCCTGCCCATTGATATTAGATCAGCAAACACTGTGGCTCCTCTGTTATAGAACAGCCTGCCCATTGATATTAGATCAGCGAACACTGTGGCTCCTCTGTTATGGAACAGCCTGCCCATTGATATTAGATCAGCAAACACTGTGGCTCCTCTGTTATGGAACAGCCTGCCCATTGATATTAGATCAGCAAACACTGTGGCTCCTCTGTTATAGAACAGCCTGCCCATTGATATTAGATCAGCGAACACTGTGGCTCCTCTGTTATAGAACAGCCTGCCCATTGATATTAGATCAGCAAACACTGTGGCTCCTCTGTTATAGAACAGCCTGCCCATTGATATTAGATCAGCAAACACTGTGGCTCCTCTGTTATAGAACAGCCTGCCCATTGATATTAGATCAGCGAACACTGTGGCTCCTCTGTTATAGAACAGCCTGCCCATTGATATTAGATCAGCAAACACTGTGGCTCCTCTGTTATAGAACAGCCTGCCCATTGATATTAGATCAGCAAACACTGTGGCTCCTCTGTTATGGAACAGCCTGCCCATTGATATTAGATCAGCAAACACTGTGGCTCTGTTATGGAACAGCCTGCCCATTGATATTAGATCAGCAAACACTGTGGCTCTGTTATGGAACAGCCTGCCCATTGATATTAGATCAGCGAACACTGTGGCTCCTCCGTTATGGAACAGCCTGCCCATTGATATTAGATCAGCGAACACTGTGGCTCCTCCGTTATGGAACAGCCTGCCCATTGATATTAGATCAGCGAACACTGTGGCTCCTCCGTTATGGAACAGCCTGCCCATTGATATTAGATCAGCAAACACTGTGGCTCCTCCGTTATGGAACAGCCTGCCCATTGATATTAGATCAGCAAACACTGTGGCTCTGTTATGGAACAGCCTGCCCATTGATATTAGATCAGCAAACACTGTGGCTCCTCTGTTATGGAACAGCCTGCCCATTGATATTAGATCAGCGAACACTGTGGCTCCTCCGTTATGGAACAGCCTGCCCATTGATATTAGATCAGCAAACACTGTGGCTCCTCTGTTATAGAACAGCCTGCCCATTGATATTAGATCACTGTGGACACTTAAGCGCTGTCTAAAGACTCATTTGTTTAGACCGGCCTTCAATTGACGTGTTACTAATTGTTTTATGTTGTTTTTTTATGGATGTGAGTGTGAGTGTGAGTGTGAGTGTGAGTGTGAGTGTGAGTGTGTGTGTGTGTGTGTGTGTGTGTGAGTGTGTGTGTGTGTGTGTACATATTGCTGTTTTTATCTGCACTTTGTGAAGCACTTTGTGGCCCTTGTCCTTGAAAAGCAATATATAAATAAAGTTTACTTACTTACTATGTACTGAGCCATGTCTCCTGCATACAGTGCACTGGCAGAAGTATGCTGTTTAATGTGCACTGTTTAGCAGTCTGCGAAAAATATCCGCCATACTATTTTCCAAGCGCACTGTGGAAGTGTCGTAAGCAATTCATAAGACGTCCCACCAGTGTTGCCATGTCCGCGGTTTTACAGCTAAATTTATGGAGGTAGATTTCTATCAAAAATAAAAGAAACACAAAAGTATAATCCACAATTGTTTTTACCATCCACACACACACATTCTCAATTTGTGTTCGTAGGTATAATCCACAAATGTGGTTTTTGTCATCCACACGCAAACACCTCTCAATTTTTGTTTCATAAAAATAATCCACAAGTATGTGTTTGCCATCCACAAACACCTCTCAACTTGTGTTTCGTAAATCATCATTTGGATGAATGCAAAAATTATATTCACAAATGCAAATAACATTTTCAGATATGTTTCCAATGCTCACATTTACAAATCAAAAGAACTGCCGAATCTACATTTGGCGATCGAAGGACACGCTTGGATTTACGTATGGAATTTTGAGACAAATATTCCACTGTTTTTCCCTATGGACTTCGTTGATTTTAAACCCATGATGACCATCAACCACATCAAAATTCCAAAATGGAATTTGGCTCTGTTCATCGCTGAAGAAGGTAAGCCAAGGTACTCTTCTAAAACCATGCAGCGCAGAAAAGTGGCAGTGTTTGCCCAACACTCCCATCTGGTGGTGATATACTGTAAATGCAACCCGGATGTGACCGTGGTCAACAAGACAGACGGTATTCTGGCCAAACTGACTGTGGTGAGAATGTTACTGGCCAGCGTTCCACAGTAGCCTAAATGTGCCTGGTAATATAACTCTGTGTGTGCGTGCGTGCTCTGTTTCTGTCATCACCATATTCTCACCCAGTGGGAGAGTGCATGTGTGGCGTGCACGAGAACAGTACAGGCCTGAATGCTTGACCCCTACAGTGAGGGGGTCCGCTGGCTCTGTTATGCTGTGGGGGGCATTTTCCTGGCATGGTTGGGTCCACTTGTCCCCTTAGAAGGAAAGATTACTGAAAATCAATACAAAGTTATTCTGAGTGATCACCTTTATCCTATGATGAATATTTCTATCCTGATGGGAGTGGTCTCTTCCAGGATGACAATACCCCCAACCACAGGGCACGAGGGGTCACTGAATGGTTTGATGAGTATGAAAATGATGTGAATCACATGCCATGGCCTTTGCAGTCACCAGATCTCAACCCAATTGAAGACCTATGGGAGATTTTGTACCGACGTGTTAGACAGCGCTCTCCACCATCATCAAAACACCAAATGAAGGAATATCTTTTGGAAGAATGGTGTTCCATCCCTCCAGTAGAGTTCCAGAGGAGCTTTGAGCTGTTCTGGCGGCTCGTGGTGGCCAGACACCTTACGAAGACACTTTATGTTGCTTTTTCCTCTGTCACCCGCCTGGTATATACATACTTCTAAGGTTATATGAACCATTCAAATCATAGGAAAGATGGAGGGCACTGTTTGCAAATATTCAATTATTGAAAATATTGACACAATTGATATGTGCTGGGAACAGATTTGAATCTTTAATGCAACAAAATATTCAAAAAAGGCCAAATAGGGGATGATTATTAAAAATCAAAATGTAAAATATCATATGTACACCTTTGATATGACACCCAAAAGTGAGTTGAGGTGCATTTTGTTTCCACTGATACTGCTTGAGATGTTTCTACAACTTAATTGGAGTCCACCTCTGATAAATGCAATTGATTGGACATGATTGGGGATTGCCAACACCTGCCTATATAAGGTCCCACAGTGGACAGTGCATGTCAGAGCAAACTCCAAGCCATGGGGTCAAAGGAATTATCTGCAGACCTCAGAAACAGGATTGTGTCAAGGCATAGATCTGGAGAAGGGTACGGAAAAATCTCTGCAGCTTTACAGGTCCCAAAGAGGACAGTGGCCACCATCATTCGTAAATGGAAGAAGTTTGGAACCACCAAGAATCTTCCTAGACCAGGCCGCCTGGCCAAACTGAGCAATCGGGGAAATCCGGCCTTAGCCAGGGAGGTGAGCAGGAACCCGAGGGTCACTCTGACAGAGCTCCAGCGTATCCTTGTGGAGATGGGAGAATCTTTCAGAAGATCAACCATCCAGGCAGCACTCCACCAATCAGGCCTTTATGGTAGAGTGGCCAGACAGAAGCCCCTCCTTAGTAAAAGGCACATCACAGCCCGCTTGGAGTTTTCCAAAAGGCACCTAGAGGACTCTCAAACCATGAGAATTAAGATTCTCTGGTCTGATGAAACCAAAATTGAACTTTTTGGCCTGAATACCAAGCGTCGCGTCTGGAGGAAACCAGGCACCGCTCATCACCTGGCTAATACCATCCCTACAGTAAAGCATGGCGGTGGAAGCATCATGATGTGGGGATGTTTCTCAGCAGCGGGAACGGGGCGACTAGTCCTGATAGAGAGACAGATGAATGCAGCTAAGTACACTGACATCCTTGAAGAAAATCTGCTCCAGAGCGCTCTGGACCTCAGACTGGGGCAAAGGTTTACCTTCCAACATGACAACGCCCCGAAGCACACAGCCAAGAGAACAAAGGAGTGGCTTCGGAGAAAGTCTGTGCATGTCCTTGAGTGGCCCAGCCAGAGCCCAGACCTGAATCCAATTGAACATCTGCAGAAAGAGCTGAAAATGGCTGTGTACCGACGCTCCCCATCCAACCTGACGGAGCTTGCAAGGATAATGTCCAAAAACAAATGTGCCAAGCTCGTAGTTTCTTTCCCAAGATGCCTTGAAGCTGTAATCGCTGCCAAAGGTGCAGCAACCAAGTATTAGGCTAAGGGTGTGTACAGATATGTAACCACTAAATAACCTATATTTGGCAGTAAAATAAAATTGCATATTTTCTAAAAACCTGTTTTCGGGTCTCAAAATGGCGGCGCGCTAGGCGGACGTGTTTTTCTCCGCTCCGCAGGCTTGATAAAATTCTGTAACAATTGAAACAGACTTCGACGGAAAAGCGAGCAGTTATATTGATATCAACAACCAGATGCATAATAGGAGGTCTGAAAGACTTCGTGGCAACGTTCTAAATTGAACTTCAGTTCCGACATACCTAAAACCAACAAGGAAGCTAACGCTAGCAACATGGCTACTGGAAGCTCGAAAGGTAAAGAGGGAGACTCTGGTAACGCTGCAATCCTCAACGCTATTAAGGATCTACAGACCGACTTCTCCAGAAAACTCGATTCTGTTCAGACCGACTTCTCCAAAAGATTTGATTCGGTATTGACGGCTATTGAAGGAATTAAGAAGGAGATCGGGGAATGCAGTGAACGAGTCGGAAAAGCGGAGACTCGCATCTCTAACACTGAGGACACTGTGGCTAGTCTACAGTCTAAGATCCAGAATCTCGAAAAGAAATACAAAGAAATGGAGCTTAAGGTCACTTCTATGGAACAAAGATCTAGGCGCTCCAACGTGAGGCTCGTGAACTTGCAGGAGAAGGCGGATGGCAGTGACGCGTGTGCCTTCCTTGAAACGTGGCTAGCCCAAACATTGGGCTTAAAAACTACCGTGGAAGTGGCCCATCGGATCGGTAAGGATAACAACGCTCGCCCGGGCCGACCTAGAACCCTTATAATGAAGTTCCTGGACAACAGGGACAAGGTGAGGGTGTTGAAGGCGGCCAGAGCCAAAGACCAGATCCTGTACGAGGGTAAGCCGGTCAGACTCTACCCAGATCTGACAGACGAGGTTCGCAAGAAGCAGAAAGAATTCGACTCTGTCCGCAAAAGGCTGCGCGAAATCCCCGGGATCCGTCAAGGCATGCTGTTTCCAGCAAAACTGTTGGTAACCTACAAGGACAAGACCGAAGCCTTCGACAAACCAGAAGATGTGAAAGACTTTATCAGCCGGATCACATCGAGGGCTGGGGCTTTGACCGAGCATCACATGGAGGATACGCTGGAATGAAGTCGTGAGGTATTTTGGTTTGTTAGCCCGAGGCTACAAACACTGGGCACGAGACTCTTTTTTTATTATGTTACTTATATATACAGCAACCTGTGATTTATTTGTTTTTTTACGTATGTCACTGTCGGGCTAGGCACGTGATTTTGTTTTATATTTCAGGAATGATGTTAATATCTTCTAATGTGGGTTCAGTCTCGCTCTGTTTTGTTTTGAAGTGGGACAGATATGTTAGCTAGCTAACCCGAGGCAGCTAATGCAGAACACGGGACTTTTTATTATTATTATTATTTCCTTTCATATATTGCCGCGATCCGTTCTCTACTTAGGTCACAGTCGTGCTAGACACACGATTTTATTTCATTTTGTTTAATACTGTGTTTAAGAGGTGACGTTGTAAAAATAATGTTGTTTTAATGTCTAGTTTAGATGTGCGGTGTAAATGGTGTCGTAGCCTGTAGGCTAAGCTAACCTTGGGGATAACGTTTTTATTTTGCTATTCTTGGTCAATAAACTAAATATATCGTCGTGCTATCGCACGGAACTCAACTTCCACTGATGCAACGCACATCCGGTTTCGCGGTTCAGTTTCGGTTCATATAGTATAGTCTTGGGGGTTAACCAGATAGTGGGTGAGCGCTGCCGCTGGCGCACTTAGGTACTGCACCTGGAATTATTTATTTATTTAATTTTTTCAATGCCCTGTTCTCTCTATCCCCACATGCTTAGCTTCACACAAGCTTGAAGAGGTGGGATTTGTAAAGGTGTGGTTTTGGAATGCACCTGTTTATAGTTTATTCTACAAGAACAATTTCGATTTTGAAAAAGAAAGCAACTGTGGGAAATTATATCTTCACAATTTTATTTATATAATATTTATATTATATAAAAATAAAAAAAATATTTAAAAAAATAAAAAGAATTTGGTTACAAATCTTTTTTTTTTTTTTTTTTTTTCCATACTTTTTTGCTCAAGGTCTTAAATTATGGATAAAAGGTCTGTTTTTTTTTTTTCATTTACACTGAAGGAGGGAGAGTTCATCACGGGTCGAATGGTGTGGTTTGACTTTTCCTCACTATGTGTGGAGGGGTCGTTAGGTCTTTTGAGGTGGGAAGCAGGGAGGGAGGGGAAAGCTCTTTACATGGGCTTGTGGGGTTTTGGGGGACTTTTCAGGCTCTCTGATGCAGCCTATCTTTGTGTGTTCTATATGTCTTTGTTGATTGTTGACAGCACTGCTTTTAACTTAGGTATGGAAGAATCATTTGAATCTTGTGATTATGGCTAGAGAATTGGAGGTTAAATTCACTTCATGGAATTGTAGGGGTTTACAGAAAATTAAAAAGGTCAAGCAGGTGATGGGGAGGTTAAAGGATATCCAGTCCAAAATTATCTTTCTCCAAGAGACCCATTTGGCACCGAATGAGGATATCAGGATTAGGAAGAGATGGCGGGGAGAGGTGTTTTCAGCACCTTTCACCTCCCAGGCTAGAGGGGTCATGACCCTCATACACAAATCTATCCCTTTTAATGTTACAAAGGTAATAGCTGACAGAATGGGACGTTATTTGATAATTCAAGGTAATCTGTTTGCAGAATGTCTCATTTTGGTAAATATCTACGCTCCCAATAAGGATGACCCAATTTTTTTCAGTAATTTGTTTCTACTATTGACCACTCTTAAGGGCTGTTATTTGATAGCGGGAGATTGGAATGTGACACCTCACCCTGTCAGGGACAGATCTACTCATACCGACAAATCTCATTCCAAAAGTAGGGAAGTCATTCACCAGTTTGCTAAAGATCTTAATCTTAGAGATATATGGAGAGATAGAAACCCTGATGTAGCTATGTACTCATGCTACTCTAGTACATACAAAACATATAGCCGAATTGATCTGTTTATGATCTCTGTGAGCCTTGTTGGTAAAGTTAAAGACTGTGTCTACGATAGCATCCTAATCTCAGATCATGCTCCCAATAGTTTGGTTTATGTAGACCCAGGTCGCCTGCGGGACCCCCCTAAGTGGAGGTTCGAGCAGAGCTGGCTCCAAAACCCTGAGCTGATAACTTTTATGGGAGAACAAATAGACCTATATTTTGCTCCCAATACTGATGAGACATCTGCAAGTGTGAGATGGGAAGCCTTTAAAGCTTTTATCAGAGGTCAGATTATAAACTTTACAAGTTCTAAAACCAAAAGGAATAAGCAGAAAATATTACTACTGGAATCTAAAATTAGATCTTTGGAGGCTTCTTATTTTAAGAATCCTTGCCCTAAATTACATCAGGAAATATTATTGTTACGGGCACAGTATAATGAAATTTCCGCATCTAAAGCAGCTGCTAACTTGTTAAAGCTTAAACAAACGATCTTTGATCAGGGTGAAAAGTCTGGCAGGGTCCTAGCCTGACGTATTAAACAACTCCAAACTGAGAGGTCGATCGCCATTTTAAAAAATGATTTGGGAGAAACTATAGCAGACCCGATTGAGATAAGTGAGGCATTTAGAGATTATTATGGCAGATTATACAGTTCTGAGACCACTCAAGAACATTTGGACCAAAGTTCTTTTTTGGATAACATTAATATTCCAAGAATCTTGGAACAGGACAGTGTAAAGCTGGGGGCGGTTTTGAGTGTGGGTGAGATCTTGGAGGCAATAAGTAGTATGAAGTCTGGTAAAGCAGCTGGGCCTGATGGTCTACCAATAGACATTTACAAAAGATATGTGGACAAATTAGCGAAACCCCTCCTGGACATGTTTTCAGAATCTTTTCAGGAAGGAGTATTACCCCCCTCTATGAGAGCTGCTCTCATTACACTCCTGCCAAAACCGGGTAAAACAAATGATAGATGTGAAAATATGCGTCCAATTAGCCTGTTGAATTCTGATTTGAAGATACTTTGTAAAATTTTAGCAAAGAGACTGGAAACTGTATTACCTGCAATTATAGAAGAGGACCAGAATGGTTTCATGGTCGAACGTCAGGGTTTTCACAACGTGAGGAGGGTATTGAATTTGTTACATGCCCAGAGGGGGGCGCTAGATACAGCCTTTTTGGCGCTGGATGGAGAAAAGGCCTTTGATAGGGTGGAGTGGCCATTTCTGTTTGACCTACTTGATCGGTTTGGTTTGGGGGAGAACTTTTGTAAATGGGTAAAACTCTTGTACAATGACCCGTATGCAGAAATACTCACTAACAATATTATATCGAAGCCGATAAAGATCAATAGAGGCTGTAGACAGGGATGTCCACTACCGCCTCGCCTGTTTGTGATCGCAATTGAACCATTTGCTATTGCTGTGAGGGACCATACGCAGATTACGGGCATTGAGATGGAAAGACTTGATCATCGCATATCTCTTTATGCCGATGATGTAATCCTCTTCCTTAAAAATTTAGAAACCTCTATTCCGGCTCTTTTGAATCTAATTAAAACGTATGGCTGCATATCTGGCTATAAAGTCAACAACTCAAAATCATCCATTATGCTTCTGAATTCAGAGGAAAGATCTAATCCACCCAGGTATGCCCGTCACTTCAGACCAGTGAACGCCTTCACTTATCTAGGAATCCAAATTGTCCCAAAGTTGGAAGATGTGGTGAACTCCAATTATAACCCAATTCTAACTTCAATCGGAAATTTGATTAACAGATGGTCGAATCTTTCAATCTCTCTAGCTGGCAGGATCAATATTCTTAAAATGAATGTACTTCCTAAATTCTTGTATTTATTTCAAAACATACCCTTATCACCGCCGTCAAATCTCTTTTCTAGAACTAAGAAATTGTTTACAAATTTTATATGGAATAATAGACGTCCTAGACTTCGAATGTCCTTGCTTTATTTACCTTATGACAGGGGGGGGCTACAGTGTCCTAATTTATTGTGGTATTTCTGGGCAACTCAATTGAGAACACTAATGTTCTACTTCACAGCAGAAAGTGCACCGGCGTGGAGGGATATAGAATCTAGTTCGTTGCAGCTCTCATTCCCCACTTATATTTACTCGGATACTTTTAAAAACCTTAAGAGGAAGACACGTAATCCTATAGTTAAATTTATGATTGGAATCTGGCAGGATGTTAATAGATATTTGGGTGAACCTCCCCGCCTCTCCGGTTTTAGCCCAATATGGGGCAATAAACAGTTTGTGCCTGGTAGAGATGATGGGGGGTTCAAATTGTGGGCAGAGAAGGGGGTGGGTCAATTGAGGGATGTATTTGGGAGTCTTAAAGGGAATATGCTATCGTTTGAAGAGCTTGTCATCAAATATGATATCCCACGTAATCATTTTTTTAAATACCTGCAATTGAGGAGTTTTATTAGAGCTAACCAGGACCAATCTTTGTTGGCCCCCCCTATGTCTGTGCTGGAGAAGGTTTTGGTTAGAAACCCTTTTGGGATTAGATTAATAATAAGGGAATAATATCAGATTTCTATGACCTGTTAATGTCATTTTCTCCGGAATCCGCTGAGCATAGGCTTAATGCCTGGAGAGAAGATCTACAGGAAGATCTAACAGTGGAACAATGGAGTACGGCTTGTAAAAAAGCTCAGTCCCAAACCGGGAATACACGTCTAAAACTTCTACAATACAATTGGCTTATGAGAGTGTACATTACACCAGTGAAACTTAATAAATTTAATCACAATATTCTGGATTTATGCACCAGATGCAGTGGTGATAGAGGTACATTGTTCCACTGTTTATGGTCATGTCCAAGAGTGGAGGAGTTTTGGAGGGAGGTCAGGCAAGAAATTGAGAGGATTTTATCAATTGAAATTATCCTAGAACCTAATTTTTTTCTGCTTGGCCTTTATCCAGTTGGACACAGAATAAAGCGCAACAAATTTTTTTTATAGATATCTGTCTCTTACAAGCTAAAAGGATAATTGCATTGTCCTGGAAGAGTCCGGACAAACCAAGCATAGCACAGTGGTTCAGGGAACTGTCTTTATACCTTCCTTTGGAGAAAATCACGTATATTCTTAAGGACAAACAAGATGTATTTCAGGAGGTATGGGGTTGTTTTATACAATACATTAAAAAGAATAATTTGGTACATTTAATGGAAGAACCTGGAGAGGGGTAGTGCTGTTATTGCGGTCTCTGTATGTATTTATTTTGTTTTTTTGTGTGATTGTATTATTGCATTGTTGTAATGTATGTTGCACCTTTTTGTTTTTTGTCTATAAAAAAAAAAGAAAATCAATAAATATATTGTTGAAAAAAAAAAAAAACCTGTTTTCACTTCATCAATATTGGCTGTTTTGTGTAGATGTTTGAGGCAAAAAATGAACTCAATCTATTGTAGTATAACGCCCGGGACCCACCAGATGCGCAAGCACACAGACGCTTATTGCGTGTGCAGATTTGAGCAGAACTGAACCCACCAGACGCGCAAGAGCACAGACGCTTATTGCTTTTACGGAGCGCATTCCGTGAATGACAGAGACGCGCTATACAAACAAACAATCTACATTCCGGATTTGTGAGCTTCGCTAAATAATGGTTAAGTAAATACTGCTATTACATATGTCTTACTGCTTAAAAGCTAAATTTAGCCATTTAAAGCTAAATGTAGCAAACAAGACAATGCCTCCTTTATAAAGTTCACTTTTATTTATTTGGGACAGTAATCAACATGTTCTAAACATTTAATTATATCAGAATTAGCAGCTATTCTGTAGTACCTTAAATCGATACAGTGATATCAGTACAATAAAAACAGAATACAATATAGAATAGAATAACGTTTATTTCCCTTTCGGAAAGTAAGCATAGTCTTAATTAATTGAACAAATATGTATCCTATAATAAAGAAAAAGCATTAGAAAAACTGGAATAACTGGTTATATGTATAATGTATGACTTGATATAACTTCATTCATCCCACAATGGTCATTGTCTCTGTTCCCTTTTTCATTAGAGCCTATATTAAAATAATGAATAACAATAGTAACACTATTAGTAGGTTGAAAAACATTCTATGAGATTTCGCATGCGCACGCCCAGAAAATCCCGCCAACCGTGCGCACGCGGCCGGTGAGAACCACGACAATTCGTTAACATGGGAGCGGAAGTGAAGCGCAGCAGTGCGCGTGCGCTTGCGCTGGCGCGTCTGGTGCGTTACGGGCGTAAGTCTGTAACGTAATAAAACGTGGAGAAGGCGAAAGGGATGTGCAGACCTTCCGGCTTGACTGTATATAAATAAGACATTAAGAAGGCTACACACAATGTTTGAATTTTTCTTTTCTTTTTAATGTATTACAATAATTTTGTGATGGTCAATTTAACGCAAACATAAAAGGCGTCATAAAATTTCAACATAGCGTGGGTTAATCAATCAGAAAATTACCAGATGGACCGTGCAAAATTTAAAGTGCAGTCAGCTATTGTTAAAATGGCCAAAAGGTATATTTTTTATTTCAGTTTGTGGCCATAAAGTCGCCGGATTAACAAAGGCCAGGGTAATGCACATGCGATATAATACTACTACAGTCACAGAAATAATAATACATGTATTTTTATTGCACCTTACATACACGTAAACACAGCACCGTAGTCAGAAAAAGGACAAGATCAATATAAAGGTATTAGACGATGCCAGAATAAGACAATATCCAATAGGTCCGAATTTAGTCAAGATCTAAACATAAGTACAGTAGCTATTTCATTTTATGGGTAAGACAGGAAGTTTGCATCAGTTTCAGTTTCGTTTTCAAACGGGTGTAGCTTCGCTAGCAGGAGCCTAGCTTACGTCCTATGGGTTCGGAAACATCTTTTTTTTTGGTGTGGTGAAAAGTTCCATCGAATAGACCATGAAGTTAGCGATTAAGACCGTAATCTTCATCAAATTTATCCTCTTGATGATGCCGAGGAGCACGTACGAAGGTAATTTTAAATCCATGTGCTCGGTGAAACCGTGATTCGTGTTCCCGTTAAATAGGGATTTACAGACAATGACATCATTCTTAAGTGAATTCAGTCTGTTTTGTGTTTTAATTATGGTTTGCATTTGAGCGGACATGTAAAGTCTATACATTCACTTTTATGTGTCGTGAAATGTCAAGAAATAACTACAACTATAACTAAACAACAACGTACTAGGTTCCGCTAAACGCAAGTGGGAGGATTAGTGCGGCCTACAGGGCATAGTTTCATTTGAAAGGTCTTCTAAATTAAAATATCCCAATACTGTACATGTAATGGTTCTCACAGCTTCTCGGTTGCTGTAACGTATCTAGCTGAAGGCTCTTTTAAGTTGTTTACAAATTTTATATGGAATAATAGACGTCCTAGACTTCGAATGTCCTTGCTTTATTTACCTTATGACAGGGGGGGGCTACAGTGTTCTAATTTATTGTGGTATTTCTGGGCAACTCAATTGAGAACACTAATGTTCTACTTCACAGCAGAAAGTGCACCGGCGTGGAGGGATATAGAATCTAGTTCGTTGCAGCTCTCATTCCCCACTTATATTTACTCGGATACTTTTAAAAACCTTAAGAGGAAGACACGTAATCCTATAGTTAAATTTATGATTGGAATCTGGCAGGATGTTAATAGATATTTGGGTGAACCTCCCCGCCTCTCCGGTTTTAGCCCAATATGGGGCAATAAACAGTTTGTGCCTGGTAGAGATGATGGGGGGTTCAAATTGTGGGCAGAGAAGGGGGTGGGTCAATTGAGGGATGTATTTGGGAGTCTTACAGGGAATATGCTATCGTTTGAAGAGCTTGTCATCAAATATGATATCCCACGTAATCATTTTTTTAAATACCTGCAATTGAGGAGTTTTATTAGAGCTAACCAGGACCAATCTTTGTTGGCCCCCCCTATGTCTGTGCTGGAGAAGGTTTTGGTTAGAAACCCTTTTGGGATTAGATTAATAATAAGGGAATAATATCAGATTTCTATGACCTGTTAATGTCATTTTCTCCGGAATCCGCTGAGCATAGGCTTAATGCCTGGAGAGAAGATCTACAGGAAGATCTAACAGTGGAACAATGGAGTACGGCTTGTAAAAAAGCTCAGTCCCAAACCGGGAATACACGTCTAAAACTTCTACAATACAATTGGCTTATGAGAGTGTACATTACACCAGTGAAACTTAATAAATTTAATCACAATATTCTGGATTTATGCACCAGATGCAGTGGTGATAGAGGTACATTGTTCCACTGTTTATGGTCATGTCCAAGAGTGGAGGAGTTTTGGAGGGAGGTCAGGCAAGAAATTGAGAGGATTTTATCAATTGAAATTATCCTAGAACCTAATTTTTTTCTGCTTGGCCTTTATCCAGTTGGACACAGAATAAAGCGCAACAAACAAATTTTTATAGATATCTGTCTCTTACAAGCTAAAAGGATAATTGCATTGTCCTGGAAGAGTCCGGACAAACCAAGCATAGCACAGTGGTTCAGGGAACTGTCTTTATACCTTCCTTTGGAGAAAATCACGTATATTCTTAAGGACAAACAAGATGTATTTCAGGAGGTATGGGGTTGTTTTATACAATACATTAAAAAGAATAATTTGGTACATTTAATGGAAGAACCTGGAGAGGGGTAGTGCTGTTATTGCTGTCTCTGTATGTATTTATTTTGTTTTTTTGTGTGATTGTATTATTGCATTGTTGTAATGTATGTTGCACAACGTACTAGGTTCCGCTAAACGCAAGTGGGAGGATTAGTGCGGCCTACAGGGCATAGTTTCATTTGAAAGGTCTTCTAAATTAAAATATCCCAATACTGTACATGTAATGGTTCTCACAGCTTCTCGGTTGCTGTAACGTATCTAGCTGAAGGCTCTTTTAAGTTATTTTTTTCATAACGTAGACTAATATAAAATTTGCACAACACCACACCCTTGCACTCAAAGCTGGGGATTTCCTTTTTCTGCTACTCATAATTAGCCTAAACAAAATAATAAAACACTTTAGGAATGTGTCCGTACGTTTAACTATATAGGAATAGCAGATCGTGATTCGCATGAACCCTACCAAAAGGAATTCAAGTCAGAGGTTTTTTATTTTTATTTTTAAGCTAATAGATACGCGATTAATTGTTAAAACCACTACGGATTAAAAAGAATAAAAACGCATTCCCGTGACGAGTGATTCGTATAATGGTGAAAAATAGTCACTAGCTCAGACATCAGGGAATGGCTGCGTATACGCTTTATAGCGCACTATTTAGGGAATCAGCCATGTTTTAGCATGTGCTAAAGTGTTCACAATTGAGAATAAAAGCGTCAGAATGGCTAGTCCCTTAAAACGTGTCGGGAGCCCCGGTGCTTTGAGTCTGAGCGCTCACTGCTCAGTGCTGATAAAGGATCCGCCCTTGTAGCACACAATGGACGAGGACATGGGAAACTAAGCCATATTATGTTAACGCGGACCATATATCTTTTTACAGATTCTAGTTGATTCGTTGCGATCCTCCGTTTCCAGTCCCCAACATGTAGGCTACAAATAACGCACTCGGTTTTATCTATAGGTAATACAAAATATACATAATTTACGTTTGTCATGCAGTGGTGGTTTCCCGTAGTTTCGTGAACATGATTCATCGTTCATCCTTACATTAAAACGTTATACACATGTTTAGCCACTTCACATTTCCACTCCTTCTCTTTTATTTTCAGTGGATATTTATGGACTTACGGGAGGAGAGATCGAGATGTCCGCTAAGTCCTCTGAACCCGACATTACAAGGTTACTTTGGAGGTACCAAGATAATAAACTGGCAGAATGGGAAGACGGTTATCAAGCCCCGGAATATTTTGGCATTTATGCAAATCGTACATCACTGAATGTCACGACAGGGTCTGTGAAGATTCGCCGTTTAACAGAAATTGACAACGCACCTTATTCTGTGAAAATAAATGGCAGATCCACTCAAACGAAGTACACGCTGAAGGTCATTGGTAAGTAAGAACTGATTTGTATTGTTGTTGACATCATTTTTTTCCCCGTAGGAGTAACAATATTTTAACAAGCTTCTGACCGCTTCACTAGAGCTAGTCTAAAATGTGCATTGCGATTAAAGACCCTGTGTAATAAAAAGCAGATTTTAATATTGGGCACTTTTCTCACCCGTAACTGAAATCACCCCTCGCTTCGTCAGGAAGTGATCATAGACCCTCCCCAATTGTGTTCATCAATTGGCACTAATAGGCGCACGCAGTGATTGACAGCAATGTTCACACATTGTCACGTGCTGCTTTCAGGACATAGAACAACAGATATGTGGCACATTTGTATAGTTTTGGCTAATTTAATTTAATTTATTTTTCCCCTAAGCAATGGGAAATAGACATAAAAAGAACAATTAAGTACCCTGTCCAAAGATTGTGAGACTGAACATAGCAATGAAATAGTTAGAGTGCTGTAGGCTTATAAAAATGAGAGGCTGAAAGCAGATGATATATGGAAATAAAATACAAGGTTTAAACTTTGTGATTAAATGTGATTATGGTCACGTTAAGTGAGAGGGAGGACGTAGCGAGGTGCTAAAAGAGAGCAATCACAAAAAAGGGGAAGATAGTCGCACACACACTCTCTATAATGCTGCTCGTTTATTACAAGAACTAGCGTTACGACACACAGTGTCTTCCTCAGGGTGTGTGCTTTAAGCTTTGTGTTGCACAGTGCATAGCTGTGCTTTAAGCTTTGTGTTGCACAGCACAGTGCATAGCTGTGCTTTAAGCTTTGTGTTGCACAGTGCATAGCTGTGCTTTAAGCTTTGTGTTGCACAGTGCATAGCTGTGCTTTAAGCTTTGTGTTGCACAGCACAGTGCATAGCTGTGCTTTAAGCTTTGTGTTGCACAGCACAGTGCATAGCTGTGCTTTAAGCTTTGTGTTGCACAGTGCATAGCTGTGCTTTAAGCTTTGTGTTGCACAGTGCATAGCTGTGCTTTAAGCTTTGGGTTGCACAGTGCAGTGCATAGCTGTGCTTTAAGCTTTGTGTTGCACAGTGCATAGCTGTGCTTTAAGCTTTGTGTTGCACAGCACAGCGCATAGCTGTGCTTTAAGCTTTGTGTTGCACAGCACAGCGCATAGCTGTGCTTTAAGCTTTGTGTTGCACAGCACAGTGCATAGCTGTGCTTTAAGCTTTGTGTTGCACAGTGCATAGCTGTGCTTTAAGCTTTGGGTTGCACAGCACAGTGCATAGCTGTGCTTTAAGCTTTGTGTTGCACAGTGCAGTGCATAGCTGTGCTTTAAGCTTTGTGTTGCACAGTGCATAGCTGTGCTTTAAGCTTTGTGTTGCACAGCACATAGCTGTGCTTTAAGCTTTGTGTTGCACAGCACAGTGCATAGCTGTGCTTTAAGCTTTGTGTTGCACAGTGCATAGCTGTGCTTTAAGCTTTGTGTTGCACAGTGCATAGCTGTGCTTTAAGCTTTGTGTTGCACAGTACATAGCTGTGCTTTAAGCTTTGTGTTGCACAGCACAGTGCATAGCTGTGCTTTAAGCTTTGTGTTGCACAGCACAGCGCATAGCTGTGCTTTAAGCTTTGTGTTGCACAGTGCATAGCTGTGCTTTAAGCTTTGTGTTGCACAGTGCATAGCTGTGCTTTAAGCTTTGTGTTGCACAGCACAGTGCATAGCTGTGCTTTAAGCTTTGTGTTGCACAGCACAGTGCATAGCTGTGCTTTAAGCTTTGTGTTGCACAGCACAGTGCATAGCTGTGCTTTAAGCTTTGTGTTGCACAGTGCATAGCTGTGCTTTAAGCTTTGTGTTGCACAGC
>CM040405.1:708431-745931 GCA_022702515.1 Ilyophis sp. 1 JC-2022
GGCCTACAGGGAGTTTTTTCTTGTCACTGGTGCCTTTGGGTAGCTCTTGTGGAGGTTTAGGCTGGGCCAGGGTTTTCTGCCAAGCGTATTGCGAAAATTGTCAAATGTGCTATATAAATAAATTTAGATTTGATTTGAGTTTAATAGATATTTTAGATATCATGATACTTTTTTTTTCTTTTTTGAAAAGAGATAATAAATAATTAAATAATAAATAAATATTAAAATGCTCATTATAACTCATTATAAAACCTTATATTACCATATCTCTTTATGTGTGTTTCATTTTGCAGAAGACACTCAAGGTTGGCTTTTAGTGCCTGGTTTTACATGGCTGATGCATTCAATATTTTGACCTTATTGCACGTTGGATTTTGCTGTAGTGTAGCTACAGTGACTTGGCCAGTGCAACTCATCTTGATCACTGCCCCAACTGATCTTTAAAGTTTGTTTTTGTCTTGTGTTCGCATGTTACCAGGAGCTTAAGTGCTTTGTGTTTCTATGTGTGCATTGCTTTGTCTGTCTCCTGTGTTTTTACGTGCGTGTGTGAGCGTGTGTGTGAGCGTGTGTTTTTAGCACAGGGTGGAAAGTATGTGAGTAACACACACAGCGTTTCTCTCCGTATGAGATTCTCTAAGAGGAAACCCCCCAGTCAGCACAATAAGGCCACATCATCCACAGGGCCGAACCTTTTCATTTCTCATAAGCTACAAAAACATCAAAGGAAAATATCACGGGCGTCACTTTACACCAAAACAATGAGTGTTCCCCAAAAAGAATGTGCTCTTTATCATTGCTACCATCAGTCTCCTCGCTATCATTGTGAGGTCCTCTTAACTTGGTCAAACAGAATGTGCTCTTTATCATTACTAACATCAGTCTCCTCGCTATCATTGTGAGGTCCTCTTAACTTGGTCAAACAGAATGTGCTCTTTATCATTACTAACATCAGTCTCCTCGCTATCATTGTGAGGTCCTCTTAACTTGGTCAAACAGAATGTGCTCTTTATCATTACTACCATCAGTCTCCTCGCTATCATTGTGAGGTCCTCTTAACTTGGTCAAACAGAATGTGCTCTTTATCATTACTACCATCAGTCTCCTCGCTATCATTGTGAGGTCCTCTTAACTTGGTCAAACAGAATGTGCTCTTTATCATTGCTACCATCAGTCTTCTCACTATCATTGTGAGGTTCTCTTAACTTGGTGCTTGTTTTATTTCTCATCCTTTCTTTTTCTCTTTCTCTCTTTCTGTCTCACACACTCACCTGGTCAAAAAGGGAGCGTGCTCTTAGTGTTGTTTACTTTACGAGGAGGGGGAAGCACATTACTGTACTGTGTGTGAATATTAATGCCGTAGGCCAAATTTAGGTGGAGTGAGATGCCAGCGTGGTTAGCTTAGCACAACACAGCATGAGGACTGCACAGGAGCTGGTTAGCGCCTTAGAGTATATAATATGTAAAGACCGTGATGCCAATAGAAACCAATGGGGAGCACATCCGAACCAGAAAGTTTTCATTTTGCGCTCATCGGTTGTGTCCTTGGAGTCACGTGTACAACGAGGATGGCGCAGAAAGTGACGTGAAGATGGCTATGTCAAAGCCTTACATAATTGTTGCCAACTAGCGCACAAATATATGACATAGGCCAAAATAAATAATAAAAAAATTTATATTATTGTTTGTGTGGTAAGAAAAAAATATTTGACCACGGAACAATAATAAGCAATTTTTAAAGAGATTTTTATGCACAAAGTTCAATAGCATATATGGAAGTATTTTATTTTTTTGCTGTCAAAAATGAATGGAGCCCAATGGGGGAACATTATATCATAGTGCAATCATAGATATCAGCAGAGGGCAACATTATATCCGGTGCTGAGGTTGAAAGCCGAAAGCAGGCCCCTTGGTTAGCACTCGTTAGCTTAGCACAACACAGCATGAGGACTGCACAGGAACGGGTTAGCGCTCATTAGCTTAGCACAACACAGCATGAGGACTGCACAGGAACGGGTTAGCGCTCGTTAGCTTAGCACAACACAGCATGAGGACTGCACAGGAACGGGTTAGCGCTCGTTAGCTTAGCACAACACAGCATGAGGACTGCACAGGAACGGGTTAGCGCTCGTTAGCTTAGCACAACACAGCATGAGGACTGCACAGGAACGGGTTAGCGCTCGTTAGCTTAGCACAACACAGCATGAGGACTGCACAGGAACGGGTTAGCGCTCATTAGCTTAGCACAACACAGCATGAGGACTGCACAGGAACGGGTTAGCGCTCGTTAGCTTAGCACAACACAGCATGAGGACTGCACAGGAACGGGTTAGCGCTCGTTAGCTTAGCACAACACAGCATGAGGACTGCACAGGAACGGGTTAGCGCTCGTTAGCTTAGCACAACACAGCATGAGGACTGCACAGGAACGGGTTAGCGCTCGTTAGCTTAGCACAACACAGCATGAGGACTGCACAGGAACTGGTTAGCGCTCATTAGCTTAGCACAACACAGCATGAGGACTGCACAGGAACGGGTTAGCGCTCATTAGCTTAGCACAACACAGCATGAGGACTGCACAGGAACGGGTTAGCGCTCATTAGCTTAGCACAACACAGCATGAGGACTGCACAGGAACGGGTTAGCGCTCGTTAGCTTAGCACAACACAGCATGAGGACTGCACAGGAACGGGTTAGCGCTCATTAGCTTAGCACAACACAGCATGAGGACTGCACAGGAACGGGTTAGCGCTCATTAGCTTAGCACAACACAGCATGAGGACTGCACAGGAACGGGTTAGCGCTCGTTAGCTTAGCACAACACAGCATGAGGACTGCACAGGAACGGGTTAGCGCTCGTTAGCTTAGCACAACACAGCATGAGGACTGCACAGGAACGGGTTAGCGCTCGTTAGCTTAGCACAACACAGCATGAGGACTGCACAGGAACGGGTTAGCGCTCGTTAGCTTAGCACAACACAGCATGAGGACTGCACAGGAACGGGTTAGCGCTCATTAGCTTAGCACAACACAGCATGAGGACTGCACAGGAACGGGTTAGCGCTCATTAGCTTAGCACAACACAGCATGAGGACTGCACAGGAACGGGTTAGCGCTCGTTAGCTTAGCACAACACAGCATGAGGACTGCACAGGAACGGGTTAGCGCTCACTAGCTTAGCACAACACAGCATGAGGACTGCACAGGAACGGGTTAGCGCTCATTAGCTTAGCACAACACAGCATGAGGACTGCACAGGAACGGGTTAGCGCTCGTTAGCTTAGCACAACACAGCATGAGGACTGCACAGGAACGGGTTAGCGCTCGTTAGCTTAGCACAACACAGCATGAGGACTGCACAGGAACGGGTTAGCGCTCGTTAGCTTAGCAGAAGGCTGCTGTATCAGGCAAAGTAAGCAAGATGGGGGGGGGGGGGGTGACAGTGAAAGGGGGGGCAGAGAGTGAGAGATGGGGGGGGGGGTGACAGTGAAAGGGGGGCAGTGAAAGGGGGGGGCAGTGAAAGGGGGGGGCAGTGAAAGGGGGGGGCAGAGAGTGAGAGATGGGGGGGGTGACAGTGAAAGGGGGGGGCAGTGAAAGGGGGGGGCAGTGAAAGGGGGGGGCAGTGAAAGGGGGGGGGGAGAGAGAGAGATGGGGGGGGGTGACAGTGAGGGGGGGGGGGGGGGCAGTGGGGGGAGGCAGAGAGAGAGATGGGGGGGTGACAGTGAAAGGGGGGGGCAGTGAAAGGGGGGGCAGTGAAAGGGGGGGCAGAGAGAGAGAGATGGGGGGGTGACAGTGAAAGGGTGGGGCAGTGAAAGGGGGAGGCAGAGAGTGAGAGATGGGGGGGGTGACCGTGAAAGGGGGGGGCAGTGAAAGGGGGGGACAGAGAGTGAGAGATGGGGGGGGGTGACAGTGAAAGGGGGGGGCAGTGAAAGGGGGGGGCAGTGAAAGGGGGGGGCAGTGAAAGGGGGGGCAGTGAAAGGGGGGGCAGAGAGAGAGAGATGGGGGGGTGACAGTGAAAGGGGGGGGCAGTGAAAGGGGGGGCAGAGAGAGAGAGATGGGGGGGTGACAGTGAAAGGGGGGGGCAGTGAAAGGGGGGGCAGAGAGAGAGAGATGGTTGGGTGACAGTGAAAGGGGGGGGCAGTGAAAGGGGGGGCAGAGAGAGAGAGATGGGGGGGGGTGACAGTGAAAGGGGGGGGCAGTGAAAGGGGGGGGCAGAGAGTGAGAGATGGGGGGGGTGACAGTGAAAGGGGGGGGCAGTGAAAGGGGGGGCAGAGAGAGAGAGATGGGGGGGGTGACAGTGAAAGGGGGGGGCAGTGAAAGGGGGAGGCAGAGAGAGAGAGATGGAAGCTGAAGACAGTGAGAGAGCGAGGAAGAGAAGAGCTGGATTCTGAGAGGCCCAGTCACTCCAAAGCTCTGTATTCACAAGAGATTCCAGTCAAGCCTCAGGCTTACTCAGGCTGAGACTTACTTATTCAGGCTGAGACTGTGGAATGGGAAGTGTGGAGGGTTTTAGGGTGCGGGTCACCCCAAACACACACTGTGAGTGGGCTGCAGAAACACTCTCAGTACAGAGTGTGGAGTATGCACTGGAGGAGTATGTGAGTGGGCTGCAGAAACACTCTCAGTACAGGGTGTGGAGTATGCACTGGAGGAGTATGTGAGTGGGCTGCAGAAACACTCTCAGTACAGAGTGTGGAGTATGCACTGGAGGAGTATGTGAGTGGGCTGCAGAAACACTCTCAGTACAGGGTGTGGAGTATGCACTGGAGGAGTATGTGAGTGGGCTGCAGAAACACTCTCAGTACAGAGTGTGGAGTATGCACTGGAGGAGTATGTGAGTGGGCTGCAGAAACACTCTCAGTACAGTGTGTGGAGTATGCACTGGAGGAGTATGTGAGTGGGCTGCAGAAACACTCTCAGTACAGGGTGCGGAGTATGCACTGGAGGAGTATGTGAGTGGGCTGCAGAAACACTCTCAGTACAGAGTGTGGAGTATGCACTGGAGGAGTATGTGAGTGGGCTGCAGAAACACTCTCAGTACAGGGTGCGGAGTATGCACTGGAGGAGTATGTGAGTGGGCTGCAGAAACACTCT
The DNA here is from genome assembly GCA_022702515.1 of Ilyophis sp. 1 JC-2022. Classification (NCBI taxonomy): domain Eukaryota; kingdom Metazoa; phylum Chordata; class Actinopteri; order Anguilliformes; family Synaphobranchidae; genus Ilyophis; species Ilyophis sp. 1 JC-2022. The sequence goes on from CM040405.1 coordinate 713,523, forward strand.
CAGTACAGAGTGTGGAGTATGCACTGGAGGAGTATGTGAGTGGGCTGCAGAAACACTCTCAGTACAGAGTGTGGAGTATGCACTGGAGGAGTATGTGAGTGGGCTGCAGAAACACTCTCAGTACAGAGTGCGGAGTATGCACTGGAGGAGTATGTGAGTGGGCTGCAGAAACACTCTCAGTACAGGGTGCGGAGTATGCACTGGAGGAGTATGTGAGTGGGCTGCAGAAACACTCTCAGTACAGGGTGCGGAGTATGCACTGGAGGAGTATGTGAGTGGGCTGCAGAAACACTCTCAGTACAGAGTGTGGAGTATGCACTGGAGGAGTATGTGAGTGGGCTGCAGAAACACTCTCAGTACAGGGTGCGGAGTATGCACTGGAGGAGTATGTGAGTGGGCTGCAGAAACACTCTCAGTACAGAGTGTGGAGTATGCACTGGAGGAGTATGTGAGTGGGCTGCAGAAACACTCTCAGTACAGAGTGTGGAGTATGCACTGGAGGAGTATGTGATTGGGCTGCAGAAACACTCTCAGTACAGAGTGCGGAGTATGCACTGGAGGAGTATGTGAGTGGGCTGCAGAAACACTCTCAGTACAGAGTGTGGAGTATGCACTGGAGGAGTATGTGAGTGGGCTGCAGAAACACTCTCAGTACAGAGTGTGGAGTATGCACTGGAGGAGTATGTGAGTGGGCTGCAGAAACACTCAGTACAGAGTGTGGAGTATGCACTGGAGGAGTATGTGAGTGGGCTGCAGAAACACTCTCAGTACAGAGTGTGGAGTATGCACTGGAGGAGTATGTGAGTGGGCTGCAGAAACACTCTCAGTACAGAGTGTGGAGTATGCACTGGAGGAGTATGTGAGTGGGCTGCAGAAACACTCTCAGTACAGAGTGTGGAGTATGCACTGGAGGAGTATGTGAGTGGGCTGCAGAAACACTCTCAGTACAGAGTGTGGAGTATGCACTGGAGGAGTATGTGAGTGGGCTGCAGAAACACTCTCAGTACAGGGTGCGGAGTATGCACTGGAGGAGTATGTGAGTGGGCTGCAGAAACACTCTCAGTACAGAGTGTGGAGTATGCACTGGAGGAGTATGTGAGTGGGCTGCAGAAACACTCTCAGTACAGGGTGCGGAGTATGCACTGGAGGAGTATGTGAGTGGGCTGCAGAAACACTCTCAGTACAGAGTGTGGAGTATGCACTGGAGGAGTATGTGAGTGGGCTGCAGAAACACTCTCAGTACAGAGTGTGGAGTATGCACTGGAGGAGTATGTGAGTGGGCTGCAGAAACACTCTCAGTACAGGGTGTGGAGTATGCACTGGAGGAGTATGTGAGTGGGCTGCAGAAACACTCTCAGTACAGAGTGTGGAGTATGCACTGGAGGTGTATGTGAGTGGGCTGCAGAAACACTCTCAGTACAGAGTGTGGAGTATGCACTGGAGGAGTATGTGAGTGGGCTGCAGAAACACTCTCAGTACAGAGTGTGGAGTATGCACTGGAGGAGTATGTGAGTGGGCTGCAGAAACACTCTCAGTACAGAGTGTGGAGTATGCACTGGAGGAGTATGTGAGTGGGCTGCAGAAACACTCTCAGTACAGAGTGTGGAGTATGCACTGGAGGAGTATGTGAGTGGGCTGCAGAAACACTCTCAGTACAGGGTGCGGAGTATGCACTGGAGGAGTATGTGAGTGGGCTGCAGAAACACTCTCAGTACAGAGTGTGGAGTATGCACTGGAGGAGTATGTGAGTGGGCTGCAGAAACACTCTCAGTACAGGGTGCGGAGTATGCACTGGAGGAGTATGTGAGTGGGCTGCAGAAACACTCTCAGTACAGAGTGTGGAGTATGCACTGGAGGAGTATGTGAGTGGGCTGCAGAAACACTCTCAGTACAGAGTGTGGAGTATGCACTGGAGGAGTATGTGAGTGGGCTGCAGAAACACTCTCAGTACAGAGTGTGGAGTATGCACTGGAGGAGTATGTGAGTGGGCTGCAGAAACACTCTCAGTACAGAGTGTGGAGTATGCACTGGAGGAGTATGTGAGTGGGCTGCAGAAACACTCTCAGTACAGAGTGTGGAGTATGCACTGGAGGAGTATGTGAGTGGGCTGCAGAAACACTCTCAGTACAGAGTGTGGAGTATGCACTGGAGGAGTATGTGAGTGGGCTGCAGAAACACTCTCAGTACAGAGTGTGGAGTATGCACTGGAGGAGTATGTGAGTGGGCTGCAGAAACACTCTCAGTACAGAGTGTGGAGTATGCACTGGAGGAGTATGTGAGTGGGCTGCAGAAACACTCTCAGTACAGGGTGCGGAGTATGCACTGGAGGAGTATGTGAGTGGGCTGCAGAAACACTCTCAGTACAGAGTGTGGAGTATGCACTGGAGGAGTATGTGAGTGGGCTGCAGAAACACTCTCAGTACAGGGTGCGGAGTATGCACTGGAGGAGTATGTGAGTGGGCTGCAGAAACACTCTCAGTACAGAGTGTGGAGTATGCACTGGAGGAGTATGTGAGTGGGCTGCAGAAACACTCTCAGTACAGAGTGTGGAGTATGCACTGGAGGAGTATGTGAGTGGGCTGCAGAAACACTCTCAGTACAGAGTGTGGAGTATGCACTGGAGGAGTATGTGAGTGGGCTGCAGAAACACTCTCAGTACAGAGTGTGGAGTATGCACTGGAGGAGTATGTGAGTGGGCTGCAGAAACACTCTCAGTACAGAGTGTGGAGTATGCACTGGAGGAGTATGTGAGTGGGCTGCAGAAACACTCTCAGTACAGGGTGTGGAGTATGCACTGGAGGAGTATGTGAGTGGGCTGCAGAAACACTCTCAGTACAGAGTGTGGAGTATGCACTGGAGGAGTATGTGAGTGGGCTGCAGAAACACTCTCAGTACAGAGTGTGGAGTATGCACTGGAGGAGTATGTGAGTGGGCTGCAGAAACACTCTCAGTACAGAGTGCGGAGTATGCACTGGAGGAGTATGTGAGTGGGCTGCAGAAACACTCTCAGTACAGAGTGTGGAGTATGCACTGGAGGAGTATGTGAGTGGGCTGCAGAAACACTCTCAGTACAGAGTGTGGAGTATGCACTGGAGGAGTATGTGAGTGGGCTGCAGAAACACTCTCAGTACAGGGTGCGGAGTATGCACTGGAGGAGTATGTGAGTGGGCTGCAGAAACACTCTCAGTACAGAGTGTGGAGTATGCACTGGAGGAGTATGTGAGTGGGCTGCAGAAACACTCTCAGTACAGGGTGCGGAGTATGCACTGGAGGAGTATGTGAGTGGGCTGCAGAAACACTCTCAGTACAGGGTGCGGAGTATGCACTGGAGGAGTATGTGAGTGGGCTGCAGAAACACTCTCAGTACAGAGTGTGGAGTATGCACTGGAGGAGTATGTGAGTGGGCTGCAGAAACACTCTCAGTACAGAGTGTGGAGTATGCACTGGAGGAGTATGTGAGTGGGCTGCAGAAACACTCTCAGTACAGAGTGCGGAGTATGCACTGGAGGAGTATGTGAGTGGGCTGCAGAAACACTCTCAGTACAGGGTGTGGAGTATGCACTGGAGGAGTATGTGAGTGGGCTGCAGAAACACTCTCAGTACAGAGTGCGGAGTATGCACTGGAGGAGTATGTGAGTGGGCTGCAGAAACACTCTCAGTACAGAGTGTGGAGTATGCACTGGAGGAGTATGTGAGTGGGCTGCAGAAACACTCTCAGTACAGAGTGCGGAGTATGCACTGGAGGAGTATGTGAGTGGGCTGCAGAAACACTCTCAGTACAGAGTGTGGAGTATGCACTGGAGGAGTATGTGAGTGGGCTGCAGAAACACTCAGTACAGGGTGTGGAGTATGCACTGGAGGAGTATGTGAGTGGGCTGCAGAAACACTCTCAGTACAGAGTGTGGAGTATGCACTGGAGGAGTATGTGAGTGGGCTGCAGAAACACTCTCAGTACAGAGTGTGGAGTATGCACTGGAGGAGTATGTGAGTGGGCTGCAGAAACACTCTCAGTACAGAGTGTGGAGTATGCACTGGAGGAGTATGTGAGTGGGCTGCAGAAACACTCTCAGTACAGAGTGTGGAGTATGCACTGGAGGAGTATGTGAGTGGGCTGCAGAAACACTCTCAGTACAGGGTGCGGAGTATGCACTGGAGGAGTATGTGAGTGGGCTGCAGAAACACTCTCAGTACAGAGTGTGGAGTATGCACTGGAGGAGTATGTGAGTGGGCTGCAGAAACACTCTCAGTACAGAGTGCGGAGTATGCACTGGAGGAGTATGTGAGTGGGCTGCAGAAACACTCTCAGTACAGAGTGTGGAGTATGCACTGGAGGAGTATGTGAGTGGGCTGCAGAAACACTCTCAGTACAGGGTGTGGAGTATGCACTGGAGGAGTATGTGAGTGGGCTGCAGAAACACTCTCAGTACAGAGTGTGGAGTATGCACTGGAGGAGTATGTGAGTGGGCTGCAGAAACACTCTCAGTACAGGGTGCGGAGTATGCACTGGAGGAGTATGTGAGTGGGCTGCAGAAACACTCTCAGTACAGAGTGTGGAGTATGCACTGGAGGAGTATGTGAGTGGGCTGCAGAAACACTCTCAGTACAGAGTGTGGAGTATGCACTGGAGGAGTATGTGAGTGGGCTGCAGAAACACTCTCAGTACAGAGTGTGGAGTATGCACTGGAGGAGTATGTGAGTGGGCTGCAGAAACACTCTCAGTACAGAGTGTGGAGTATGCACTGGAGGAGTATGTGAGTGGGCTGCAGAAACACTCTCAGTACAGGGTGTGGAGTATGCACTGGAGGAGTATGTGAGTGGGCTGCAGAAACACTCTCAGTACAGAGTGTGGAGTATGCACTGGAGGAGTATGTGAGTGGGCTGCAGAAACACTCTCAGTACAGAGTGTGGAGTATGCACTGGAGGAGTATGTGAGTGGGCTGCAGAAACACTCAGTACAGAGTGTGGAGTATGCACTGGAGGAGTATGTGAGTGGGCTGCAGAAACACTCTCAGTACAGAGTGTGGAGTATGCACTGGAGGAGTATGTGAGTGGGCTGCAGAAACACTCTCAGTACAGAGTGTGGAGTATGCACTGGAGGAGTATGTGAGTGGGCTGCAGAAACACTCTCAGTACAGGGTGCGGAGTATGCACTGGAGGAGTATGTGAGTGGGCTGCAGAAACACTCTCAGTACAGAGTGTGGAGTATGCACTGGAGGAGTATGTGAGTGGGCTGCAGAAACACTCTCAGTACAGGGTGTGGAGTATGCACTGGAGGAGTATGTGAGTGGGCTGCAGAAACACTCTCAGTACAGAGTGCGGAGTATGCACTGGAGGAGTATGTGAGTGGGCTGCAGAAACACTCTCAGTACAGAGTGTGGAGTATGCACTGGAGGAGTATGTGAGTGGGCTGCAGAAACACTCTCAGTACAACCACAGAGCACTCTGAAAATCTCAATCATTGATAATGGGATTATGTGATTTTGAGAAAAATGCAGACATCCACACACAAACAGTATAACAGTGACTACAGGTATAACATGATAATGATGGACCATGTTTATATGCAGACAGGATACAGTATGTGCAGCGTATTGTCATAGCAACCAGCTGAAAGATTATTCAGGACCCCACAAACTCAGAGGTATTTTGTACACAGGCTGACAAACTATTTGATTCTTACAAACTGCTGTTTTTATCAGTTCTGTGGAGTATGAGCTGGTAATAATGAACCAAATGAATTGTGTTTTGCATAATAATAATAATTATTATTATGTTGAAGGGTGTTTAATGTTAACACAGAAAAGCTAACTTTTTTAGTAAACCAGTTGATCAGCTCAGAATGTGTTTGGAATGTGAGCAGTTTGGAAGAAATTAGTTCAGCTGTACAGTTTTGTTTTGTTTCCCCAAACAACGCTGCAAAAATAATTTTGCAAGTTCAGTGGAATCTAGTGTCTTACTGGCAGTCTCAGTGTTTGAATATGGCCAGCTTGCAGCCTTCATTCTTTATGTGGTAAAGCTGTTTTTATGTTATTTTTGTTCATACTTTCTGTGACGTAAAGAGGAGTTTTGTGCAGTTCAGTCTGTCACTGAGCAAAGCGTGCTGTGTGTGATACAGCCTGGCGACAGCACACCTCACTCTTACCACCAGCTTCCATTTTTCTTTCTTCAAACAACATTTTGTTTTGTTAAAACATGTTCCACTACGCCTGCGTATTACCGCCATTACCCAAGTTTACCGCTGCCTGAACGTTTCTATGAAGTCAAAGGATAACAGCAAAGGTTGGAATCTGCTGAGAGAGGCATTTACAAGTTCCGATTACTCAACAACACATGTAGCCTTCTCATATTCTTCAGTTATGAGGGCATTTCACTAAAACAAATTCAACAAATGAAGACAGGCACAAACAACTGCATTTATAGTTGTTTACTGCAGAGAGTTTGGGGTCTGAATGAGTTTTTTTCATACATCTATATTTACTTCACGACTCATTAAGTCCTGAGGACTCACGTGAACCTGTTGTTTCAAGCAAAATGGCTGCTGTTCTTGTTTTTTTATATAGATGGATATCCTGAAACCTTTAGAACATAACCCCGATAGAACTTAAGTCTGACTCTGACTTGCGTTTATCTAAACTGAGTGATCCAGTTCCAAAGATAAAACAAGCAACAAAAATGGTGCTTGATTTATAATTTGAGAGACAGATTTCTAGGAATTCCCAGGAATGCTAATTTGGAGCACAGAAAAATGTTGTTGTTTTTGTCTTTCAATGATTAAAAAAAGTATTGCACGCTTTTATATTCTAGAATACGCTACTGTAATTTTGTGCATTCACAAGTCTAATAATTACACATAGGTGACAACCATTTTGTTTTTGGTTTACTGTATGAAAAGTGCAAGATTACTGAGTTAGCTAGATAACTGCACGGAGCAAAATCAAGAACAGCTGTTTTTACTTGTCCATGTTTCAGATTTGGGAGGGTTCTGGGTTTGACTCTGGTATGGTCTCTCTCTTCTCTGAGTGACTGTGGCATGGTCTCTCTTCTCTGAGTGACTCCGGTATGGTCTCTCTCTCCTCTGAGTGACTGTGGTATGGTCTCTCTTCTCTGAGTGACTCCGGTATGGTCTCTCTCTCCTCTGAGTGACTCCGGTATGGTCTCTCTCTCCTCTGAGTGACTCCGGTATGGTCTCTCTCTCCTCTGAGTGACTCTGGTATGGTCTCTCTCTCCTCTGAGTGACTACGGTATGGTCTCTCTCTCCTCTGATTGACTCTGGTATGGTCTCTCTATCCTCTGAGTGACTCCGGTATGGTCTTTCTCTCCCCTGTGTCATAGAGGCTGCAGACTGGGGGGGTATTAATGACCCTAAATTCTGTTACCTCCTGGATGCGGTCCTGCTGGTGTATTGTGGGGTCATCACAGCTCTCCTCCTGCGAGAGAAGGTTAGTCTGTATGCCTTTCACACCCCCCATATACCGCTAACAACAGAAACCACACCCATATACCGTTAACAACACAAGCCACACCCATATACCGCTAACAACAGAAACCACACCCATATACCGTTAACAACACAAACCACACCCATATACCGCTAACAACATAAACCACACCCATATACCACTAACATAAACCACACCCATATACCACTAACATAAACCACACCCATATACCGCTAACAACATAAACCACACCCATATACCGCTAACATAAACCACACCCATATACCGCTAACATAAACCACACCCATATACCACTAACATAAACCACACCCATATACCGCTAACAACATAAACCACACCCATATACCGCTAACAACATGAACCACACCCATATACCGCTAACAACATAAACCACACCCATATACCGCTAACATAAACCACACCCATATACCGCTAACATAAACCACACCCATATACCACTAACATAAACCACACCCATATACCACTAACATAAACCACACCCATATACCACCAACATAAACCACACCCATATACCGCTAACAACATGAACCACACCCATATACCGCTAACAACATGAACCACACCCATATACCGCTAACATAAACCACACCCATATACCACTAACATAAACCACACCCATATACCACCAACATAAACCACACCCATATACCGCTAACAACATGAACCACACCCATATACCGCTAACAACATAAACCACACCCATATACCGCTAACATAAACCACACCCATATACCGCTAACATAAACCACACCCATATACCGCTAACATAAACCACACCCATATACCGCTAACAACATAAACCACACCCATATACCGCTAACATAAACCACACCCATATACCACTAACATAAACCACACCCATATACCACTAACATAAACCACACCCATATACCACTAACATAAACCACACCCATATACCACCAACATAAACCACACCCATATACCGCTAACAACATAAACCACACCCATATACCGCTAACATAAACCACACCCATATACCGCTAACATAAACCACACCCATATACCACTAACATAAACCACACCCATATACCACTAACATAAACCACACCCATATACCGCTAACAACATGAACCACACCCATATACCCCTAACAACACAAACCACATACATATACCGCTAATGGAAACCACACCCATATACCGCTAACAACATAAACCACACCCATATACCGTTAACAACATAAACTTTATAACAATAACAGTAACATTTTCATTGTTTTATTTATTGCTTTCATTAGTTATGTGTTAAAGTAAAGGATGTGTAAGTTAATGTGCATTTTCTGTGTCTCTTTCTCTGGTTGTGTAGTTCAGCAAACCCAAAGCCAGCCCCAAAGAAGGTCTGTATTCGGTGAGTGCTCAACAGCGCCCCTGCTGGCTATGTACTGCCACTACAACTATGCAGTGACTTTGCTGGAGGATGTTACCGTTTGCCTCCACCAGGTGTACTCAGGGGGAATAGTTGATGGGACTGGTTGGTTCTAGTGTTGTTGAACCTGTGTTTGAGTTTGGTGTGTGTGTGTGTGTGTTTTCTTAGGACCTGAAACCACACGGGGATTCGTATAAGCCACTGAGGCCCCGGAATGATCCGGAGTCAGGAGCAGTGCGGGGGGTGAGTGAAGCATTGTGGGATAGGATATTTAGCAATCAGGAATAAATGAAAAGTAGAAATACTTTTTGTTTAAAGCAGAGATGTCAAACTCATTCCATCGAGGGCCGAGTGTATGCAGGTTTTTGTTCCAACTGTGCCCTACATCAGCTTATTTCACTAATTACCTCAGCTCTTCAATCAAGGAGGTGCACTAATGAGTGGAATCAGCTGGTGTAGAGCATGGTTAGAACAAAAACCTGCATACACTCGACCCCCGATGGAACGAGTTTGACACCACTGCTTTAAAGAGTGGGAGACATGTAATTTGCGGTAATATTCTCTCCTTCCTACAGAACCGCAGACAGACTGGCGAAGATTTGTACACGGTAAGGGATAACTCTCCTGTCTACTATCCGTACATGTTTCCCTGACAACCAGTGTCCAGATCGGACCTGGGATAAACATAGTCAATATTCTTTGGTTTTTTTTTAAATAGAAAGAAATATAATTGAATACCATTTGTAAGTAGCTATATAACTACAAATATTTGAATACTCAACCAAGAAAATAACTGTTTTTGCTAAACCAATTGAGCATACATTCCAGAAATTAACTTTTTTTTAAAATAAATAAATAAATCTACTTGACTCCAGATACAAATATATAATACAACTCCAATTGTTTAGCCTGTATTAGTCTCAGCCGCTCTGACGCACTTCGTACGCAGCGCAGCGTCTGATGCAGAGGCTTGTATAAGCTGGGTAGGACTGTGGAAAACTGACAGTAAGCACTCATTGGCTAGCAGCACTGTCAATCACAGGAGTGTGTGCGTATTTCTGGTACGACGCAGTGCATTGGGTTTTATCAGTCCGCCGGGAAGCAAGTTGTGCTAACTAATCAGGAGCTAGCGAATGCTGTGAATTCATCATGAACAATGAGTGTTTTGGACCAAGAGCTTAACGCTGGATTGAAGAAAGTTTTTGAAGTTCACAACATTTCTTCAGTGTGATAGACTGTTTTACTGGAGATCGATGTGCCATTTGTGTAAATTTGTTGTTTCACGCGGGTCTGTTCTTCTTGTAGCGCTGTTTCTGAATCGACCGCCCTCTGTAGCGCCTCAATATGTCACGGAACATAGACGGTCTCTGGTTGGTTTTATTGCATGCCAATCAAAGGCGCCATCTTGTCAAAGTGGGCGGCTCTTTACCGCGTTAGGCATGTCTATATTTGGCCTACGCGAGACTAAACCTGTATTAGCAGTACTGCAGGCAGGCTAAATGAGACACTGGAGTGGGACAAATGGTTACTGTAGCTTTAGCGCCCTCTAGGTGAGGGCTGCAGTACTGCAGGTAAAGAGGCTGGATTGAGGATTAATGTGTGGATGTGATTGAATCCCCAGGGCCTGCAGAAACCCAATATGGAGACCTACAATCAGCTTCAGGTGAAGACAGAGGTGAGCATTCAGAGAATTCTGTACAAGGAGGTTCCCAGTGCTTCTATGGGGGGGGGGGGGAACTTTAACGCTTGTGTTACAAAACATAATGTAATGTGTTAATGTAAAACAAAAACAAAAAATCTATTATGAGTATTTTGTAGTAAAAATGAGTGGTGTAGACTGAAGAAATGCAGACTGTCTGGACTGTAAAGTAGGAAAGCAGTTATTCACCGATTTATTGATGAATGACAGGTTGTTTCTACTTGAAAAAAATGTAGGGTTTAAAATTCAATGAAGAAGCTTTAACCGGTTAGATAGGTGGAGCAGGCAGGTTAGATTGGACAGGTGCATTAGGCAGGACTGCTCATTTCTTTCCAAACTGACTTTGTTTATTCTTCTCCACAGAGACGCAGAAACAAACCTGTACCAGGTGAGAGACTCTGCCGATCGCATGTTTTACCTGCAGTGTGGGCGTGGCCAGGCTGTGATTTACCTGGTGTAGGCATGGTCAGGTAGTAATTTACCTGCAGTGTGGGTGTGGCCAGGCAGTGATTTACCTGCCATGTGGGCGTGGCCAGGTAGTGGTTTACCTACAGTGTGGGCATGGCCAGGCAGTGATTTACCTGCAGTGTGGGCGTGGACAGGCAGTGATTTACCTGCCGTGTGGGCGTGGCCAGGCAGTGATTTACCTGCCGTGTGGGCGTGGCCAGGTAGTGGTTTACCTGCAGTGTGGGCGTGGCCAGGCAGTGTTTTACCTGCAGTGTTTTACCGCCCCTCTCTCCAGGGCTTAAGCACAGCCACCAAGGACACCTACGACTCCCTGCACATGCAGCCCATGGTACATCCCCGTTAAGAAAACGTGACCTCTGACCTTTCCACAGTCTCAGCCAACCAATGGGAGGAGCCTTCACCTCCACTGGGAAATTTAACCAATCAGTTTTATTTTTAACAATGGAATGTGTTGAGATCATTTTCACAGATTATCACAGATTTTTTTGGGGGCAAGTATGTAAGTATTTAAAAAGAAAAAGAAAAAAAAGAATTCCTCTCAGTATTATTTAAGTAGTAATTATGAACGGTTCCCAAATTTCTATGGTATTCATAAATATATATTTAATGACAAAATATGCACTGAAATCAATGTCCAGTGCAACATGTTTTACTCATACTGTATATTTGTCATAATTGTTATTTTATTATGACATACAATAACCCACCCCCCACTCCGGTGCACCACACACACACACACACACACACACACACACACACACACACAGGGCCCTGTCATCCTCAAAAAGATTACAGCAGCATCCTTATTTTATTGCTGGCACCATTCATGTGAGCCACAGAGGTCCTTAAGCACAATATTCATAAAAGGGAGTAGGCATTGTTGCCATGGTAGTGTGTGGAGTCTGCCATCACAGCTCAGCAGTGACCCCAGCTGGTCATGTCAATTACTGCACATTTTAGCTGTGACAATAGTTTTATGCATTTCAATGGTTTCACATTAAGTATACTTTTTGTGTTAAATGTCTGAGTATACTTAAGATTATTTTTATATACTGTCCAAGTGTACATAATTTCTCATTTGAGTATTGTGGGAATTTAACATTTAATTCTATAAAAAGTATGTTGTAATAGAGTGTATAAACTTGTCTGTGGTAGTTAAGTTTCGAATGGGTGACCTTGGGCCTGTGTTCTGAGAGTTCTGAGAGGGAGGGCCACAACATTCTTCAGATAAAGGATTTGCCACAAAAACAGAGTCAGTTTATGCAAAAACAGGAAACGCCAAAACTCATAAGTTTCTATCTTAGGTAGGAAAAAATAATAAATTGATAAACGTTGGCATTAACCACAAACATTTGCGGGTAGGCAGGGGATTAAGTTCATTTTGAATATTTTTATGTTTTTAATGTATATTTATCACTAAAGGTGATAAAAGGAGGGAGAGGGTTTACAAAAAAGAAAGCGCCTGGGTTGCATCCCTGTAGTGGAGCGCCTGAGTGGCTTCCCTGTGGTGGAGCGCCTGGGTTGCATTCCTGTAGTGGAGCACCTGAGTGGCTTCCCTGTAGGAGCAACTGGGTGACTTCCCTGTAGTGGAGCACAAAGGGTGGCTTCCCTGTAGTGGAGCACCTGGGTGATGTCCCTGTAGTGGAGCCCATGGCCGCTGCGCCCGGCTCAATGTACAGTCAGGCCACTATAAGCTGAAACCGAATGAGTTAGTAAGCGAGTAGTGCTTTCTGTGATCAGTGTTTTTGAAAAGAAAGCATTGGGAAGCAGGAAAGCTGAATTTCCTTTCACTCAGAGGAGTTTGGGGAAAGGAATTCAGCGGAAAGGGATCTAGCCTGGAGCTGCGCCCCAGACAGCGGGAGGCTCGAAGGATCTAAGTGTGAACCATGTGATGAGCACCCTATGCCTATGCAAACCGTGTGGGAGATACCAGAACCTCCCTACACCCCTAACTGCCCGAGTGGAAATCTCTTATTGGCCCTGAGAGATGATGAGAAATTCAGTAATGCCTATTGGTTTGGAGTCAGCGATTGTGTTGTACGAGGAGCTTGAGGCTCGTGGGTATACTCCAGCAGATATTAACTCTGATGGCACCTTAGGACCTGAACACCAAATGATTGTGATGCCACAAATTGTAGAAATCATCACCAATGCGGGTCATGCACCAACCCCTGAATGAGAAACCCCTATGTAACTATATTGTGATAAAATGTTTAGAAAAAGCTGCCAATGCACTGTTGCCAAAATGCTAGGATTTTCTTTCCTCTTGATAGAAGGGTAAAAAGTAAAATGTATTAAAAAATGAAGGAGTATCGCTTAAGATGGATATCGGACAGAGACATGTCCTCATCAGCAGCAGACTCAGTCTAGAGTTCTGTGGTTTTGCCTATGAGGTTTTCCTGGTGATTAAGTAAGAGCTCTGACATCATTGCTTACCGCTGTGCTAGTATTATAACCCTGATAGTTAGAGTAAATAAAATTAAGAAAACTGGGTTTGCAATGTGTAACTGCTACAGGTATGGAGTGAAGATATCACCCATACAAGCTTGATATACCGCTGTATAGTGTTGATCCCAAGGAGGGATCAAAGGAGGGAATTGTGGGAATTTAACATTTAATTCTATAAAAAGTATGTTGTAATAGAGTGTATAAACTTGTCTGTGGTAGTTAAGTTTCGAATGGGTGACCTTGGGCCTGTGTTCTGAGAGTTCTGAGAGGGAGGGCCACAACATTCTTCAGATAAAGGATTTGCCACAAAAACAGAGTCAGTTTATGCAAAAACAGGAAACGCCAAAACTCATAAGTTTCTATCTTCGTGGAAAAATACAAGACATGAGCTGAACACGAGTAATTCTAAGCGTTTGATTGGTTTTAATTATACGCCCAGTGATGTATGAAAATGGAAGATAGAAGACATACCCCTTTTTAGCATACAGTATATAAGCACCACAGTAGCAGAGATGGGGGTGTCCACGAGCGAGAGCGTGCACGCGCGAGCGCGCTTCCAGAGGACCACAGATGTATTAACCCATTGTGTTATTCTGTAAAGACCTGGAGCTGACACAATAAATACAAAGTGATTTAATCTTTCCAATTGAATTGAAGAGTATCTTTGATCTACCTCCTTGACCACGAAAAGCAATATATTGATTGCTAACAGTATGAAACTTACATATTTAAGCTTGCTCATAATTTCTCACTTTCCAATGTAAAACTGTAGGCATGTATTTTAATGAATTCCTGTGAAATACAAAAATTTTTACATTTCATGTTTTTAAAGTAAATTCCCTGGAGATTATTTCTTCATGTAAATATAGGCAAACTATCATCCGATAGTGGTTATTTTTTTCTTTTCAATGGAAGGAATAGTCTGAGTGAATGAATCAAATGGAAACTCCCGTGTAAAACCACTTGTGAGCGAAGCGGCTGCTTGTGCTTGTGACCCAGGTTGAAATCTGTAACATAACTGCTCTATGTGAGTGTGCATGCTAGGACGCTAACGGCCCGCTGAATAGAGCTACACCTGTGTGGCACAGCTGCTCTATGTGAGTGTGCATGCTAGGATGCTAACGGCCCGCTGAATAGAGCTACACCTGTGTGGCACAGCTGCTCTATGTGAGTGTGCATGCTAGGACGCTAACGGCCCGCTGAATAGAGCTACACCTGTGTGGCACAGCTGCTCTATGTGAGTGTGCATGCTAGGATGCTAACGGCCCGCTGAATAGAGCTACACCTGTGTGGCACAGCTGCTCTATCTGAGTGTGCATGCTAGGACGCTAACGGCCCGCTGAATAGAGCTACACCTGTGGCACAGCTGCTCTATGTGTGTGTGCATGCTAGGACGCTAACGGCCCGCTGAATAGAGCTACACCTGTGTGGCACAGCTGCTCTATGTGAGTGTGCATGCTAGGACGCTAACGGCCCGCTGAATAGAGCTACACCTGTGTGGCACAGCTGCTCTATGTGAGTGTGCATGCTAGGACGCTAACGGCCCGCTGAATAGAGCTACACCTGTGTGGCACAGCTGCTCTATGTGTGTGTGCATGCTAGGATGCTAACGGCCCGCTGAATAGAGCTACACCTGTGGCACAGGCGGCTCTGCTTTGCATGTACTTGGCACTTAGTGGGTGGGAGGCGGGGAACGAAGCACTCCGTTTGGGCTTGTGGGTGTGCTCTCTTCAAAATAGATTTTCCAAAGTGTTCGTCTGTCAGGCCGAGCTGCAAGCACACTGCCAAAGCCAAAAATGTATCTCAACAAGTATTTTAGTCTTAATTTAGTCTATTTTGACTTAAAATTGTATCCCCTCTCATCCAAATTTATTGCTAAATAAGACAAAAAAGTTTTCCAATGAGGCGAGACAGTTTGTCTCATTTCAAGATTTGCCGATGGGGTAAGACCATTTCACTTGTCAAGCTAACAGTAACTTAAAGCAAGCAAATATTTTCTACTTGAAAGAAAATGAGAAGTCTAATTACAAGAGCACTTAAGATTTTTGCAGTACACATGCTGGGAGTGAAGCATCTTCCACAGAGCTGCCAGAGACAAATCAAACAATACAGCATATATATATTCTTGGCATAGATTTTAAAACATTGTGTCAATATGAAGCATTCATGTGGTAATTCTAAAAACCATTCTGTTTATCATTTCAATAAATAAAGTTTTAAAACGACTTTCTGATGTTGAATATTGAATGCATCTGGTTGGGTAGTCAGTAGCCTGTACTGATAGTGACAGAATAGAGAAGGACCTTCACGATCACTTCCTATATTCTCTGCTCATTTGAGTCAGGCTTGAGAAATGTTAAAATACAATTATTAAATATAAATCTGTTCTCTGTTGAGCTCTTTGAATTCAAACATTTTCATGTGACAGTAAAATTTTAAAAATATATTTTTGCCATTATGCCTTACCCACAATCCTTCAGGAGCCAAGCGCTGTAATCATATGGCTACAAACTCAAGCCCCACTGCAGTATCATGGGGGGGGAGGGGGGGGGGACATTGATGTGTTGGGGCTCAATTAAGTCATGGTGTCCAGGCAACAGTAATCAAGCGGAGAGTAAAGCTCTCACAGAAATGCATAAAAACTGGAACAGCTGCTTGTGATGTCACAGATTAGGAGTAACAGCCGCAGTTCTGTGGTCTACGGGTTTAATCTGAGGTTTAAAAGGGGCGGGGCAAACTGCACTCGAGGAGTCATTGCTTTTAAGCAGGGCAGATACACAAAGCTTTTATTGGCTGCTTCACTCTTTATACACACACACACACAAACACACACACACACACACACACCAGATGCAGAAGGTAAAGCACCTGGAGACAGATAATGCAGGTAACGCATGGAATGACGGTAGCGCAGGTAATGCAGGTAACGCATGGAATTAAGGTAGCGCAGGTAATGCATGTAATGCAGGGAATGAAGGTAGCGCAGGTAACGCAGGTAATGCATTCAGGCTGCAAGGGTGGAATTTCACCCTGACTTAAGAACAAAACGTGACTTCACATTAAATGTTAAAACACTTGAAAAATGTGGTTTAATTATGTTTACAGCAAAAGTACTGTACAGTTACAGTAAAACGTTATTTTTGTACATATGTAAAACGAGAAAAAGTACAGCAGACAAATGCATCTACTTAAATCCACCATATATACTGATTCACAGAAATGTGTACAATCTCTCCAATCTAGGCTACCATATTGTAGTCTCTTTATAGCGGGAGATCATGGATAATGTATCTCTATAGCAACAGAGGAGAATGCCAACAGTATGGGCTGCTACCCTCCCCCCCCTTACAGCATCACCATGACAACAGTGAAAACTCCCAAACCTAAAACATAAGTCGTATGTACATGATACATCGGCAGTGAAAGATTATACCCAAAACATACAAAAATACTGTTATTATTCCACCTATGGAGAGTAAGACAGTTCTGTATGTTAATCAATGCTTTTCAAACACACCAAACAAACTAGTTTAAAAGGACAAACCTATCCAAGAAATATAACAAAATATACATATAAACTTTGGATTTTCTAGTTTAGGACTACCAGCAGTGCTGGGATTGGTCACTTGGTACACAGGTGGCCAGGTTAGAGAATAATCTTTGGTATCTGCATCAGGCCAACATTAATTATTTAGATTTTTGCTTTGGGATAGAGCTGGTTAGAACCTACAAGGCCCATATAGATTAAAAACAAAACAAACAAACACACGCATGACGCAGGAAGAGACTAAAATTCACAGATGAGCAAACAGTGCTACTGCCTGTACAGCACTGAGAAACATGATGCATAACCATACAGCTGCGTACTGCAGGGGAGAGAGGGGGGAGGAGGGGAGGGAGAGAGAAAGGGGAGGGAGAGAGAGAGGGGGGGGGTGAGAGAGAGGGGGAGAGAGGGGAGGAGGGGAGGAGGGGAGGGAGAGAGAGAGAGGGGAGGAGGGGAGGTTTCTGTAGAGTACTCTGTACTGTAGAGATAGGGGCTCCCCCATGTTTTACACCGCATCATCCAGCTGATAAAGGGTTAATATCAGTGATTGTCAGGAGTACCCCACTGTACCCCTCTACCCTCCCCTGCCCCAGCCCTGCACACTTCCCTCTGTGCACCTGCTCATAATTTAGATACAGGTCTTTGGTTTTCCCTGAGTGTGTGTGAGGTAAACACACCTACATTCAGAATCTCCAGGGAGCCAATCAGGGGATTGTCCAATTCAGAGGAGACAGGAAGTGAGAGAGGAACGTGCTAACGTGCTCCCTACAACAGCTTTCACTCCGAAAGCTTTGCATCTCAGCAGGACTTCAAATGAGGAAACGGAGGAACTTTGTGGAACGTAATCACAAAATAGAGTATGTATCCCTGTGTGTGTGTGTGTGTGTGTGTGTGTGTGTACTAACTAGACATATGTGGGCTACTCGAGGGCTACGTCTCTTAAGAAGATCAAAGCGAGTTTATTCCCCATTCACAAATGAGGTACACAGCAGCTCCCTAACCCCACCCCTAGCCACGCCCTTCAGCTCTCCACCTATAAGGAGAAGATGAGTGACTGAACTCCACACAATTCTGAAAACACAAATACCCTATTCTGGATTATCACCCCAGGGGAGCACAGAGCAACTAATGAACATATTTTGCCACCATTTGGACTAATATCATTGCCAGGTAATACACAACCCAAAGTTCTACCAAAGTTCAGTTGTACTTTAAAACTATTAGAGTCACATGGATGTTTGTAAAGACTGTTAATGGCGATACGCACTCAGCTATGCGTATGTGTGTAAACACAGTGTGTTAATGGCGATACGCACTCAGCTATGCGTATGTGTGTAAACACAGTGTGTTAATGGCGATACGCACTCAGCTATGCGTATGTGTGTAAACACAGTGTGTTAATGGCGATACGCACTCAGCTATGCGTATGTGTGTAAACACAGTGTGTTAATGGCGATACGCACTCAGCTATGCGTATGTGTGTAAACACAGTGTGTTAATGGCGATACGCACTCAGCTATGCGTATGTGTGTAAACACAGTGTGTTAATGGCGATACGCACTCAGCTATGCGTATGTGTGTAAACACAGTGTGTTAATGGCGATACGCACTCAGCTATGCGTATGTGTGTAAACACAGTGTGTTAATGGCGATACGCACTCAGCTATGCGTATGTGTGTAAACACAGTGTGTTAATGGCGATACGCACTCAGCTATGCGTATGTGTGTAAACACAGTGTGTTAATGGCGATACGCACTCAGCTATGCGTATGTGTGTAAACACAGTGTGTTAATGGCGATACGCACTCAGCTATGCGTATGTGTGTAAACACAGTGTGTTAATGGCGATACGCACTCAGCTATGCGTATGTGTGTAAACACAGACAGTGTGTTAATGCCGATACGCACTCAGCTATGCGTATGTGTGTAAACACAGACAGTGTGTTAATGCCGATACGCACTCAGCTATGCGTATGTGTGTAAACACAGACAGTGTGTTAATGCCGATACGCACTCAGCTATGCGTATGTGTGTAAACACAGACAGTGTGTTAATGCCGATACGCACTCAGCTATGCGTATGTGTGTAAACACAGACAGTGTGTTAATGCCGATACGCACTCAGCTATGCGTATGTGTGTAAACACAGACAGTGTGTTAATTCCGATACGCACTCAGCTATGCGTATGTGTGTAAACACAGACAGTGTGTTAATGCCGATACACACTCAGCTATGCGTATGTGTGTAAACACAGACAGTGTGTTAATGCCGATACGCACTCAGCTATGCGTATGTGTGTAAACACAGTGTGTTAATGGCAGTAAACATAAATGGTGCAGAAGTGGGAAAGGCTCCGGCGCCCAGCTGTACACAAATCAATAAAGGCAGAAAGAAATAAGCAACAGAATTCAAATGATTGTTAAGCACTTATTTTAAAAGCTCATGCACAGTAAATAAAGTAAAATCAAAAAGCATAAACATTATGGTCTGGTAGTTTGTTTCCTCGATAATACCACCCCAAAGTATCAGAGTCCCCTCCCATCCACAGGCCACACCCACTCGAGTCCCCTCCCATCCACAGGCCACACCCACTCAAATCCCCTCCCATCCACAGGCCACACCCACCCGAGTCCCCTCCCATCCACAGGGAATCAGAGCCATTAACTCAAAGCAGGATCATTATGAATCGGAGCCATTGACTCAAAGCAGGATCATTATGAATCAGAGCCATTCATTCAGCAAAGCAGGATCATTATGAATCAGAGCCATTGACTCAAAGCAGGATCATTATGAATCAGAGCCATTGACTCAAAGCAGGATCATTATGAATCAGAGCCATTGACTCAAAGCAGGATCATTATGAATCAGAGCCATTGACTCAAAGCAGGATCATTATGAATCGGAGCCATTGACTCAAAGCAGGATCATTATGAATCAGAGCCATTGACTCAAAGCAGGATCATTATGAATCAGAGCCATTGACTCAAAGCAGGATCATTATGAATCAGAGCCATTGACTCAAAGCAGGATCATTATGAATCAGAGCCATTCATTCAGCAAAGCAGGATCATTATGAATCAGAGCCATTGACTCAAAGCAGGATCATTATGAATCAGAGCCATTGACTCAAAGCAGGATCATTATGAATCAGAGCCATTGACTCAAAGCAGGATCATTATGAATCAGAGCCATTGACTCAAAGCGCAGTAGTACAGCAGCATTAGTAGTATTTTTAACAGTAGCACTTCCTATAAACAGCTCTACATTTTTTTTATTATCTTTTTTATTTTTTTAATAAACAGTAAAGTTGCATAAGTAATCAAATGAAGAACAGCTGATAAAACAAAACACAAATGCAGCTTAGTTTTGCTTGAGGAGGATATTTAACTGCAGAGGTATTTTATGAAAGTAAGGGCCAGATTACAGGTACCCCGACCATAGATGAGCAATGCCCCTCACTCAGGGCAGGACATATTGGGGATCCCCACCAACAGGGGTTCATATGGACAATTATGGGGGTGTCAAGACCAGCTCAGACCAGTTCAGACCAGCTCAGACCAGCTCACGCTGTGTTTCACATTATGCAATACTGGGGGCGTGGTCAGGCATCATGAAGCCCAAAAGGGGCGGAGCTCTAAGACCAAGTGATTCATCACTTTAGGTGACTGACCATGACAGAGTACTTATTAGCTGAAAAAAGAGAGTGAGAGAGAGAGAGAGCATTCTATTGACGCCAGATACACTCTGAGTTACTCCCACTACACAGGCAAGACGGCATTCTAGTGACGCTGAAATGTTTCTGATTTTTTTTGTTTCTGACCTTCTTATCAATTAAATGAGTAGTACGAAGAAACACTGAAATGAGAAGAAAGCAAATCTGAATGAATGAAGATGAGACGATTCTACTTAAAAAGAAATTTTCAGCTTCAGTTTAAAGGTTTAAAAAATATGATTTAGCATTTCAAACTATTCTGTGATATGAAATAGCCTTTGTTACATGAGATAACTAATGTTACAGTTTAATGGTACATTTCTGATTCACTACTTTATCTGAAAAGCCAAATATCACCAGTTGACAAACCATATGGTTTTGCTGGTAAACCTGAATGGAAAGTGGTCTCTCATGTTTAATAACACAGAGAAGTGTGTCACGGGCATCACTGGCACATCACCCGTTTCATAGGCAGGTGCACATGATTAGTAACATTGAAATGAATAGTTGAGATGTTTAAGGTACTGAAGTAGAATAGCTGTTGATGATGAGGCTATATCACCCTCTTGCAACTGGAGGACTGAATTACAAGTTATAAAATGTAGGGTCCTTGCTAATCTGAACCAATCGCGCCGTTTGGATGAGAAAGCAAAATCTTTCCAATTGGTTCAAATACGTCATAGCTCCGCCAATCACAGGGGGTTCATGTGTACCCCCCCACCTCCTGCCCCCACCCACATAAAACCCCCAGCATGAGAAGGTGAACGGGAGAGGAGATTACAAAAGTACAAACAGTCCCACTCACACGCTCTTCATTTGGTTTGAGCTTTGCTTTATGGCTGATACACCCTGAACCCCAACATCCATCCATACCCTGAACCCCAATATCCCCCCCACACCCTGAACCCCAAAATCCCCCCCACACCCTGAACCCCAAAATCCCCCACACACCCTGAACCCCAAAGTCCCCCCTACACCCTGAACCCCAAAATCCCCCCAACCCACTGAAACACAACAAAAATTTAATTGAATTGATTTCATTATATGAAAATTGTCATTGTTTCGTTGGTCACCATTATCGCATATAAACTCAATACTTTAAACAACATTATAAACAAAAACCAAGTAGTGTTAAGTTCTCCCCTGCTGAACACCAACCCAAATGCACCCAACCTTTCTTCACTCTCTCTGGTCACGGTCGCACACACACACGCACACACACACACGCACACGCATGCACACGCATGCACACAGATCTGAGCAAGCTATTAGTTATTTTGAGCTCCAGTGTGAATCAGCTATAGCCATTCTTCTCTTTGGATCATAGAAATATTGCAGTATTATTATTACTATTATTAATTATATGATTAAGCTCTTGTCTTAAAGACAGCCCTACGGACAGGTTTGCTACAGTAATTTTTGGTATATGTGAGTGTGTTCCTCCTGCCTCCCCCACTCACAGCCTGAGGGGACCCTGACACGGGCACATGCTCTCCACTTTCAATAAAGCTATGAGCAACACCCGCCTTTCACTTAGACAAAGACTGCACACACGTCCATCTCCACATACAGACTGCACACACGTTCTTCTCCACATACAGACTGCACACACGTTCTTCTCCACATACAGACTGCACACACGTTCTTCTCCACATACAGACTGCACACACGTTCTTCTCCACATACAGACTGCACACGTGTCCTTCTCCATATACCGACTGCACACATGTCCTTCTCCATATACCGACTGCACGTGTCCTTCTCCATATACCGACTGCACGTGTCCTTCTCCATATACAGACTGTACACGTCTTTTTCCATATACAGACTGCACATGGTCTTCTCCATATACCGACTGCACGTGTCCTTCTCCATATACAGACTGTACATGGTCTTCTCCATATACAGACTGCACATGGTCTTCTCCATATACAGACTGCACATGGTCTTCTCCATATACAGACTGCACACGTGTACTTAAAGCTCCATAAAAGCGAGGCTATGGTCTCCACAGCCTGTCAGTCAGGTGTACACCAACAGACAGACATCAGCCTAAACATGTGCTTCCACACACGTTCCACACCGTGAGCACACACACTCTCACGGCAGCACACACTCACACACACGCTCAACAGCACACAAATACAGCAATTAAGACGCAGGAAGCCAGAGGCACAGGGAGAAGAAGCTGACCTCCTTGGTTCTTCAGGCAGAACTAATGATATAAACAGTGTGATTGACGGCCTCTACAAGAGACCGCTTCAGTAAAGAGCCCAGAGCACCAACCCGTTCCGTCATTATGATTATTAACATAATAATATAAACAATTTAATAAAAGTCTTTTTTCCACACTTTTTTTTTTGGTTAGATTTTCCGTTAGTTTTCCAGAGGCAGTTCTGGACAGGAAAGAAAGGGAAAACCACAGGAAGGGGAGATCATTTCCCACAATCCCCCCCACCACAGGCACAGCAGGACTGCACCATCTGTCAGTCAGGTAACAATGCCAACCAGACTCCACTGAGAAAACTCCCTTCTCCTATGCACGTTGCCACGCCCCCACAAAATAAAAGCCTCCAATGCCAGCCCTGCCTAGAGGAAGGGGCGTGGCCGCGAGCTCACTGGGCCTTGGAGGCTGTGGTGATGGTGGTGGCGGGGGTTGCCGTGGTTACCGCGCTGTGGGCAGCGGAAGTGACCTGCAAGTTGAGGGCCCCGCCCGATCCTGCGGCAGAAACCAGGTTCACGGGGTTGCTGGTCAGCAGCGACAGGTTTTGGGGGCTCAGGAAGAAGGGGGTCAGCAGACCGGGGGTACCCCCTATACTCCCTGAGCCTCCTGCACTGGTGTTGGCAAACAGCAGATTCTCACAGCCGTCCAAAGACGTGATCGGGAGAGATCCACTGGATGCCAGAGCTGGAGGAAAGAAGAGAGGAGGAAGAGAAAAATATACACAGTGGTGAGTTCTGTACAGATTGCAGTGTGAAACAATGGCAGTCTGGTGCAGACAGGGGGCACTGTTGCAGGTGCAGATGGAGGCAGGTGTTACAGGACTATCAGGTGGTCTATAAGGCTGGTTAGTAAACTTGGCGCTCCACGTACCTTGGATGGTGGCCAGTGTGCTGTTGCTCAACAGAGTCGGCCCCAAAGCACTGCTGAGGCTCCCAGGGGCCAAACTCAGCAACCCACTGCTGGGGGGGAGGAGGGCGGGGGGGGCGGGGGGGGGCAGAGAAAGGGAGAGAGTGAGGAAAGAGAGAGAGAGGTTACACAGGTAATTTCATCACACACAGGTAGCACAGGTAACTATATCACACAGGTAAGTGCACTGACCCCGGGGTGAACTGTGGTGAGGTCATCAGGGCAGAGGCCGGCGGCTGCGGCCATGGCTGCTAAACTGGCGCCAGGGAGCTGGGCGGAGAGTCCGGGCGTGGCCACCATAAACTGCCCCGCCCCCTGTGCTCCCGCTAGCTCCGCCCCTGCACTCAGACGCTTCGTGGGGGCAAGACTGAGCGAGGGCGTGGTCACTGCTGAGGTCGCCGTGGAGATGGCCAACGCTGTGCTCCTGCTCAAAGCGCCAAGACTCGCGCCTGGAACAAACCAGAACTGTGATACAGCACCCCCTGTAGGACAGCTTCAGTACTGCAGCCACAGGCACAGACAAGGCTAGCTGGAGCTCACCTGTACAAGCCGGGCTCACCTGTCAAAGCTAGGCTCACCTGTGAAATTCAGGCTCACTTGTGAAAGCCGAGCTCAACTGTGAATTTCAGGCTCAACTGTGAAAGCCGGCTCAACTGTGAAATTCAGGCTCAACTGTGAAAGTCAGGCTCACCTGTGAAAGCCAGGCTTGTGCTGGATGTGCTTGTGAGAGGCATGTTACTGGCCACAAGGCTTGCTGTACTGGCCACCTGGGAGAGAGAGAGAGAGAGAGAGAGAGATAGAAAGAGGGAGAGAGAGAGAGAGAGATAGGAAAGAGAAGGGGAAGAAGTGATGGCAGTCATCCATGTGAGGAGAGGTCAAAGCCAGGAACCCCTACTTTTTAATAGGATGTAGTGCATTGTGAGTGGGACATACCTTTTGGTCGGGGGGATTGTTCTAATAGGATGCAGTGCATTGTGAGTGGGACATACCTTTGGGTCGGGGGGATTGTTCTAATAGGATGCAGTGCATTGTGAGTGGGACATACCTTTGGGTCGGGGGGATTGTTCTAATAGGATGCAGTGCATTGTGAGTGGGACATACCTTTGGGTCGGGGGGATTGTTCTAATAGGATGCAGTGCATTGTGAGTGGGACATACCTTTGGGTCGGGGGGATTGTTCTAATAGGATGCAGTGCATTGTGAGTGGGACATACCTTTGGGTCGGGGGGATTGTTCTAATAGGATGCAGTGCATTGTGAGTGGGACATACCTTTGGGTCGGGGGGATTGTTCTAATAGGATGCAGTGCATTGTGAGTGGGGCATACCTTTGGGTCGGGGGGATTGTTCTAATAGGATGCAGTGCATTGTGAGTGGGACATACCATTGGGTCGGGGGGATTGTTCTAATAGGATGCAGTGCATTGTGAGTGGGGCATACCTTTGGGTCGGGGGGATTGTTCTAATAGGATGCAGTGCATTGTGAGTGGGACATACCATTGGGTCGGGGGGATTGTTCTAATAGGATGCAGTGCATTGTGAGTGGGACATACCTTTGGGTCGGGGGGATTGTTCTAATAGGATGCAGTGCATTGTGAGTGGGACATACCTTTGGGTCGGGGGAATTGTTCTAATAGGATGCAGTGCATTGTGAGTGGGACATACCTTTGGGTCGGGGGGATTGTTCTAATAGGATGCAGTGCATTGTGAGTGGGACATACCTTTGGGTCGGGGGGATTGTTCTAATAGGATGCAGTGCATTGTGAGTGGGACATACCATTGGGTCGGGGGGATTGTTCTAATAGGATGCAGTGCATTATGAGTGGGGCATACCTTTGGGTCGGGGGGATTGTTCTAATAGGATGCAGTGCATTGTGAGTGGGACATACCTTTGGGTCGGGGGGATTGTTCTAATAGGATGCAGTGCATTGTGAGTGGGACATACCATTGGGTCGGGGGGATTGTTCTAATAGGATGCAGTGCATTGTGAGTGGGGCATACCTTTGGGTCGGGGGGATTGTTCTAATAGGATGCAGTGCATTGTGAGTGGGACATACCATTGGGGCGGGGGAGGAGTAGATGGTTTTATTGGCGCTGCTGCTGGGGGGGTTGATTCTCTTCTCCTTCTGCCTGCGGTTGCAGAACCAGACACGGATCACTTCCTTCTCCATGTTGAGCTGGTCGGCGATCATCGAGATCTCCTCGGATGTGGGTTTGGGATTTTGCTTGAAATGGGAAAAGGAAACAGAGCTTCCATTTCAGCATGTGGAGTTATCTTCCAAACCAAATCTGGCAACCCAGAGCAGAGCCCTGCTCCAAACCTGGCAACCCAGAGGGTATAGGGCCAAACCCCAATCACTTATGCTCACAGCGAGAAAATACACTGGAGCCACTTTCACATGCTGTTCAAGTAATGTACCACCTAGTGTGTGTGTGTGTGTGTGTGTGTGTGTGTGTGTATTTTACTGAACTTTAAGAAAAAAAAGTTCAGTGAAGAAGAGTTAAGAACATAAAGCAGAATATCTGGTGTGTCTATAGAATCTGTGCTGAGGTGAGTTTCTGGTGTGCCTATAGAATCTGCGCTGAGGTGAGTATCTGGTGTGCCTATAGAATATGTGCTGAGGTGAGTACCTGGTGTGCCTATAGAATCTGTGCTGAGGTGAGTATCTGGTGTGCCTATAGAATCTGTACTGAGGTGAGTATCTGGTGTGCCTATAGAATCTGTGCTGAGGTGAGTATCTGGTGTGCCTATAGAATCTGTGCTGAGGCTGTGTAAAGAGTACGGAACACCGCTCACCTCCAGGAAGCTCTTTTCTAAGGCGACGCGGATGTTGGTCTCGATGCTCGTCCGTTTCTTGCGTCTCCGGTTCAGCCCGTCCATGGCTGCTGAACCCAGAGAGCTTGGGCTGGATAGAGCATGATCCACCGGAAGGTTCTCTGCAGAGACAGGTAACACACATCTGAGTGTACACAGACTACACACACTCACGCACGCACTCACACACACACAAACATATACAGACAGTGCAGTGTGCAGAAGGTACAGTACCCACAATGCCCCAGTGTACCAGGGAGGCGGGACTAACCTGCATCACCCAGCCATTTCTCCAGTAGGGGCTTGAGTTTGCACATGTTCTTAAAGCTCAGATTCAAGGCCTCAAAGCGAGAGATGGTGGTTTGGCTGAAATCATTTCCATAGAGTTTCCCCATAGCCAGTCCCACATCGCCCTGAGGAAGAGGAAGAGGAAGAGGAAGAGAGAGAGTGAGACAGAAATACACTTCCTTCTACACTGCCATAAATATAGGGAAATTTGGAATGATTTCTTTAAAAAAACAGCAACAATACTTCCAAATTTTGCCAAACTTTCAGATAAAGAAAGGTTACCAATTCTACTGGGTGAAGGACACACAGCCCCACTAGCTGCTTTATATATAGCAACTTGCCATCGACGCAGAAGCACACCTACAGTTAGTTAATAATTTTGTTTATCCTAAGTCATACATATAACAGTATGTGTATGATGTTTATGTTGTATGCGTGTTATGTGTATATTTGCTAACAAGTTGAGTTCATTCTTATTTATTTATTGATTATTGTTGTTATTTGTAACATTTGCTTTGGCAACACAGTACATGTCATGCCAATAAAGCACCTTCAAATTGAAATTGAAATTGAGAGTGAAAGAGAGAGACACTGAGCTACAATACACCTCAGTATATACCCCTATACTGTTTAGTACGCAACAGGCAGAATGCAAAAAAATATCCTCCATGCTATTATCAGCTAAAACCCAGAAATGGGTATATCACCTGGGGACTTTTAGTACACTACATTTAGAGAACATTTACTTAACAACTTTCTCATTCAGTGTACTCAACAAGCATACTCAATAGTATGGTAGGGCGCTGATTTGGACACAGCTCTACTGATTCCCACCACATCTTATTTGGACACTAAACCCACACACCTACGACCTCATAATCATAGCCTTATAATCAACCCCCCCCGCCCCGGCCCCGCCCCCCACCTGAGTGAAGCCCAGTTTGATTCGTCTCTGTTTAAATGTTTTGGCAAACTGCTCCAACTCTTCCAAGTCGCTGGGCTCCTCCAGAGTGGGCGTGTCCAGTCGCTTGGGTGTGACCTGGCTTTGTGGGAGGGGCTGGATTGGTGTGACTGTTATCGTGCGCGACGGTGTCACTGCCTGCGGGGGACAGAGCATATTTCTGCCGTGACCACCCTGACCTACGTCACACAGAGTGAACACAGGCATGATGGGATTTGTAGTCCCTTATCTGTAAGGTCTCAGTTAGCATACATGCAATGAGTGCTGAGGAAACTGGTGGGAATGAACAGCCTCATTAAATGGATTACCAAATATGCCCCTTGATTGTGGAAAAAAACCTTAATATTTAGCTGAACATAAAACGTTTTCTCCATGTGAAAGAAAGTTTTGGATCCCTGTGAACAAAACAGGCCTGACAGGCAGCAGCAGACCCATAAACAAGCTAATTTCCCCAGCCTGCTGATGGGAAATGTATTTTGCGAGACGAGAAGAAATGGATTGTGGGAGTTGTGGTCCCTGACCTGTGTGGTGAGGGTGATGCTTGGCTGGGTTTGCAGCAGGCTGGCCTGGCTCTGAGGTAGTTGGGTTAGCAGGTTTTGGGCCTGCAGGATAGCTGTAGAACAGAGAGATGAGAGGGGGGGGGTCAATCCTGCAGGTGGGTGGGCCCGGGGGGAGAGGGGAGAGGGGAGAGGGGGGAGGGGGGTGGCGTGGTGGGCGGCGGCGGACGTACTGGGCTGCCCCTGTGCAGTCTGGGAGATGATGAAATGCGCAGGCTGCAGCTGTGTGGCGATGGGATGGCCCGGCTGCACCAACACAAACTGCTGCAGGTTCAGATTCTGCTGTAGGTCCTCCGTACCACCAGGGGGAGACAGAAGCATGTTCAAGTAGGTACACAGGTATCCCACAGGTACAGCAAGACAGGCATCACATGGGTACACTAACACAGTTATACTTAAACAGGTAACAGAGGTACGAAAACACAATTATCACACAGTTGTGTGAAAACAGAAAGTGGATGGGCTGAGCTCAGGTGTACAGTGCAGGTCTTACAGGTGTGAAGTGGATGGGCTGAGCTCAGGTGTACAGTGCAGGTCTTACAGGTGTGAAGTGGATGGGCTGAGCTCAGGTGTACAGTGCAGGTCTTACAGGTGTGAAGTGGATGGGCTGAGCTCAAGTGTACAGTGCAGGTCTTACATGTGCAAAGTGGATAGGCTGGGACAGGGGGATCTGGGTGATGGGCGTGGCTGCGGTGGCGGAGATAGCGGCTCCAGACGTGGTGCACTGCTGGCTGGCGGACTGCTGCACTGCTGCAGCGAGTAACTGCGCCTGTGCCTGCTGCAAAAACAGCTGCTGCTGCGCGGGAGTCAGAGTCAGCTGCAGAGAGAGTCACAGAGTCAGAGTCAGCTGCAGAGAGTCACAGTCACAGAGTGAGACTCAGCTGCAGAGAGAGTCACAGAGTCAGATGCAGAAAGAGTCACAGTCACAGAGTCAGAGTCAGCTGCAGAGAGAGTCACAGAGTCAGAGTCAGCTGCAGAGATTCACAGTCACAGAGTGAGACTCAGCTGCAGAGAGAGTCACAGAGTCAGATGCAGAGAGAGTCACAGTTACAGAGTCAGCTGCAGAGAGAGTCACAGTCACAGAGTCAGTCAGCTGCAGAGAGAGTCACAGTCACAGAGTCAGATGCAGAGAGTCACAGTTACAGAGTCAGCTGCAGAGAGAGTCACAGTCACAGAGTCAGTCAGCTGCAGAGAGAGTCACAGTTACAGAGTCAGCTGCAGAGAGAGTCACAGTTACAGAGTCAGCTGCAGAGAGTCACAGTCACAGAGTCAGAGTCAGCTGCAGAGAGAGTCACAGTTACAGAGTCAGCTGCAGAGAGAGTCACAGTTACAGAGTCACACATAGAGAAGGTTACACACCCTTATTATAAACATTTATATACACAGAGTCACAGTCAGACACAGCTGCTGATGAACTGGAGTCACAGTCAGCGGCATCCAGACCCCCGACGTTAAATATCTATCAAGCCTGATAATGTTCCATAATTTTCATATCAAGACCTGGATGACTAACAAGGTTCTGCTGTTCCTGCAGTAGCTTTCGGTTCCGCTGTTCCTGCAGTAGCTTATGGTTCCGCTGTTCCTGCAGTGACTGTTGTTTTTGCAGTTGCTAGGTTCTGTAGCAGTCGTGTTGGGGGTGTGGGTGCTAGGTTCTGTAGCAGTCGTGTTGGGGGTGTGGGTGCTAGGTTTTGTAGCAGTCGTGTTGGGGGTGTGGGTGCTAGGTTTTGTAGCAGTCGTGTTGGGGGTGTGGGTGCTAGGTTCTGTAGCAGTTGTGTTGGGGGTGTGGGTGCTAGGTTCTGTAGCAGTCGTGTTGGGGTGTAGGTGCTAGGTTCTGTAGCAGTCGTGTTGGGGGTGTGGGTGCTAGGTTCTGTAGCAGTCGTGTTGGGGGTGTGGGTGCTAGGTTCTGTAGCAGTCGTGTTGGGGGTGTGGGTGCTAGGTTCTGTAGCAGTCGTGTTGGGGGTGTGGGTGCTAGGTTCTGTAGCAGTCGTGTTGGGGGTGTGGGTGCTAGGTTCTGTAACAGTTGTGTTGGGGGTGTGGGTGCTAGGTTCTGTAGCAGTTGTGTTGGGGGTGTGGGTGCTAGGTTCTGTAGCAGTCGTGTTGGGGGTGTGGGTGCTAGGTTCTGTAGCAGTCGTGTTGGGGGTGTGGGTGCTAGGTTTTGTAGCAGTCGTGTTGGGGGTGTGGGTGCTAGGTTCTGTAGCAGTCGTGTTGGGGGTGTGGGTACTAGGTTCTGTAGCAGTCGTGTTGGGGGTGTGGGTGCTAGGTTCTGTAGCAGTAGTGTTGGGGGTGTGGGTGCTAGGTTCTGTAGCAGTTGTGTTGGGGGTGTGGGTGCTAGGTTCTGTAGCAGTCGTGTTGGGGGTGTGGGTGCTAGGTTCTGTAGCAGTCGTGTTGGGGGTGTGGGTGCTAGGTTTTGTAGCAGTCGTGTTGGGGGTGTGGGTGCTAGGTTCTGTAGCAGTCGTGTTGGGGGTGTGGGTGCTAGGTTAAAAGCGCTTCTGCAGCACATGTAAAGTCAGCAGGGGGGGTGTTCCCATTACTGCTGCTGAGAGGAACACTTAGCAAACCCTTAAAGCTGGAGTATGTAACTTATTTTGAAAAATGTCAGGGAACAGTTATGCTTAGTTGGTAGCAATCAAAGAAAGAACTGTTCTGAGAGAAATTCAGCACCATAAACTATGTTTATACCCTCAAATTCTGCATTCTAAAACCAGCAATTCGCTCCGAATTTTGTGTTCAAAACAAGTTTTCAAAACAGTGGCATAACCATGACCACATCGCGGACCAATCAACTGTGAGATTGACCTTGCCAGTAGCTAGCAAGTTCACCAGCTAGACATTTCACAAAGACCCGTTACACTGGCGATATTTCACGGAAATATAAATAAAAGGAAATTGGATAAAGCTTGCTCTAAAACTGGAGTAAACATAGGTGCTAATTTCAGAAGGTGATGAGATTTTAGGGAACTAATTAGTTTAAAGACACACTGGACAGGTAGGTCAAAATTTTCACCATGAATGGACTTTCTGCTTGCCAGACAACTGTAATTACCTATAACAAATAGTAGCTAGGTTGGTAATTGGTATTATTGATAATGTTACTTTATTCGGTGGATAGTTCTAGGAAGAAGGGCATGCTTGCTAACGTTACATGTCCTATAGATCGCGTTAGCTCGAACTGGCTAAGCAGCTATAAGTTACCAAAGCGTAGCTACCAGCTGTAGTCAGATAATGCCTGGTTCAGACTAACATAACACAAACTCAATGTTCTGCAACAACTCTGCAACAACAGAAAAGATTTAGCAGGCTTTCACATTCACAACAAGGTCTATGTGGTGGGGGTGGGGTGGGGGTGTGTCTCTTTCTCTGCAGGCAGAGAGAGAGAAAGAGACTTACCTGTTGCAGTAGGGCATGTGTGTGTGCACTGGTGATTGCATTTACGTTCTGCACAGTTAGTCTCTGAGTGTCCAGTCCATTAGTCTGCGCCCCTGTAGGGAGAGTAACACAGTGCGTCAGTAACATAGTGAGGTACAGTGGGGTAGAGTGGGGTAGTGTGGTAGAGTGGGGTAAAGTTGGGTAGTATGGGGTAGTGTGGTAGAGTGGGGTAGGGTGGTAGAGTGGGGTATTGTGGTAGAGTTGGGTAGTGTGGTAGAGTGGGGTAAAGTTGGGTAGTATGGGGTAGTGTGGTAGAGTGGGGTAAAGTGGGGTAGGGTGGTAGAGTGGGGTAGTGTGGTAGAGTGGGGTAGTGTGGTAGAGTGGGGTAAAGTGGGGTAGTGTGGTAGAGTGGGGTAAAGTGGTGTAGTGTGGTAGAGTGGGGTAGTGTGGTAGAGTGGGGTAAAGTGGGGTAGTGTGGTAGAGTGGGGTAAAGTGGGGTATTGTGGGGTAGTGTGGTAGAGTTGGGTGCAGTGTGGTAGAGTTAGGCGCAGTGGGGTA
>CM040405.1:750931-997651 GCA_022702515.1 Ilyophis sp. 1 JC-2022
AGTAAACTAAGGGGATGCAGTACATAAGTAAACTAAGGGGATGCAGTACATAAGTAAACTGAGGGGATGCAGTACATAAGTAAACTGAGGGGATGCAGTACATAAGTAAACTAAGGGGATGCAGTACATAAGTAAACTAAGGGGATGCAGTACATAAGTAAACTAAGGGGATGCAGTACATAAGTAAACTCAGGGGATGCAGTACATAAGTAAACTAAGGGGATGCAGTACAAAAGTAAACTGAGGGGATGCAGTACATAAGTAAACTAAGGGGATGCAGTACATAAGTAAACTCAGGGGATGCAGTACATAAGTAAACTCAGGGGATGCAGTACATAAGTAAACTAAGGGGATGCAGTACATAAGTAAACTAAGGGGATGCAGTACATAAGTAAACTCAGGGGATGCAGTACATAAGTAAACTCAGGGGATGCAGTACATAAGTAAACTAAGGGGATGCAGTACATAAGTAAACTCAGGGGATGCAGTACATAAGTAAACACAGAGGATCCAGTACATAAGTAAACTCAGGGGATGCAGTACATAAGTAAACTAAGGGGATGCAGTACATAAGTAAACTGAGGGGATGCAGTACATAAGTAAACTCAGGGGATGCAGTACATAAGTAAACTCAGGGGATGCAGTACATAAGTAAACTGAGGGGATGCAGTACATAAGTAAACTGAGGGGATGCAGTACATAAGTAAACTGAGGGGATGCAGTACATAAGTAAACTGAGGGGATGCAGTACATAAGTACACTGAGGGGATGCAGTACATAAGTAAACTAAGGGGATGCAGTACATAAGTAAACGAAGGGGATGCAGTACATAAGTAAACTGAGGGGATGCAGTACATAAGTAAACTCAGGGGATGCAGTACATAAGTAAACTAAGGGGATGCAGTACATAAGTAAACTCAGGGGATGCAGTACATAAGTAAACTGAGGGGATGCAGTACATAAGTAAACTGAGGGGATGCAGTACATAAGTAAACTCAGGGGATGCAGTACATAAGTAAACTAAGGGGATGCAGTACATAAGTAAACTGAGGGGATGCAGTACATAAGTAAACTGAGGGGATGCAGTACATAAGTAAACTCAGGGGATGCAGTACATAAGTAAACTGAGGGGATGCAGTACATAAGTAAACACAGGGGATGCAGTACATAAGTAAACTGAGGGGATGCAGTACATAAGTAAACGAAGGGGATGCAGTACATAAGTAAACTCAGGGGATGCAGTACATAAGTAAACTAAGGGGATGCAGTACATAAGTAAACTAAGGGGATGCAGTACATAAGTAAACTCAGGGGATGCAGTACATAAGTACACTGAGGGGATGCAGTACATAAGTAAACTGAGGGGATGCAGTACATAAGTAAACTGAGGGGATGCAGTACATAAGTAAACTGAGGGGATGCAGTACATAAGTAAACTGAGGGGATGCAGTACATAAGTAAACTGAGGGGATGCAGTACATAAGTAAACTGAGGGGATGCAGTACATAAGTAAACTGAGGGGATGCAGTACATAAGTAAACTCAGGGGATGCAGTACATAAGTAAACTGAGGGGATGCAGTACATAAGTAAACTGAGGGGATGCAGTACATAAGTAAACTAAGGGGATGCAGTACATAAGTAAACTGAGGGGATGCAGTACATAAGTAAACTGAGGGGATGCAGTACATAAGTAAACTCAGGGGATGCAGTACATAAGTAAACTAAGGGGATGCAGTACATAAGTAAACTGAGGGGATGCAGTACATAAGTAAACTGAGGGGATGCAGTACATAAGTAAACTGAGGGGATGCAGTACATAAGTAAACTGAGGGGATGCAGGACATAAGTAAACTCAGCGGATGCAGTACATAAGTAAACTGAGGGGATGCAGTACATAAGTAAACACAGGGGATGCAGTACATAAGTAAACTGAGGGGATGCAGTACATAAGTAAACGAAGGGGATGCAGTACATAAGTAAACTGAGGGGATGCAGTACATAAGTAAACTCAGGGGATGCAGTACATAAGTAAACTCAGGGGATGCAGTACATAAGTAAACTCAGGGGATGCAGTACATAAGTAAACTGAGGGGATGCAGTACATAAGTAAACTCAGAGGATGCAGTACATAAGTAAACTCAGGGGATGCAGTACATAAGTAAACTGAGGGGATGCAGTACATAAGTAAACTCAGGGGATGCAGTACATAAGTAAACTCAGGGGATGCAGTACATAAGTAAACTGAGGGGATGCAGTACATAAGTAAACTCAGAGGATGCAGTACATAAGTAAACTCAGGGGATGCAGTACATAAGTAAACTGAGGGGATGCAGTACATAAGTAAACTAAGGGGATGCAGTACATAAGTAAACTGAGGGGATGCAGTACATAAGTAAACTAAGGGGATGCAGTACATAAGTAAACTCAGGGGATGCAGTACATAAGTAAACTGAGGGGATGCAGTACATAAGTAAACTAAGGGGATGCAGTACATAAGTAAACTGAGGGGATGCAGTACATAAGTAAACTCAGGGGATGCAGTACATAAGTAAACTAAGGGGATGCAGTACATAAGTAAACTAAGGGGATGCAGTACATAAGTAAACTGAGGGGATGCAGTACATAAGTAAACTCAGGGGATGCAGTACATAAGTAAACTGAGGGGATGCAGTACATAAGTAAACTAAGGGGATGCAGTACATAAGTAAACTCAGGGGATGCAGTACATAAGTAAACTGAGGGGATGCAGTACATAAGTAAATTGAGGGGATGCAGTACATAAGTAAACTAAGGGGATGCAGTACATAAGTAAACTGAGGGGATGCAGTACATAAGTAAACTCAGGGGATGCAGTACATAAGTAAACTAAGGGGATGCAGTACATAAGTAAACTAAGGGGATGCAGTACATAAGTAAACTGAGGGGATGCAGTACATAAGTAAACTGAGGGGATGCAGTACATAAGTAAACTAAGGGGATGCAGTACATAAGTAAACTAAGGGGATGCAGTACATAAGTAAACTAAGGGGATGCAGTACATAAGTAAACTCAGGGGATGCAGTACATAAGTAAACTAAGGGGATGCAGTACAAAAGTAAACTGAGGGGATGCAGTACATAAGTAAACTAAGGGGATGCAGTACATAAGTAAACTCAGGGGATGCAGTACATAAGTAAACTCAGGGGATGCAGTACATAAGTAAACTAAGGGGATGCAGTACATAAGTAAACTAAGGGGATGCAGTACATAAGTAAACTCAGGGGATGCAGTACATAAGTAAACTCAGGGGATGCAGTACATAAGTAAACTAAGGGGATGCAGTACATAAGTAAACTCAGGGGATGCAGTACATAAGTAAACTAAGGGGATGCAGTACATAAGTAAACTCAGGGGATGCAGTACATAAGTAAACTAAGGGGATGCAGTACATAAGTACACTGAGGGGATGCAGTACATAAGTAAACTGAGGGGATGCAGTACATAAGTAAACTAAGGGGATGCAGTACATAAGTAAACTAAGGGGATGCAGTACATAAGTACACTGAGGGGATGCAGTACATAAGTACACTGAGGGGATGCAGTACATAAGTAAACTGAGGGGATGCAGTACATAAGTAAACTGAGGGGATGCAGTACATAAGTAAACTCAGGGGATGCAGAGCATAAGTAAACTGAGGGGATGCAGTACATAAGTAAACTGAGGGGATGCAGTACATAAGTAAACTGAGGGGATGCAGTACATAAGTAAACTAAGGGGATGCAGTACTTAAGTACACTGAGGGGATGCAGTACATAAGTAAACTGAGGGGATGCAGTACATAAGTAAACTAAGGGGATGCAGTACATAAGTAAACTAAGGGGATGCAGTACATAAGTAAACTGAGGGGATGCAGTACATAAGTAAACTGAGGGGATGCAGTACATAAGTAAACTGAGGGGATGCAGTACATAAGTAAACTAAGGGGATGCAGTACATAAGTAAACTGAGGGGATGCAGTACATAAGTAAACTAAGGGGATGCAGTACATAAGTAAACTAAGGGGATGCAGTACATAAGTAAACTGAGGGGATGCAGTGCATAAGTAAACTCAGAGGATGCAGTGCATAAGTAAACTCAGAGGATGCAGTACATACGTAAACTGAGGGGATGCAGTACATAAGTAAACTGAGGGGATGCAGTACATAAGTAAACTGAGGGGATGCAGTGCATAAGTAAACTAAGGGGATGCAGTACATATGTAAACTAAGGGGATGCAGTACATAAGTAAACTAAGGGGATGCAGTACATAAGTAAACTAAGGGGATGCAGTACATAAGTAAACTGAGGGGATGCAGTACATAAGTAAACTCAGAGGATGCAGTACATAAGTAAACTAAGGGGATGCAGTACATAAGTAAACTGAGGGGATGCAGTACATAAGTAAACTGAGGGGATGCAGTACATAAGTAAACTGAGGGGATGCAGTACATAAGTAAACTAAGGGGATGCAGTACATAAGTAAACTGAGGGGATGCAGTACATAAGTAAACTAAGGGGATGCAGTACATAAGTAAACTAAGGGGATGCAGTACATAAGTAAACTGAGGGGATGCAGTACATAAGTAAACTGAGGGGATGCAGTACATAAGTAAACTAAGGGGATGCAGTACATAAGTAAACTAAGGGGATGCAGTACATAAGTAAACTAAGGGGATGCAGTACATAAGTAAACTAAGGGGATGCAGTACATATGTAAACTGAGGGGATGCAGTACATAAGTAAACTGAGGGGATGCAGTACATAAGTAAACTGAGGGGATGCAGTACATAAGTAAACTGAGGGGATGCAGTACATAAGTAAACTGAGGGGATGCAGTACATAAGTAAACGAAGGGGATGCAGTACATAAGTAAACTGAGGGGATGCAGTACATAAGTACACTGAGGGGATGCAGTACATAAGTAAACTAAGGGGATGCAGTACATAAGTAAACGAAGGGGATGCAGTACATAAGTAAACTGAGGGGATGCAGTACATAAGTAAACTCAGGGGATGCAGTACATAAGTAAACTAAGGGGATGCAGTACATAAGTAAACTAAGGGGATGCAGTACATAAGTAAACTGAGGGGATGCAGTACATAAGTAAACTCAGGGGATGCAGTACATAAGTAAACTGAGGGGATGCAGTACATAAGTAAACGAAGGGGATGCAGTACATAAGTAAACTGAGGGGATGCAGTACATAAGTACACTGAGGGGATGCAGTACATAAGTAAACTAAGGGGATGCAGTACATAAGTAAACTAAGGGGATGCAGTACATAAGTAAACTGAGGGGATGCAGTACATAAGTAAACTCAGGGGATGCAGTACATAAGTAAACTAAGGGGATGCAGTACATAAGTAAACTAAGGGGATGCAGTACATAAGTAAACTGAGGGGATGCAGTACATAAGTAAACTCAGGGGATGCAGTACATAAGTAAACTAAGGGGATGCAGTACATAAGTAAACTAAGGGGATGCAGTACATAAGTAAACTAAGGGGATGCAGTACATAAGTAAACTAAGGGGATGCAGTACATAAGTAAACTAAGGGGATGCAGTACATATGTAAACTGAGGGGATGCAGTACATAAGTAAACTGAGGGGATGCAGTACATAAGTAAACTAAGGGGATGCAGTACATAAGTAAACTAAGGGGATGCAGTACATAAGTAAACTAAGGGGATGCAGTACATAAGTAAACTAAGGGGATGCAGTACATATGTAAACTGAGGGGATGCAGTACATAAGTAAACTGAGGGGATGCAGTACATAAGTAAACTGAGGGGATGCAGTACATAAGTAAACTGAGGGGATGCAGTACATAAGTAAACTGAGGGGATGCAGTACATAAGTAAACGAAGGGGATGCAGTACATAAGTAAACTGAGGGGATGCAGTACATAAGTACACTGAGGGGATGCAGTACATAAGTAAACTAAGGGGATGCAGTACATAAGTAAACGAAGGGGATGCAGTACATAAGTAAACTGAGGGGATGCAGTACATAAGTAAACTCAGGGGATGCAGTACATAAGTAAACTAAGGGGATGCAGTACATAAGTAAACTGAGGGGATGCAGTACATAAGTAAACTGAGGGGATGCAGTACATAAGTAAACTGAGGGGATGCAGTACATAAGTAAACTGAGGGGATGCAGTACATAAGTAAACGAAGGGGATGCAGTACATAAGTAAACTGAGGGGATGCAGTACATAAGTACACTGAGGGGATGCAGTACATAAGTAAACTAAGGGGATGCAGTACATAAGTAAACTAAGGGGATGCAGTACATAAGTAAACTGAGGGGATGCAGTACATAAGTAAACTCAGGGGATGCAGTACATAAGTAAACTAAGGGGATGCAGTACATAAGTAAACTAAGGGGATGCAGTACATAAGTAAACTGAGGGGATGCAGTACATAAGTAAACTCAGGGGATGCAGTACATAAGTAAACTGAGGGGATGCAGTACATAAGTAAACTAAGGGGATGCAGTACATAAGTAAACTCAGGGGATGCAGTACATAAGTAAACTGAGGGGATGCAGTACATAAGTAAACTGAGGGGATGCAGTACATAAGTAAACTAAGGGGATGCAGTACATAAGTAAACTGAGGGGATGCAGTACATAAGTAAACTCAGGGGATGCAGTACATAAGTAAACTAAGGGGATGCAGTAC
This sequence comes from Ilyophis sp. 1 JC-2022, assembly GCA_022702515.1. Classification (NCBI taxonomy): domain Eukaryota; kingdom Metazoa; phylum Chordata; class Actinopteri; order Anguilliformes; family Synaphobranchidae; genus Ilyophis; species Ilyophis sp. 1 JC-2022. Next base: position 757,637 of record CM040405.1, read on the forward strand.
ATAAGTAAACTAAGGGGATGCAGTACATAAGTAAACTGAGGGGATGCAGTACATAAGTAAACTGAGGGGATGCAGTACATAAGTAAACTAAGGGGATGCAGTACATAAGTAAACTAAGGGGATGCAGTACATAAGTAAACTAAGGGGATGCAGTACATAAGTAAACTCAGGGGATGCAGTACATAAGTAAACTGAGGGGATGCAGTACATAAGTAAACTGAGGGGATGCAGTACATAAGTAAACTGAGGGGATGCAGTACATAAGTAAACTCAGGGCATGCAGTACATAAGTAAACTGAGGGGATGCAGTACATAAGTAAACTGAGGGGATGCAGTACATAAGTAAACTCAGGGGATGCAGTACATAAGTAAACTGAGGGGATGCAGTACATAAGTAAACTGAGGGGATGCAGTACATAAGTAAACTCAGGGGATGCAGTACATAAGTAAACTGAGGGGATGCAGTACATAAGTAAACTGAGGGGATGCAGTACATAAGCAAACTAAGGGGATGCAGTACATAAGTAAACTCAGGGGATGCAGTACATAAGTAAACTGAGGGGATGCAGTACATAAGTAAACTAAGGGGATGCAGTACATAAGTAAACTGAGGGGATGCAGTACATAAGTAAACTGAGGGGATGCAGTACATAAGTAAACTGAGGGGATGCAGTACATAAGTAAACTGAGGGGATGCAGTACATAAGTAAACTAAGGGGATGCAGTACATAAGTAAACTCAGGGGATGCAGTACATAAGTAAACTGAGGGGATGCAGTACATAAGTAAACTGAGGGGATGCAGTACATAAGTAAACTCAGGTGATGCAGTACATAAGTAAACTGAGGGGATGCAGTACATAAGTAAACTCAGGGGATGCAGTACATAAGTACACTGAGGGGATGCAGTACATAAGTAAACTGAGGGGATGCAGTACATAAGTAAACTCAGGGGATGCAGTACATACGTAAACTGAGGGGATGCAGTACATAAGTAAACTGAGGGGATGCAGTACATAAGTAAACTGAGGGGATGCAGTACATAAGTAAACTAAGGGGATGCAGTACATAAGTAAACTCAGGGGATGCAGTACATAAGTAAACTAAGGGGATGCAGTACATAAGTAAACTAAGGGGATGCAGTACATAAGTAAACTCAGGGGATGCAGTACATAAGTAAACTAAGGGGATCCAGTACATAAGTAAACTGAGGGGATGCAGTACATAAGTAAACTCAGGGGATGCAGTACATAAGTAAACTGAGGGGATGCAGTACATATGTAAACTAAGGGGATGCAGTACATAAGTAAACTAAGGGGATGCAGTACATAAGTAAACTAAGGGGATACAGTACATAAGTAAACTGAGGGGATGTAGTACATAAGTAAACTCAGGGGATGCAGTGCATAAGTAAACTGAGGGGATGCAGTACATAAGTAAACTCAGGGGATGCAGTACATAAGTAAACTAAGGGGATGCAGTACATATGTAAACTAAGGGGATGCAGTACATAAGTAAACTAAGGGGATGCAGTACATAAGTAAACTAAGGGGATGCAGTACATAAGTAAACTCAGGGGATGCAGTACATAAGTAAACTGAGGGGATGCAGTACATAAGTAAATTGAGGGGATGTAGTACATAAGTAAACTAAGGGGATGCAGTACATAAGTAAACTCAGGGGATGCAGTACATAAGTAAACTGAGGGGATGCAGTACATAAGTAAACTGAGGGGATGCAGTACATAAGTAAACTAAGGGGATGCAGTACATGAGTAAACTGAGGGGATGCAGTACATAAGTAAACTGAGGGGATGCAGTACATAAGTAAACTGAGGGGATGCAGTACATAAGTAAACTGAGGGGATGCAGTACATAAGTAAACTCAGGGGATGCAGTACATAAGTAAACTGAGGGGATGCAGTACATAAGTAAACTGAGGGGATGCAGTACATAAGTAAACTCAGGTGATGCAGTACATAAGTAAACTGAGGGGATGCAGTACATAAGTAAACTCAGGGGATGCAGTACATAAGTACACTGAGGGGATGCAGTACATAAGTAAACTGAGGGGATGCAGTACATAAGTAAACTCAGGGGATGCAGTACATACGTAAACTGAGGGGATGCAGTACATAAGTAAACTGAGGGGATGCAGGACATAAGTAAACTGAGGGGATGCAGTACATAAGTAAACTGAGGGGATGCAGTACATAAGTAAACTAAGGGGATGCAGTACATAAGTAAACTCAGGGGATGCAGTACATAAGTAAACTAAGGGGATGCAGTACATAAGTAAACTAAGGGGATGCAGTACATAAGTAAACTCAGGGGATGCAGTACATAAGTAAACTAAGGGGATGCAGTACATAAGTACACTGAGGGGATGCAGTACATAAGTAAACTCAGGGGATACAGTACATAAGTAAACTGAGGGGATGCAGTACATAAGTTAACTCAGGGGATGCAGTACATATGTAAACTAAGGGGATGCAGTACATAAGTAAACTAAGGGGATGCAGTACATAAGTAAACTAAGGGGATACAGTACATAAGTAAACTGAGGGGATGTAGTACATAAGTAAACTCAGGGGATGCAGTGCATAAGTAAACTGAGGGGATGCAGTACATAAGTAAACTCAGGGGATGCAGTACATAAGTAAACTAAGGGGATGCAGTACATATGTAAACTAAGGGGATGCAGTACATAAGTAAACTAAGGGGATGCAGTACATAAGTAAACTAAGGGGATGCAGTACATAAGTAAACTCAGGGGATGCAGTACATAAGTAAACTGAGGGGATGCAGTACATAAGTAAATTGAGGGGATGTAGTACATAAGTAAACTAAGGGGATGCAGTACATAAGTAAACTCAGGGGATGCAGTACATAAGTAAACTGAGGGGATGCAGTACATAAGTAAACTGAGGGGATGCAGTACATAAGTAAACTAAGGGGATGCAGTACATGAGTAAACTGAGGGGATGCAGTACATAAGTAAACTGAGGGGATGCAGTACATAAGTAAACTGAGGGGATGCAGTACATAAGTAAACTAAGGGGATGCAGTACATAAGTAAACTCAGGGGATGCAGTACATAAATAAACTGAGGGGATGCAGTACATAAGTAAACTGAGGGGATGCAGTACATAAGTAAACTCAGGGGATGCAGTACATAAGTAAACTGAGGGGATGCAGTACATAAGTAAACTCAGGGGATGCAGTACATAAGTACACTGAGGGGATGCAGTACATAAGTAAACTGAGGGGATGCAGTACATAAGTAAACTCAGGGGATGCAGTACATACGTAAACTGAGGGGATGCAGTACATAAGTAAACTGAGGGGATGCAGTACATAAGTAAACTGAGGGGATGCAGTACATAAGTAAACTGAGGGGATGCAGTACATAAGTAAACTAAGGGGATGCAGTACATAAGTAAACTCAGGGGATGCAGTACATAAGTAAACTAAGGGGATGCAGTACATAAGTAAACTAAGGGGATGCAGTACATAAGTAAACTCAGGGGATGCAGTACATAAGTAAACTAAGGGGATGCAGTACATAAGTACACTGAGGGGATGCAGTGCATAAGTAAACTCAGAGGATGCAGTACATAAGTAAACTAAGGGGATGCAGTACATAAGTAAACTAAGGGGATGCAGTACATAAGTAAACTAAGGGGATGCAGTACATAAGTAAACTGAGGGGATGCAGTACATAAGTAAACTCAGAGGATGCAGTACATAAGTAAACTAAGGGGATGCAGTACATAAGTAAACTGAGGGGATGCAGTACATAAGTAAACTGAGGGGATGCAGTACATAAGTAAACTGAGGGGATGCAGTACATAAGTAAACTAAGGGGATGCAGTACATAAGTAAACTGAGGGGATGCAGTACATAAGTAAACTAAGGGGATGCAGTACATAAGTAAACTAAGGGGATGCAGTACATAAGTAAACTGAGGGGATGCAGTACATAAGTAAACTGAGGGGATGCAGTACATAAGTAAACTAAGGGGATGCAGTACATAAGTAAACTAAGGGGATGCAGTACATAAGTAAACTAAGGGGATGCAGTACATAAGTAAACTAAGGGGATGCAGTACATAAGTAAACTGAGGGGATGCAGTACATAAGTAAACTGAGGGGATGCAGTACATAAGTAAACTGAGGGGATGCAGTACATAAGTAAACTGAGGGGATGCAGTACATAAGTAAACTGAGGGGATGCAGTACATAAGTAAACGAAGGGGATGCAGTACATAAGTAAACTGAGGGGATGCAGTACATAAGTACACTGAGGGGATGCAGTACATAAGTAAACTAAGGGGATGCAGTACATAAGTAAACGAAGGGGATGCAGTACATAAGTAAACTGAGGGGATGCAGTACATAAGTAAACTAAGGGGATACAGTACATAAGTAAACTGAGGGGATGCAGTACATAAGTAAACTGAGGGGATACAGTACATAAGTAAACTGAGGGGATGCAGTACATAAGTAAACTGAGGGGATACAGTACATAAGTAAACTAAGAGGATGCAGTACATAAGTAAACTAAGGGGATGCAGTACATAAGTAAACTGAGGGGATGCAGTACATAAGTAAACTAAGGGGATGCAGTACATAAGTAAACTAAGGGGATGCAGTACATAAGTAAACTGAGGGGATGCAGTACATAAGTAAACTAAGGGGATGCAGTACATAAGTAAACTAAGGGGATGCAGTACATAAGTAAACTGAGGGGATGCAGTACATAAGTAAACTCAGGGGATGCAGTACATAAGTAAACTGAGGGGATGCAGTACATAAGTAAACTCAGGGGATGCAGTACATAAGTAAACTCAGGGGATGCAGTACATAAGTAAACTGAGGGGATGCAGTACATAAGTAAACTAAGGGGATGCAGTACATAAGTAAACTAAGGGGATGCAGTACATAAGTAAACTAAGGGGATGCAGTACATAAGTAAACTAAGGGGATGCAGTACATAAGTAAACTCAGGGGATGCAGTACATAAGTAAACTGAGGGGATGCAGTACATAAGTAAACTGAGGGGATGCAGTACATAAGTAAACTAAGGGGATGCAGTACATAAGTAAACTGAGGGGATGCAGTACATAAGTAAACTGAGGGGATGCAGTACATAAGTAAACTCAGGGGATGCAGTACATAAGTAAACTCAGGGGATGCAGTACATAAGTAAACTGAGGGGATGCAGTACATAAGTAAACTGAGGGGATGCAGTACATAAGTAAACTGAGGGGATGCAGTACATAAGTAAACTCAGGGGATGCAGTACATAAGTAAACACAGGGGATGCAGTACATAAGTAAACTGAGGGGATGCAGTACATAAGTAAACTCAGGGGATGCAGTACATAAGTAAACTCAGGGGATGCAGTACATAAGTAAACTGAGGGGATGCAGTACATAAGTAAACTGAGGGGATGCAGTACATAAGTAAACTGAGGGGATGCAGTACATAAGTACACTGAGGGGATGCAGTACATAAGTAAACTGAGGGGATGCAGTACATAAGTACACTGAGGGGATGCAGTACATAAGTAAACTGAGGGGATGCAGTACATAAGTAAACTGAGGGGATGCAGTACATAAGTAAACTGAGGGGATGCAGTACATAAGTAAACTGAGGGGATGCAGTACATAAGTAAACTGAGGGGATGCAGTACATAAGTAAACTGAGGGGATGCAGTACATAAGTAAACTGAGGGGATGCAGTACATAAGTAAACTAAGGGGATGCAGTACATAAGTAAACTCAGGGGATGCAGTACATAAGTAAACTGAGGGGATGCAGTACATAAGTAAACTGAGGGGATGCAGTACATAAGTAAACTCAGGGGATGCAGTACATAAGTAAACTGAGGGGATGCAGTACATAAGTAAACTCAGGGGATGCAGTACATAAGTAAACTGAGGGGATGCAGTACATAAGTAAACTGAGGGGATGCAGTACATAAGTAAACTAAGGGGATGCAGTACATAAGTAAACTCAGGGGATGCAGTACATAAGTAAACTGAGGGGATGCAGTACATAAGTAAACTGAGGGGATGCAGTACATAAGTAAACTAAGGGGATGCAGTACATAAGTAAACTGAGGGGATGCAGTACATAAGTAAACTGAGGGGATGCAGTACATAAGTAAACTGAGGGGATGCAGTACATAAGTAAACTAAGGGGATGCAGTACATAAGTAAACTGAGGGGATGCAGTACATAAGTAAACTGAGGGGATGCAGTACATAAGTAAACTAAGGGGATGCAGTACATAAGTAAACTCAGGGGATGCAGTACATAAGTAAACTGAGGGGATGCAGTACATAAGTAAACTAAGGGGATGCAGTACATAAGTAAACTGAGGGGATGCAGTACATAAGTAAACTGAGGGGATGCAGTACATAAGTAAACTGAGGGGATGCAGTACATAAGTAAACTGAGGGGATGCAGTACATAAGTAAACTGAGGGGATGCAGTACATAAGTAAACTCAGGGGATGCAGTACATAAGTAAACTGAGGGGATGCAGTACATAAGTAAACTGAGGGGATGCAGTACATAAGTAAACTCAGGGGATGCAGTACATAAGTAAACTGAGGGGATGCAGTACATAAGTAAACTCAGGGGATTCAGTACATAAGTACACTGAGGGGATGCAGTACATAAGTAAACTGAGGGGATGCAGTACATAAGTAAACTCAGGGGATGCAGTACATAAGTAAACTGAGGGGATGCAGTACATAAGTAAACTGAGGGGATGCAGTACATAAGTAAACTGAGGGGATGCAGTACATAAGTAAACTGAGGGGATGCAGTACATAAGTAAACTCAGGGGATGCAGTACATAAGTAAACTTAGGGGATGCAGTACATAAGTAAACTAAGGGGATGCAGTACATAAGTAAACTCAGGGGATGCAGTACATAAGTAAACTGAGGGGATGCAGTACATAAGTAAACTCAGGGGATGCAGTACATAAGTAAACTGAGGGGATGCAGTACATGAGTAAACTCAGGGGATGCAGTACATAAGTAAACTGAGGGGATGCAGTACATAAGTAAACTGAGGGGATGCAGTACATAAGTAAACTCAGGGGATGCAGTACATAAGTAAACTGAGGGGATGCAGTACATAAGTAAACTGAGGGGATGCAGTACATAAGTAAACTGAGGGGATGCAGTACATAAGTAAACTCAGGGGATGCAGTACATAAGTAAACACAGGGGATGCAGTACATAAGTAAACTGAGGGGATGCAGTACATAAGTAAACTCAGGGGATGCAGTACATAAGTAAACTCAGGGGATGCAGTACATAAGTAAACTGAGGGGATGCAGTACATAAGTAAACTGAGGGGATGCAGTACATAAGTAAACTGAGGGGATGCAGTACATAAGTACACTGAGGGGATGCAGTACATAAGTAAACTGAGGGGATGCAGTACATAAGTACACTGAGGGGATGCAGTACATAAGTAAACTGAGGGGATGCAGTACATAAGTAAACTGAGGGGATGCAGTACATAAGTAAACTGAGGGGATGCAGTACATAAGTAAACTGAGGGGATGCAGTACATAAGTAAACTGAGGGGATGCAGTACATAAGTAAACTCAGGGGATGCAGTACATAAGTAAACTGAGGGGATGCAGTACATAAGTAAACTGAGGGGATGCAGTACATAAGTAAACTCAGGGGATGCAGTACATAAGTAAACTGAGGGGATGCAGTACATAAGTAAACTGAGGGGATGCAGTACATAAGTAAACTAAGGGGATGCAGTACATAAGTAAACTCAGGGGATGCAGTACATAAGTAAACTGAGGGGATGCAGTACATAAGTAAACTAAGGGGATGCAGTACATAAGTAAACTGAGGGGATGCAGTACATAAGTAAACTGAGGGGATGCAGTACATAAGTAAACTGAGGGGATGCAGTACATAAGTAAACTGAGGGGATGCAGTACATAAGTAAACTAAGGGGATGCAGTACATAAGTAAACTCAGGGGATGCAGTACATAAGTAAACTGAGGGGATGCAGTACATAAGTAAACTGAGGGGATGCAGTACATAAGTAAACTCAGGTGATGCAGTACATAAGTAAACTGAGGGGATGCAGTACATAAGTAAACTCAGGGGATGCAGTACATAAGTACACTGAGGGGATGCAGTACATAAGTAAACTGAGGGATGCAGTACATAAGTAAACTCAGGGGATGCAGTACATACGTAAACTGAGGGGATGCAGTACATAAGTAAACTGAGGGGATGCAGTACATAAGTAAACTGAGGGGATGCAGTACATAAGTAAACTGAGGGGATGCAGTACATAAGTAAACTGAGGGGATGCAGTACATAAGTAAACTCAGGGGATACAGTACATAAGTAAACTGAGGGGATGCAGTACATAAGTAAACTCAGGGGATGCAGTACATAAGTAAACTGAGGGGATGCAGTACATATGTAAACTAAGGGGATGCAGTACATAAGTAAACTAAGGGGATGCAGTACATAAGTAAACTAAGGGGATACAGTACATAAGTAAACTGAGGGGATGTAGTACATAAGTAAACTCAGGGGATGCAGTGCATAAGTAAACTGAGGGGATGCAGTACATAAGTAAACTCAGGGGATGCAGTACATAAGTAAACTAAGGGGATGCAGTACATAAGTAAACTAAGGGGATGCAGTACATATGTAAACTAAGGGGATGCAGTACATAAGTAAACTAAGGGGATGCAGTACATAAGTAAACTAAGGGGATGCAGTACATAAGTAAACTCAGGGGATGCAGTACATAAGTAAACTGAGGGGATGCAGTACATAAGTAAATTGAGGGGATGTAGTACATAAGTAAACTGAGGGGATGCAGTACATAAGTAAACTGAGGGGATGCAGTACATAAGTAAACTGAGGGGATGCAGTACATAAGTAAACTGAGGGGATGCAGTACATAAGTAAACTGAGGGGATGCAGTACATAAGTAAACTGAGGGGATGCAGTACATAAGTAAACTGAGGGGATGCAGTACATAAGTAAAAGATTATAAAATATAAACGACTGAGGGGGTTTCAGTCTATTCAACAGAATGAATAGCTATAATATGGGCTTTGCAATGGATTGAGGAGGTGAAGCTGACACAAGCAGTCATGTTCAGATTCAGCTTCAGTTCTGATGACACTTAGGGAAGGCAAGATGGAGCCCGGACAGACCTTGTGGTGGAGCTGTTGATTGTATTGTATAGGATTGAGCAGGCTGGAGGTTCAGTGGGGTTTATTTGGAGCCCGGACAGACCTTGTGATGGAGCTGTTGATTGTATTGTATAGGATTGTGCAGGCTGGAGGTTCAGTGGGGTTTATTTGGGTGCCATCCCATGTGGGGGTGGAAGAGAATGAGGCAGCTGATATGGCAGCTAAAAAGGCACTGAAGAGAGAGATGGATGTCAGGACACCCATTGGGACATATGAGTATAGATCCATTATTAAGAGAAATATAACAGCTGTGTGGCAGAATGAGTGGGGAAATGAAAAGAAGGGGCGGCACTACTCTGCTATACAAAGTGGAATAAAGAAAGAATATTGCTATTTAGAGAGTGAGAGAAGAAACACAGTTATGACTCGACTGAGACTGGGACACTGCGGGCTAGACTGAGACTGGGACACTGTGGTCTAGACTGAGACTGGGACACTGTGGGCTAGACTGAGACTGGGACACTGTGGGCTAGACTGAGACTGGGACACTGTGGGCTAGACTGAGACTGGGACACTGTGGGCTAGACTGAGACTGGGACACTGTGGTCTAGACTGGGACACTGTGGTCTAGACTGGGACTGGGTCACTGCCGGCTAGACTGAGACTGGGACACTGGGCTAGACTGAGACTGGGACACTGTGGTCTAGACTGAGACACTGGGCTAGACTGAGACAGGGATACTGTGGGCTAGACTGAGACTGGGACACTGTGGGCTAGACTGAGACACTGGGCTAGACTGAGACTGGGACACTGTGGGCTAGACAGAGACACTGGGCTAGACTGAGACTGTGACACTGTGGGCTAGACTGAGACTGGGACACTGTGGGCTAGACTGAGACTGGGACACTGTGGGCTAGACTGAGACTGGAACACTGTGGTCTAGACTGGGACACTGGGCTAGACTGAGACTGGAACACTGTGGTCTAGACTGAGACTGGGACACTGTGGGCTAGACTGAGACTGGGACACTGTGGGCTAGACTGAGACTGGGACACTGTGGGCTAGACTGAGACTGGGACACTGTGGGCTAGACTGAGACTGGGACACTGTGGTCTAGACTGAGACTGGGACACTGTGGGCTAGACTGAGACTGGGTCACTGTGGGCTAGACTGAGACTGGGACACTGTGGGCTAGACTGAGACTGGGACACTGTGGGCTAGACTGAGACTGGGACACTGTGGGCTAGCATGGGACTTGGCAAAGATGGGCAAACACAAAGATGGACTATGTGGAACGTGCAGAAAACAACAAACTGTGAGACACATACTCATGGATTGCAAAAGATTCATGAATGAAAGAGAAAGGCTTTATGCCACAGGATTAAGTATGAGCATAAAGACTATCTCAATGAAAAGCCTGCTGAATCCCACAGAGAATCAGGCAAGGATTATGAAAGCAGTCCTTGAATATATTGCCGCAACAGGATTACAACTATGGAAGTAGAAGCATTACAAACTGCAATCTAATCCCAACCAGTGAGAGGCAGTAATGTGCCGCAAGGCATCTCGTCTGCCGGAAAGACACTAGAAGAAGTAGAAGAAGAAGAAGAACAACAAGCAGACATACTGTGCTGTGGTTACAGCGCTCTGCTGATTTCAGTCGTACATTTTATGATTCACACACCTTTATCGCGCACATGAGATCATTCGCTGCTGAGAATTACTTTATGGCAAGTTAAACAAACGATTGAATTGAAACAATTGAGTCATCAACGAATCGGGGTAAGTTTTTTCCATAAGCAGTTTAACAGTTCTGTTCGTTTTGTTTACCAGCTAGTTTCAAAAAGGGGCTTTTTCCATTCACAAATGTGTGCACAAGATATCTGTTTGCTACTTTGGCAGTAGTTGCTAAAACGTCGTACTGGTCCAACGTTACTTCTCTGCAATGGTCAATACGATTACAATGAGTTAAAGATGTCGCTTATAATGTTAGCTAGTAAAAAGGATATTCGCATAATTTTGTCTACACTAGGCCTAGTATAATATTGGCTAAAGTAGCTCAGTCTAAATTGCCTATTTAGGTAGTTAAATTCGTAATGTATGTCACGTTTGATACTGAACGTACGCAGCACCATGTATTGCTCTTGCTTTGCCCCATTGCGAATGGTAGGAGAGGAAGTGGAAATACACCTAACAGCCACAGACCTTACCAGAAATGGTTCCTTGTAAACTAGAGTAAAGATGGAGAGGAATGTAAAATCTTTGGTAAAGCCCATCTCTTGCAACTTCGTTTAACTTGCAGTCTATTATAGCTGTCATTAGAGGACAGCAAATGGACATTGACACAAATGTTCAATCGGCTAACTTTTGCAAATGTAAATATTATATGAATTAATGTAATGTCATATTTGCATGAAATGCAAACTTCGCTTTAAGAAGTTCAAGGGTATATTTCCAAAATACAGTATATCACAAGTATTTGTAAATATCTATTTTCATGTCACTACTTTAGGGTACAGCTTTCAGGCTGCATTTCCTAAGGAGCTAATTTAGTGACAAAACTTAACAAACAAACAGAACACTTTTGACAAATACCCTACAATTCGCAAACAAGCACAGTGGGTTTTGCAAATGAAAAACATGATTATGAAACAGTGTTTGATATGCAAATACAAAACGTGCCTCTGAAACAAATACAGAACAGTTTTCTAATACAACACGCTTCACACATCACACACAGCTTCACACAAAATGCTGTCTTCCATCTGTGAATCACGTGACCTTTGGCACATTAGGGAGCTAATTTAGTTCCAAAACCTAACAAACAAACAAACACAATTTGTTTTGCAAATACTAAACAGTCTTCTAATACATCAAGCTTCACAAAGATAAAACATGTTTTACAAGTTGTCTTCCATTTGTGAATCATGTGACTTGTGGCACTATTTTAGCACAGATGTTCTGTGAGGTTATCACAAGTGTGTTGAAGACTTTCTCACATGTCTGAGCTCCACAACAGCAGGTAGCGCTGTGAGTCCATTTAAAAGACCCTTTAGTGTCCCTAAGGAAGATATGTCCATCTAATCTAAATATTAATTTTGTTGATGTACAGGTAAGTGCTGGGCGTTGTTCGTGATTCATGTTTTATGCTCTTTATGCAACGTGTGTTTTGCTGAAGTTTATGGCACAGAAACTTTTTATATTTTTACCCTACATTCTGGTAATTCAGACAGTAACACTACCCTAAACTTATTTCATTGCATTGATATTGATGATGTCAAGGCAACATAGTATGTTTTTGTGTGGAGTTTGCATGTTCTCCCCGTGTCCGTGTGGGTTAGCATGTTCTCCCCGTGTCCGTGTGGGTTAGCATGTTCTCCCCGTGTCCGTGTGGGTTAGCATGTTCTCCCCGTGTCCGTGTGGGTTTGTTCCGGGTAGTCCAGTTTCCTCCCACAATCCAAAGACATGTAAGTTTGGCGTTATGAGGGGGTGATAACAGGACGTTACTGTAAAAGAGCTTGCATATTGTTCAGTCAACCTACCCTGTATAAATAAAGGTTAATAACATGAATGGACTGAGGGGAAATTGTCTTTATGCCGTGGCCAGCCCAATCTTCAGGCCACCTTATACCCCAGCCAGCCAGCTTTTTAAGATTATATTTTAGGGCTTTTCAGCTTTATTGGACAGCACAGTGTAGAGCGAAGAATGGGAGCGAGAGTGAGAGGCGGAGAGACATGCGACAAAGCTTGCGTGGCCAGATTCGAGCCACCGACGTTGGCCACGGCCAGCCAGTCTTCAGACCGCTGTACAAAGTCGGCTGTTTTGTTTTCCTCTATTTTATGTGGCAGGAGTTTATTTTCTTGCAGACAAACAAAGCTGAAACAAATGCAAATGCAAATGCAAACCTGCAAATGTTCTGAACCACTTCAGAAAGGGCTTTCTTCCGCTCTTATAAGAACGCACAAAAAAATGTAAGGCTGGAAAAAGTGTTATCAGTCCTAAAACTTTGCAGCTGTTGGTGATTTCCTGGAGGGTGCAATAAAACAATTTACTTGGGGGTCTGAGAGCCTGTTCTTCTGACTTCTCACGGCCTCGTAAACTACAGCGGGGGTCGAACCTACAACTGGACATCAGAACTCACAGGACTTTTACAGCCTAGATTCTGGACTGAATGGTGAACATATTAAACAAAGCTGTATATGTATATTGAATCATGTGTATGTGCATGTAGATTGGTAATTGTGGAAGTATAACGTAATTGTGGATAATATGATAAATGTGGTGAACCTGGATAATACTAATTGAAGTGTGTGGTATGTGAAAGTATTGGAGGGGGAGAAATAAAGAATGTGGAAGGAGGATTGTATAGGTTATCAGGGATGCGCTTGTCCATATAAATATCTGGAACCAAGAGTGGCCATCACCGGGACCTCACCGGATATCTAGATATGATAGAGAAGATCATGAGATCACGCGCCGTCGTTCAAAGAGTCTTATTACTGTCACTAGATTGGGGAGGGAGACTCTGTTTCTCTCCCTGGAGGGGGTCCCTGCGTGGTGAAACTGCTCTTCCTGCCAGACCTTATTTGGACAACAAAGGGACTTGTGGAGTGGGCATATCGGCGCTGAACTACATTTAAGAAGATCCCCAAGGGAGACTCAAGGAGAATCTGCTTAACAGGTCTCCTGGTGCTGTAGTGGCATCATAGCCATTTTCATATAGGAGAATCTGCTTAACAGGTCTCCTGGTGCTGTAGTGGCACCATAGCCAGTTTCATATAGGGGAATCTGCTTAACAGTTCTCCTGGTACCATAGTCACACCGTACGGAATCACTTGGTGATATACTTTGTTTGTGAACTTGTTCGTGTTTATTTGTCTTGACAGCATGTTCTCCTGTGTTTAGTTATAGGCATTGAATGTGTTCGTGTTTGCTCTCACAGTCTTAACCAGTGATTATTTGTCATTAATAAATTACCATGTTTTCATATCAACTGCATCTTTCTTTTAATCCTTTTTCCCAGCTTCAATTGTCTGCATGATCTGAGCTGCAGCGTTCCAAGCTAATGACCTCCCTGCCTGTTATCCAATTCTTTTTATATTTAACGTGCGTGGCTCTCATCCATCTGATACCCTTTTCAGCCTAAATTACTACTGAAGACTCAGGGGGACAATTCTGACCCAGGACCGACTGATCAGCGGCCTGGTACAGACGTGGCATAACACAAGTTGGGTATAGGCAGTCAAGTGACGGTCCAATTGTAAAGGTCGGGTTGGTGTATCGGTTCTGGTGATTTGATGTGAAGAGAATCCATGGGCGTCCTACGCCGATTCTTGTCAAATTTGCCTTAAGGAGCCCTTTAAATACACCCAGAGTAGTGCATGGTTCTGGTGATTTGATATAGGAACCCATGGGTGTTGTTACGCCGGTTCTTGTCAAATTTACCTTAAGGAGCCCAAATGTACTCAGACTGGGGCTCGCAACTATCTATGATAAATGAATATCATGTATTGTGTTGACTAGACCCCCAACCTCTGCGTTCGCCACCGAACTGAGCTTCAGCAATAATGTTGATTCCGGCAAACATATATTGAAGTAATGATGGTACCTAAGGGCGAGTGGAGTGTAAACACTCCGAGCTCCACGCATGTTTAACCAAAATTCTAAAGTATAATTATAAATGGAGTCAGATAAACGAGTAAATAAAATAATAATATTTCTAAATAACTTTTACCTTTTCCCACAGCAAGAGTGGAATACATCACGTTTAAACTTTCGCTCCGAGCTATTCCCTCATTGGTCTAGTAATTGCGGATTCTACATTTGGTGACCCCGACGTGATTCCAATTGCTGTTTGTGGGATTTACATTTTGGATCCCTCTGGCAGGGGGGTATCTGCTTTTCCTTTACCTCCTAATTTTTCCTGCACTTTTGTCTACAAAAAATTCCTGGCAGTTTGGCGTACAAGATATTCCTTACAGGGAGTTTCTGGTCAGCTAAATTGCTGGTTCTTCATCCTTGGTGTGGTGAGTAACACAATTATCTTATGTATTAACATATACTAGGGAGAGTTGTTGTTGTTTCACCACATCTAGAGGCTGTTTAGGGGATTTACATATCAGTGCAAAGTTTTCCTTTTATCCGTGGAATAGTGAGGTTGCAGTCTCACTGTCATATGTATGCAAGGTTGACACTGTCATTCTAAAAGGCAGAAGTCATATATGCAATTAGGTCACTGTAATGACAATATCATTTTAAAACCCTAGAATGGGTAAATTAAAGATGATATATATATATATGTGTGTGGATGTATGGATATATATATGTAGGTATGTGTATATGTTATGGCAGAGAAGGGATGTCGATATAAGGTACTGTTCTGTTGTTCCACAATACTGTGGGGAACACAGAGAATCTTGTTCAGACACAGACAGGAAGAAATGACACACTGGTGAAAAGCCAGTGAGATTTAGAGGATAGTTGTTTGTAGAGAAGTGTGAGGAAGGGTTGAAGGTAATAGTAGGTAGAGAATGCAGAAATCAAGTGAAAGTATGTTAAAATGATTACATAATATATCAACTGTTGCCAGTAAGATCAATGATTCAAAATAAATCACGTGACAATGGCATCTGTGGCACTGCTCTAAAATCCAGCAGGCCACGCTTTCATAGGAAAGCACATCTTTAAAAACTGCATGCCATTTTTGCATTGGCTATTTTCATGCAAAAACAGAAGTCTTTCTTCTGTAGTTACTTTTTTACCCCCATATTGGTGTCTTCCTTTGTTGTTAATTTGTGTCTTAAGCTATACATCTGTGAAACCATAAGGCTAAAGTGTAAAACACTTGCTTTAAATCTATAAATGATGCCTGGGCATGTCATGTAGGGAATGTTGGGATTCACTAATATACCTACTTGGGTGCCCATTCAGTTAACTGAGGCATATTTATTAAATTTCATGGATGTATTTTTGTGTACATTTCCCTAGCACAAAAACATGTGTTAGAATGTCTGTCTGACGCCAAGAAGCCAGTTAATGCTGTAAAATTAATCAAATGCCATGCATATTTGACCTTTTCATTTAAAAGCTGATGGTAGGGTCATTTTCTAGCACATACTGGCTTACTGGTCTCTTTTTGTGTTATTTCTCCTCACTTCCCCCTCCCTCTATCTTGTTGAAGATCTTTGTTTTTTTAAAGAGAGGTGAACCTACATTCTATAGAGAGTGTATGATTATTTGTTTTGAATCATCAAGACCAGGCTATAACCACATCACATTATATTACATTACATTACAGGCATTTAACAGACGCTTTGATCCAAAGCGATTGACCATTCTTTGATCTGAGTAAGATGGGTGGAAATACCTGTAGGGGCCGTAAAGACATTCAAACCTCGTTTAGGAAATCTGAACCATAAACAGGCCCCCTGGTGTGGCCCCCTGGTGTAGCACTAGAGTAAAGTTTACAACACATTTATTAGTGTAAAAGGATCCACCCATCCAATTCAGAATATCACCTTAGATTCACTTAGCACCATGACGACAATACACACCTCACACAGTTGCATAAGAGACAACCTCTGTTAAACAGACAAGGCTGGTAAAAACGGTAAATGTTTTTATACCCATAGCAAAGTGAGATAGGGACCAGACCGTCGGTTCCCAACCGGGTGGCTGATTACCACTACGGGGCTCGGTGTGACACTGAGCTAGGGATTTCTATCGACTGGATCACTGGCCAGTCGGGTCGCATAGAGCAGTGAGCACATAAGTTGCATCCCGGTAATGGAGCACATGACCTGCGTCCCTGTAGTGGAGCACATGGCCGCTGCGCTCCAGCCTGGAGCTGCGCCCGACAGAGAGGGAGGCTCGAAGGAGCTAAGTGAAATCTGCACTCAACACCACTATATCCACACACATCCAAAACCACATAACTGCAGCACATATAGAACAATGTACATTCAGACATATGTGTTTTGTGTGTGAAACCAAAAGTTTTATATATTTCAATGCTCTCAACAACATACAACTTTGTTGTTACATTGTATTTTACAACTGTAAAATAATTTATAATGAATGTTTCAGTTAAACTGTTTTCTGTTTCGGTCTATTTCCATCCTGTTTTCAAGCATGCAATGGGGGAGTAATAGAGGGCAATACAATATAGTATAACTACAGTATGCTATATATGCAATAGGCATACGGTATTAAAAATTCAAACCCAATTTCCCTGTCAGTCAGTTCTGTGTAAACATTCCATAATTCCGCATCCCTTCATACTTTGATTAACCTTACAAAACAGATGGGTAGATAGCAAAGAGTATCACTGAATTGTTCAGAAAGCCTCCACATTTGTCATATTTACATGTAAGCTTCCACATTTATCATATTTGCATATATTGATGTTTGTATAATACAGCTACTGTGATGTAATCCAGCAGTCCAGATGTCGGATGCACTGTGGGATGATTGTTCAACAGGTAAATGAACTATCACCTCCACCGGCCCAGGTAGAGGTGAACATGGCCAAAGAACAGCGGAAATCCTGTCCAGCTCCTCTACCCGCTCGGCCCAGGGTGCCTCCACATGGTGGGACTGGGTGTTCTGAGGATTGCCATTGCTAGCACCCTCATATGTGCCCTCACCCTGGTGAAGTGCTGATATTTCCAACACCTCATCTACCTCCCAGCGCACCCCAACCCATGCTGCATTAGTTCTCAGCCGTCTCCAGTTGCCAAGTTGCTGGGACTGGGACCATAAACACCAGCATGGAACCAGCGCCACTTTTTATGACCCCTTGGGACTGTGTTTGTTTGTCCCACGGGGCCAAACGGGGGATCTGTAAGGCTGGAAAAAGTGTTATCAGTCCTAAAACTTTGCAGCTGTTGGTGATTTCCTGGAGGGTGCAATAAAACAATTTACTTGGGGGTCTGAGAGCCTGTTCTTCTGACTTCTCACGGCCTCGTAAACTACAGCGGGGGTCGAACCTACAACTGGACATCAGAACTCACAGGACTTTTACAGCCTAGATTCTGGACTGAATGGTGAACATATTAAACAAAGCTGTATATGTATATTGAATCATGTGTATGTGCATGTAGATTGGTAATTGTGGAAGTATAACGTAATTGTGGATAATATGATAAATGTGGTGAACCTGGATAATACTAATTGAAGTGTGTGGTATGTGAAAGTATTGGAGGGGGAGAAATAAAGAATGTGGAAGGAGGATTGTATAGGTTATCAGGGATGCGCTTGTCCATATAAATATCTGGAACCAAGAGTGGCCATCACCGGGACCTCACCGGATATCTAGATATGATAGAGAAGATCATGAGATCACGCGCCGTCGTTCAAAGAGTCTTATTACTGTCACTAGATTGGGGAGGGAGACTCTGTTTCTCTCCCTGGAGGGGGTCCCTGCGTGGTGAAACTGCTCTTCCTGCCAGACCTTATTTGGACAACAAAGGGACTTGTGGAGTGGGCATATCGGCGCTGAACTACATTTAAGAAGATCCCCAAGGGAGACTCAAGGAGAATCTGCTTAACAGGTCTCCTGGTGCTGTAGTGGCATCATAGCCATTTTCATATAGGAGAATCTGCTTAACAGGTCTCCTGGTGCTGTAGTGGCATCATAGCCATTTTCATATAGGAGAATCTGCTTAACAGGTCTCCTGGTGCTGTAGTGGCACCATAGCCAGTTTCATATAGGGGAATCTGCTTAACAGTTCTCCTGGTACCATAGTCACACCGTACGGAATCACTTGGTGATATACTTTGTTTGTGAACTTGTTCGTGTTTATTTGTCTTGACAGCATGTTCTCCTGTGTTTAGTTATAGGCATTGAATGTGTTCGTGTTTGCTCTCACAGTCTTAACCAGTGATTATTTGTCATTAATAAATTACCATGTTTTCATATCAACTGCATCTTTCTTTTAATCCTTTTTCCCAGCTTCAATTGTCTGCATGATCTGAGCTGCAGCGTTCCAAGCTAATGACCTCCCTGCCTGTTATCCAATTCTTTTTATATTTAACGTGCGTGGCTCTCATCCATCTGATACCCTTTTCAGCCTAAATTACTACTGAAGACTCAGGGGGACAATTCTGACCCAGGACCGACTGATCAGCGGCCTGGTACAGACGTGGCATAACACAAGTTGGGTATAGGCAGTCAAGTGACGGTCCAATTGTAAAGGTCGGGTTGGTGTATCGGTTCTGGTGATTTGATGTGAAGAGAATCCATGGGCGTCCTACGCCGATTCTTGTCAAATTTGCCTTAAGGAGCCCTTTAAATACACCCAGAGTAGTGCATGGTTCTGGTGATTTGATATAGGAACCCATGGGTGTTGTTACGCCGGTTCTTGTCAAATTTACCTTAAGGAGCCCTTTAAATGTACTCAGACTGGGGCTCGCAACTATCTATGATAAATGAATATCATGTATTGTGTTGACTAGACCCCCAACCTCTGCGTTCGCCACCGAACTGAGCTTCAGCAATAATGTTGATTCCGGCAAACATATATTGAAGTAATGATGGTACCTAAGGGCGAGTGGAGTGTAAACACTCCGAGCTCCACGCATGTTTAACCAAAATTCTAAAGTATAATTATAAATGGAGTCAGATAAACGAGTAAATAAAATAATAATATTTCTAAATAACTTTTACCTTTTCCCACAGCAAGAGTGGAATACATCACGTTTAAACTTTCGCTCCGAGCTATTCCCTCATTGGTCTAGTAATTGCGGATTCTACAAAAAGAACACAAAAGAACACAAAAAAGAGCTCAAAAACTAGCTGTTGAATTTAAAACTGTGTTTTTAAACTGTGAGTCTTTGTATCACCCAGAGAGGCAGGAAGAATTTCCCCCCATCTCATCATGCAAGAGCGCCCCCTGTGGTTAGTCAGGCATTTGCAGGACTGCAGAGTGTAAAGAATGTGTCAGCTGCTGCAGTAGGACCTGTTTGATTTAGGCTAAATCCCTTCTCCTGTTTCCCT
The DNA here is from genome assembly GCA_022702515.1 of Ilyophis sp. 1 JC-2022. NCBI lineage: Eukaryota > Metazoa > Chordata > Actinopteri > Anguilliformes > Synaphobranchidae > Ilyophis > Ilyophis sp. 1 JC-2022. The sequence continues at coordinate 777,841 of CM040405.1, forward strand.
CCAGGAGCTGCACTTCTGCACACCTTTGAGCAGCAGTATGATGCAGGCAGGAGTCTGTCTGAGACGGGACACTGAGACAACACTACCAGAGCTCACTGAGCAGCACAGGATCAGACTGAAAGAAGAGGAACTCAGTGGACTGGAGTCTGTCCACATGGCAGAGTCAGAGACAGAGTGTGCTGCACCAGGACTCAACACACTGGAGCCAGAGTGTGTTACAGCACACAGCGGGGTCAGTGATGTACACCACACACACACATCACTAATTAAAATAGAAACTTATCTGGGCTCCACCCACACTGGGGATCCTATTAAGACTGAGAGCCTTGAAAGTACAGAGCTGGGATATGTAACCCATCTGCATCCTGACCAAATCAAAACAGAGACTGATGATGGAGGATACCTTGAGGCAGAACACATGAGTGACTTGCAGGATATTAAATGTGTTGAAATTAAATCTGATCAAACAAAGTCTGAATCCGGTGACAGTTTTGTGAGTGATCTCATGAATACTGTGATGAATGGAGCTGGTGTTGATCACAAAGACCAGACTGAACCATGGCAATGTGCAGGAGAGCCAAATAAAAACTGTAAAAAAGAAGAAATGCATGATCTGCAGACCCTATGTGGGGACCTAAATCATCACTGTGACATAAACAATGAAATTAATCAGACCAGAATTGTCCAGAAGAGTATGAATGGTTGCAACAAACATACACATAGTCAGAGAGGGAATGTGACAATTGAAACAAACCCAAGCCTTTTGAATTACTTTCAAAACAAGACCATTCATAGAAAGGAAGGGGAGATTCATACAGGTAAAAAGGAATACAAGTGTACACAGTGTGAGAAGTGTTTTAGTATAAAATCGGCTTTAGATGTACACCTGAGAATTCATACAGATGAAAAGCCCTACGAATGTTCTCAATGTGGGAAGTGTTTTTCCAGAATATCTAATTTAAATGGCCACCAGAGAATTCATACAGGTGAAAAACCATACAAGTGTCCTCAATGTGGAAAGTGTTTTTCCAGAATATCTAATTTAAATGGCCACCAGAGAATTCATACAGGTGAAAAGCCCTGCCAATGTCCTGAATGTGGGAAATGTTTTTCCAAACCATCTCATTTAAAAAGCCACCAGACAGTTCATACAGGTGAAAAACCCTACAAATGTACTAAATGTGAGAAGTGTTTTTCCCAAACAAGTGCTTTAAATCGTCACAAGTATCATTCATGTTGGTGAAAAGCCCTACAAGTATACTCAGTGTTTTATTAGACAATCTGATTTCAATAGCTACCAGAATATTAACCTGTGGGGTAGAGGGAGGGAAAGGGAGGAAGAGTTGAGTGTCATCAGCATAACAATGGTAAGAGAAGCCATGTGAATTAATAACCAAACCAAGAGACTTAGTGTAAATGGAGAACAGCAGAGGACCCAGTACAGATCCCTGCGGGACTCCTGTAAAAAGTGGATGAGGTGCAGAGACAGAGCCCTTCCAGCAGACTTGATAGGATCTATTTGTTAGATAGGATGTAAACCAAGAGAGGGCCGTTCCAGAGATGCCCATCTCAGCCAGTGTGGAGATCAGAAGTTTGTGGTTGACTGTGTCGAACGCTGCAGACAGGTCAAGGAGAATCAGGACAGAGGAGAGGGAGGAGGCTCTAGCAGTGGCGAGTGCCTCGGTCACAGCCAGGAGCGCAGTTTCAGTAGATTGCCTGGTTCTGAAGCCGGACTGATGAGAGTCGTTGTTCTGGTGGAGAAAAACAGACAGTTAAGGGCAGCTCGTTCAAGAGCTTTGGACAGGAAGGGCAGGAGAGACACAGGACGATAGTTTCTGACATCAGAGGGGTCCAAGCTAGGTTTCTTAAGGAGAGGGGTAACACAGGCAGTTTTGAAAACAGCAGGAACATAGCCACAGGTTAAGGTGGTGTTAATAATGGAGGACAGATATGAAAGACCTCACCAGATATAGACTGGAGGACTGCCGAAGGGATGAGGCCCAGCGGGCAGGTGGTTGCACGCTGGTGTGTTACAAGTTGGAGTACATCTGTGTCCTCCAGAGTCTTAAAGGACGGAAGTGTAGCAGTGGGTTCATTTAGGGGAATTTGGGGCGTCACCGGATGCGTGAAGGAGTTTCGGATCTTGGCTACCTTCTCCTAAAAGTGGATCAGGAAGTCATCTTCAGAGAGGGAAGAGGGTGAGGGTGTGGAGGAGTGATCAGCAGGGAAGAGAAGGAGGAAAAAGGTTTACGTGGGTTTGCAAAAAAGTTTTGACTGAAAAAATGTATTTGTACAGGTAAAAAGTCTGACAAGTGTACACAGTCGGAAGGGCTGTTTAAAGTGTTTTTTTTTGTGTATGTATAATGTATAATGTATAAATAAATAAATTTCTATTTAATGACCAAAAGAAAATTCCTACAGGTCCATCCTCATGGAAGACAGAGGGATGTAACACTGGGTCAAACCATTTTCCTGTAAGGGTGACATTCTTTAAAAAAAAGTAATTTCCCTTATAGTCCATTGGCTGATATTTTGTGATGATGAAATTGAGACCAGTGTAATTTGTTCGAAAGAAATTGCGATAACTGTATGGATATATTTTAGAAACAAACATGGTAATGTGTATTGCAAACTTTTCTACAATATCTAATTTAAGAAGCCACCAGAGCATTCATACAGGTGAAAAGCCACATAAGTGTACCCACTGTTTTCGTGTAAAATCTTGTTTATGGCCCTGTCACACTATTGCGTATTAGAGAAACGTATGAGTTGCGTATGTAAATTCATGAAATAATTTTCATACGCACAAAAAGCCCTTGAAAATAGCATATGGCCAGCATATGCCTAGCGTATGCCTAGCGTGTGCTTAGCGTATAAACCATACGTCCGAATACGCACAAAATTTTTAAGCATGCTTAAAAAACGTTTTGTGCCTCGCCGTATGCCAGCGTATGCCACCGTATGCGACCGTGCTTGAAACGTATACAACCTATGCCTAACGTACCCCTAGCGTATGTCGGCGTACGAGTGATATTTTTCATACGCTGGCATACGCTAGTACGATAGGCAATAGTGTGACAGGGCCATTAGATGTACACCTGATAATTCACACAGGTGAAAAGCCATACAAATGTACTCGATGTGGGAAGTGTTTTTCCCAAAAACGTACTTTAAATTTCCACCAGATGATTAATACAGATGAAAAGGCATAGTTTGTACAGTGTGAGAAGTGTTTTTAGACAAATACTACTAGATCTACGCTTGAAAATTCATACGGATTAATTCACTATAAATATTTTAAATCGAATTAATAGTATTGTTCATGTAGGCAAAAAGCCCCATCTACACCTGCATGCTTATATGGATGAAACGCCCTACCTTTGTATTCTGTGTGGGAAGTGTTTTGTTATGAAACATTGGGCCTCATTCATGAAACGTGAGCATAACAAATTTGTACGTAAATTGTTCATATTTGCAATTTCACCCGTATTTTGGTATTCATCAACATTTTCGTATCTGAGATTTGTTAGTACCTCCGAACAAAATTTACACCTGCTCCGGAGCACACATACCTCATTCGTAAATTCATTATACCGGTTATCTGAGTGATCATTAGAATATACATTTATTAAAAATTTTTGTTAAATTCACAAGACTAAATGTAGCCTTTGAAATACACATTGCAAATGTAATAAATTATGATTGTAAAACGCAAACACTTTAGATTGCGTCTATTAATCAATTGTAGGCTATGAAGGTGCTTAATTAGACCCATAATGTAATGGCTCCCAGTAGCCTACTATTTTTTTCTAAATTGCAAAAAATTTAAATTCTACATGACCTTATATATGCTATGCTAATTAAAACACACATTTAACCAAGTGGCTTACATGTCTATTGCCAGGGTTGCAATTGTGGTCAACAGCTTAATCCAGCTAATGCCAGCGTACATCTAGTTCCCCTACAAGATGCAAAGACAGGTGGAGGTAAAGCAGGGTTTTTATAAAATTGCCAACCTGTCCAATGTTATCGGTGCCATAGACTGCACACCCCAGTGCACATTTTTGTTGAAAAGTAGGTGAAATGTCGTCTTGCGTTCAGGGGGGAAAACTGGATAAACTTTATTTAAAAGTGAAAGTTTTTTAACCGGTTAGAATGTAGGCAGCAGGCTATATCCCGGTAAAACCTGAGCTGTGTGGGACGCCCGAAACTTAGATTTCAGTGTCAGAATAATTATTTCCTTTGCTTTTTCTGGGCCATTCTGACTAGATGTGGACCTTTAAATGGAAGTGACAGCCTCCATATAAGGCAATTCATGGGCGTGGAGTTATGCTAATCACTAAATAACGTGGACGTGCATCATAAATGCATACAAAAAAATCTACCTTTTCCACACGGTTTGATGAATCCGGCGTACATTTTTCGTATCAACTCCCTTCGGACATAAATGTACGCTTATATTTATAAACGCTTCATGAATGAAGCCCATTGTTCAGATATACACCTGACAGCCCAACCAATGTCCTCAGTCTAAAAACAGTTTCTCACACGATCTGATTTTAATAGCCATCAGAGAAGTCATGCAGGTGAAAAGTCTGACAAGTGTACATAATGTGGAAAGTACATCAAATTAATAAAAGATGCTTCATACCAATAAAAAAACTACAATTGTAGTGCGGGAAGTGATTTCTTAATGTACCTAATGTATTAATCCAATTTTTATTTTTTATTTTTTTTAAACACCCCAATAATTCATACAAAAAATACCTACACATTTTTTTTCGGACAAACCACTCTGTTGTGGTTTCCAAATTCTTATTTTGTGAGTATCATCATCCATCAACCCGCTTATTCCTATTCAGGGTCACGGGGGGTGCTGGAGCCTATCCCAGCATGCATTGGGCGAGAGGCAGGAATACATTACATTACATTATAGACATTTAGCAGACGCTCTTATCCAGAGCGACGTACATTTTCAAACTAGGAACAAGAACGTTTAAAAACAACCCTAAAAAGGCAAATACGAATCGAAGTACTAGGCGCAGTCAGTATGATTGGGGTTTTTTTTTTTTTTTTTTTTTTGGGGGGGGGGGTAATTACACAACATTAATAACAATAGTCACAGGGAGGTAGGGAGGGGTGGAGAGAGGTGCAGCTTGAAGAGGTGAGTCTTCAATCTGCGCTTGAAGGCGGTCAGACTTTCTGCTGTTCTGACCTCCACGGGGAGGTCATTCCACCACCGAGGGGCCAGGACAGACAGACGTCGAGACCGGGTGCTAGTATGAAGAGGGGGGGGTACCAGTCGTCCTGAGGAGGCGTAACGCAGGGATCTGGCAGGTGTGTAGGGTCTGATTAGTTTTTGGAGGTATGGAGGGGCAGATCCTCGGACTGCCTGGAAGGCGAGCACCAATGTTTTGAATTTGATGCGAGCCATCACCGGTAGCCAGTGGAGGTCAATGAGCAGGGGGGTGACATGGGAGTGTCGGGGGAGGTTGAAGACCAGGCGCACTGCTGCGTTCTGGATAAGCTGAAGGGGTCTAATGGCCGATGCTGGCAGGCCAGCCAGGAGAGAGTTGCAATAGTCCAGGCGAGACAGCACCATAGCTTGGACCAGGAGCTGGGTTGAGTGGGTGGTGAGGAAGGGGTGGATTCTCCTGATGTTGTACAGGAAGAACCTGCATGCCCGGGTTACTGCTGCGATGTTCTCGGAGAGGGACAGCCTGTTGTCCATCACGACTCCGAGGTTCCTGGCACAGGGCGTTGGGGTCAGTGGAGTGTCCCCTAGGGAAATAGAGAGATTGAGAGGAGGAGAGGTTAGAGCAGGAATGTAGATGAGCTCAGTCTTGCCAGGATTGAGCTTGAGATGGCGGTTGTCCATCCAGCTCTGGATGTCTCTCAGGCAAGCGGAGACGCGGGCTGATACCTGAGTGTCAGGGTGAGAAGGAGAGAAAGAGTTGAGTATCGTCAGCGTAGCAGTGGTAAGAAAGACCATGAGCAGTGATAACAGGGCCAAGGGATTTGGTGTAGGTGGAGAAAAGACAGAGAATACACCCTGGACAGGCCGCCAATCCATCACAGAGCACTCACACCCATTCACTCACTCATTCATACCTATGGGCAATTTTAGAGTCTCCAATTAGCCTAACCTGCATGTTTTTGGACTGTGGGAGGAAACCGGAGTACTCGGAGGAAACCCACACTGACACGGGGAGAACATGCAAACTCCACACAGAAAGGCCCTCGACCGGGATTCGAACTCGGTACCTTCTTGCTGTAAGGCGACAGTGCTAACCACTGCACCGCCTATTTGGTGAGTATTTAGTTTGAAAAAGTGAATAAAAGCTGGTAAGCCAACCATTTTGCAGTGTTTGTCATAGCAGTTTATAATTCTGATATTCCTTGTCGATTAAATGACAGGAATGGCCATTTTCATGTAACGTTAACCACAACGTTCGTCTTGTCAACACCGACTGACGATAGCTAACGTTATCTGACTTAATAATGTGCAAATAGCGTTAACTTACCTGGCAAGTTAGCTAACGTTAACTTACGTAAATGAATGTACACACGGCTCCTGTAACGTTAGCCACCCACCACAGGAAAATGTTTCAAGTTCAATGTAGAAACAAATATCGACACGATGTATTTGCTGTCTAGCTATAACGGTAGATATCTAACGTTTGTAATATGTTAACATGACCTTTTTCATGTTGGCTTGGCTTTAACGTTAGCTAGTCATTACTAAACTTTTTTTTTTTTTTTTAGTGGGTGTGTGCAGCACTGCTGCTGGACTCGAGTCTAGGTGTGATAAGAGTGGAGTGAGAGAGGCAGGGATAACGTTAGCTACGCTGACTTGACACCAGAAATGCAGTGGCTGTAATATGTGCTCATTCATCGCACAATATGTATGTATGTATGTATGTATGTATAGGCTACATACAGTATTATTAATATAATTTTTAAATAATTTGGCAGTAAAATAGAGCTGTGGCTAAAGAAAAAGACCCGTGGCTATAGTCCAATAGCCAGGCCCTAGAGCCGCCCCTGCAACACACGCTTACCTATATTTTGTCTGCCATTTGTTGTAAAATGTTCAGGGGCCTGTCAGTGACTCCACGTGCGTAAACATGGCCTCATGGTCAAACACTTTGTCACGACAGCGCTTTCTGCGGGTAGGGGTTGTAGGCCTGTGCCCTGATACAGAGGATCTTGGATTTTCAAGGGTTATACTACAAAGCACGAATACTCAGCTGGGTAACTGCACCTAGTAATCCCCGGAACCATCCCAAATCTGGAACACGGACTGAACTAAAAAGAGCTGTTCCCGGTTTTACTCAGTGCAGTGATCCAAGTAACTAAGTAATCCTGCTTCGTAGTGTTCCCCCTGAGTCTGGGGGTGCCCCCCGGGTCTGGGTCTGGGGCGCCCCCTGGGTATGGGGGTGCTGCAGAGGCTTAGAGGGCTGGCTCTGTGGAATTGTCCATGGAATCGCCTCATACCTCAGGGTGAACCCGCGCCAGCTTGCTGCTGTGACCTCTCTCAGACCCGTCCCTGTAGCTGGAATCCACAGTCCCACTTACTACATAAAAATACATTACAATAAATTCCAATGGATTATTCATTCTTAATTTCTCATTCTGTGTACCTTATATTTCTTTGAAGCCTGTGCTCCAGACAGACTTCCTTCCAGGCCCAGCTGCCCGATTAAAAATACAAAAGGCTTAAATTCCTCCCTGAATACCTGCCTTTGTAGCCAGTAAATGAGAACAACAGCATGAATCACCTGTCACAAGTCTTTTGTCTACAGCCATGTTGCTAATATGACCCCATTACTATCATTATTGAGACAATATTTAGTTTAATTAGGCTGAGTGTAATGTAATGCACATTGGGAGGTTTAATTAGGCTGAGTGTAATGTAATGCACACTGGGAGGTTTAATTAGGCTGAGTGTAATGTAATGCACACTGGGAGGTTTAATTAGGCTGAGTGTAATGTAATGCACACTGGGAGGTTTAATTAGGCTGAGTGTAATGTAATGCACACTGGGGAGTTTAATTAGGCTGAGTAATGTAATGCACACTGGGAGGTTTAATTAGGCTGATGTGTAATGTAATGCACACTAAGAGGTTTAATTAGGCTGATGTGTAATGTAATGCACACTGGGGAGTTTAATTAGGCTGAGTGTAATGTAATGCACACTGGGAGGTTTAATTAGGCTGAGTAATGTAATGCACACTGGGAGGTTTAATTAGGCTGAGTGTAATGTAATGCACACTGGGAGGTTTAATTAGGCTGAGTAATGTAATGCACACTGGGAGGTTTAATTAGGCTGAGTAATGTAATGCACACTGGGAGGTTTAATTAGGCTGAGTGTAATGTAATGCACACTGGGGAGTTTAATTAGGCTGAGTAATGTAATGCACACTGGGAGGTTTAATTAGGCTGATGTGTAATGTAATGCACACTAAGAGGTTTAATTAGGCTGATGTGTAATGTAATGCACACTGGGGAGTTTAATTAGGCTGAGTGTAATGTAATGCACACTGGGGAGTTTAATTAGGCTGAGTGTAATGTAATGCACACTGGGAGGTTTAATTAGGCTGAGTAATGTAATGCACACTGGGAGGTTTAATTAGGCTGATTGTAATGTAATGCACACTGGGAGGTTTAATTAGGCTGATTGTAATGTAATGCACACTGGGAGGTTTAATTAGGCTGAGTGTAATGTAATGCACACTGGGAGGTTTAATTAGGCTGATTGTAATGTAATGCACACTGGGAGGTTTAATTAGGCTGGGTGTAATGTAATGCACACTGGGAGGTTTAATTAGGCTGATTGTAATGTAATGCACACTGGGAGGTTTAATTAGGCTGAGTGTAATGTAATGCACACTGGGAGGTTTAATTAGGCTGAGTGTAATGTAATGCACACTGGGAGGTTTAATTAGGCTGAGTGTAATGTAATGCACACTGGGAGGTTTAATTAGGCTGAGTAATGTAATGCACACTGGGAGGTTTAATTAGGCTGAGTGTAATGTAATGCACACTGGGAGGTTTACTTAGGATGAGTGTAATGTAATGCACACGGAGGTTTAATTAGGCTGAGTGTAATGTAATGCACACTGGGAGGTTTAATTAGGCTGAGTGTAATGTAATGCACACTGGGGAGTTTAATTAGGCTGAGTAATGTAATGCACACTGGGAGGTTTAATTAGGCTGATTGTAATGTAATGCACACTAAGAGGTTTAATTAGGCTGATGTGTAATGTAATGCACACTGGGAGTTTTAATTAGGCTTTTTGTTATTTAATGCACACTGGGAGGTTTAATTAGGCTGAGTGTAATGTAATGCACACTGGGAGGTTTAATTCGGCTGATTGTAATGTAATGCACACTGGGGAGTTTAATTAGGCTGATTGTAATGTAATGCACACTGGGAGGTTTAATTAGGCTGATTGTAATGTAATGCACACTAAGAGGTTTAATTAGGCTGAGTGTAATGTAATGCACACTGGGGAGTTTAATTAGGCTGAGTAATGTAATGCACACTGGGAGGTTTAATTAGTCTGATTGTAATGTAATGCACACTAAGAGGTTTAATTAGGCTGATGTGTAATGTAATGCACACTGGGAGGTTTAATTAGGCTGATTGTAATGTAATGCACACTGGGAGGTTTAATTAGGCTGAGTGTAATGTAATGCACACTGGGAGGTTTAATTAGGCTGAGTGTAATGTAATGCACACTGGGAGGTTTAATTAGGCTGATTGTAATGCAATGCACACTAAGAGGTTTAATTAGGCTGATGTGTAATGTAATGCACACTGGGAGGTTTAATTAGGCTGATTGTAATGTAATGCACACTGGGAGGTTTAATTAGGCTGAGTGTAATGTAATGCACACTGGGAGGTTTAATTAGGCTGAGTGTAATGTAATGCACACTGGGGAGTTTAATTAGGCTGAGTAATGTAATGCACACTGGGAGGTTTAATTAGGCTGATTGTAATGTAATGCACACTAAGAGGTTTAATTAGGCTGATGTGTAATGTAATGCACACTGGGAGGTTTAATTAGGCTGATTGTAATGTAATGCACACTGGGAGGTTTAATTAGGCTGAGTGTAATGTAATGCAGACTGGGGAGTTTAATTAGGCTGAGTAATGTAATGCACACTGGGAGGTTTAATTAGGCTGAGTGTAATGTAATGCACACTGGGAGGTTTAATTAGGCTGAGTGTAATGTAATGCACACTGGGGAGTTTAATTAGGCTGAGTAATGTAATGCACACTGGGAGGTTTAATTAGGCTGATGTGTAATGTAATGCACACTAAGAGGTTTAATTAGGCTGATGTGTAATGTAATGCACACTGGGGAGTTTAATTAGGCTGAGTTTAATGTAATGCACACTGGGGAGTTTAATTAGGCTGAGTGTAATGTAATGCACACTGGGAGGTTTAATTAGGCTGAGTAATGTAATGCACACTGGGAGGTTTAATTAGGCTGAGTGTAATGTAATGCACACTGGGAGGTTTAATTAGGCTGAGTGTAATGTAATGCACACTGGGAGGTTTAATTAGGCTGATGTGTAATGTAATGCACACTGGGGAGTTTAATTAGGCTGAGTGTAATGTAATGCACACTGGGAGGTTTAATTAGGCTGAGTAATGTAATGCACACTGGGAGGTTTAATTAGGCTGAGTGTAATGTAATGCACACTGGGAGGTTTAATTAGGCTGATTGTAATGTAATGCACACTGGGAGGTTTAATTAGGCTGAGTAATGTAATGCACACTGGGAGGTTTAATTAGGCTGAGTGTAATGTAATGCACACTGGGAGGTTTAATTAGGCTGAGTGTAATGTAATGCACACTGGGAGGTTTAATTAGGCTGAGTAATGTAATGCACACTGGGAGGTTTAATTAGGCTGAGTGTAATGTAATGCACACTGGGAGGTTTAATTAGGCTGAGTGTAATGTAATGCACACTGGGGAGTTTAATTAGGCTGAGTAATGTAATGCACACTGGGAGGTTTAATTAGGCTGATTGTAATGTAATGCACACTAAGAGGTTTAATTAGGCTGATGTGTAATGTAATGCACACTGGGAGGTTTAATTAGGCTGATTGTAATGTAATGCACACTGGGAGGTTTAATTAGGCTGAGTGTAATGTAATGCAGACTGGGGAGTTTAATTAGGCTGAGTAATGTAATGCACACTGGGAGGTTTAATTAGGCTGAGTGTAATGTAATGCACACTGGGAGGTTTAATTAGGCTGAGTGTAATGTAATGCACACTGGGGAGTTTAATTAGGCTGAGTGTAATGTAATGCACACTGGGGAGTTTAATTAGGCTGAGTAATGTAATGCACACTGGGAGGTTTAATTAGGCTGAGTAATGTAATGCACACTGGGAGGTTTAATTAGGCTGAGTGTAATGTAATGCACACTGGGGAGTTTAATTAGGCTGAGTAATGTAATGCACACTGGGAGGTTTAATTAGGCTGATGTGTAATGTAATGCACACTGGGGAGTTTAATTAGGCTGAGTGTAATGTAATGCACACTGGGGAGTTTAATTAGGCTGAGTAATGTAATGCACACTGGGAGGTTTAATTAGGCTGAGTGTAATGTAATGCACACTGGGAGGTTTAATTAGGCTGAGTAATGTAATGCACACTGGGTTTAATTAGGTTGAGTGTAATGTAATGCACACTGGGAGGTTTAATTAGGCTGAGTGTAATGTAATGCACACTGGGAGGTTTAATTAGGCTGAGTGTAATGTAATGCACACTGGGGAGTTTAATTAGGCTGAGTAATGTAATGCACACTGGGAGGTTTAATTAGGCTGAGTAATGTAATGCACACTGGGAGGTTTAATTAGGCTGAGTGTAATGTAATGCACACTGGGGAGTTTAATTAGGCTGAGTAATGTAATGCACACTGGGAGGTTTAATTAGGCTGATGTGTAATGTAATGCACACTGGGGAGTTTAATTAGGCTGAGTGTAATGTAATGCACACTGGGGAGTTTAATTAGGCTGAGTAATGTAATGCACACTGGGAGGTTTAATTAGGCTGAGTGTAATGTAATGCACACTGGGAGGTTTAATTAGGCTGAGTAATGTAATGCACACTGGGTTTAATTAGGTTGAGTGTAATGTAATGCACACTGGGAGGTTTAATTAGGCTGAGTGTAATGTAATGCACACTGGGAGGTTTAATTAGGCTGAGTGTAATGTAATGCACACTGGGAGGTTTAATTAGGCTGAGTGTAATGTAATGCACACTGGGAGGTTTAATTAGGCTGAGTGTAATGTAATGCACACTGGGAGGTTTAATTAGGCTGAGTGTAATGTAATGCACACTGGGAGGTTTAATTAGGCTGAGTGTAATGTAATGCACACTGGGAGGTTTAATTAGGCTGAGTGTAATGTAATGCACACTGGGAGGTTTAATTAGGCTGAGTGTAATGTAATGCACACTGGGAGGTTTAATTAGGCTGATTGTAATGTAATGCACACTGGGAGGTTTAATTAGGCTGAGTGTAATGTAATGCACATTGGGAGGTTTAATTAGGCTGAGTAATGTAATGCACACTGGGAGGTTTAATTAGGCTGATTGTAATGTAATGCACACTGGGGAGTTTAATTAGGCTGAGTGTAATGTAATGCACATTGGGAGGTTTAATTAGGCTGAGTGTAATGTAATGCACACTGGGAGGTTTAATTAGGCTGATTGTAATGTAATGCACACTGGGAGGTTTAATTAGGCTGAGTAATGTAATGCACACTGGGGAGTTTAATTAGGCTGAGTGTAATGTAATGCACACTGGGAGGTTTAATTAGGCTGAGTGTAATGTAATGCACACTGGGAGGTTTAATTAGGCTGAGTGTAATGTAATGCACACTGGGAGGTTTAATTAGGCTGAGTAATGTAATGCACACTGGGAGGTTTAATTAGGCTGAGTGTAATGTAATGCACACTGGGAGGTTTAATTAGGCTGAGTGTAATGTAATGCACACTGGGAGGTTTAATTAGGCTGAGTAATGTAATGCACACTGGGAGGTTTAATTAGGCTGATTGTAATGTAATGCACACTGGGGAGTTTAATTAGGCTGAGTGTAATGTAATGCACATTGGGAGGTTTAATTAGGCTGAGTGTAATGTAATGCACACTGGGAGGTTTAATTAGGCTGATTGTAATGTAATGCACACTGGGAGGTTTAATTAGGCTGAGTGTAATGTAATGCACACCGGGAGGTTTAATTAGGCTGAGTGTAATGTAATGCACACCGGGAGGTTTAATTAGGCTGAGTGTAATGTAATGCACACTGGGAGGTTTAATTAGGCTGATTGTAATGTAATGCACACTGGGAGGTTTAATTAGGCTGAGTGTAATGTAATGCACACTAAGAGGTTTAATTAGGCTGAGTGTAATGTAATGCACACTAAGAGGTTTAATTAGGCTGATGTGTTTGCGCTCTATTATTGCAACAAATCACACAACTCTGTTTTTAAACAGTTGTCATCTTTGAGCAAAAAGGATATTGGTAAGCTTTACGACAAAATTAATATTAGGCTACTGCTGATGCAACCAGTGTGATTATATAGGCTACAGTAAAACGAAACATACCATAAAATTCTATTTTCTGCAATATTTCAGACATTATTTACCTATGCTTATTAATGCTTACATTAACTTTATTAACATTCATTGGTTAAATATTTGTCACATTATGTTGTATATGCATATACACAAGATTTACATACACAAATTCACAATAAATTTACATGCGCAAATACACGTTTATTATGAATTTAACCTACACTATGAGAATTGTTTCTGGGGGGGATACATTTTCATGAACACCGTGTCGTGATTGGTCGAAATACCTTCCGTTCAGAGACAGCTTCCAGGGGAAGTACATACAGGTGCAGCTCAAAAAATGTTACTATCGTGAAAAATATAGTCTCACTCTTTTCTGGTCATCTCAATTTAATGTTTAAATGTCTCCTTTCCTTTAGTAAATTATAAGCAAGGAGCCTCTATGTTCATCAATGAATGTATGATTACAACTCATTTTTCCAATTCACTGTTTCCTATAATAAAACTGCTCAATCTTAAGACCTGATTTAGACTATGTTTAGACTTTTTGGTTGATCCACCAGGTTACTGTTAGACATACCTATCAAAGAATGTCATTTTTAATAATAGATTAAATCCATTAAATATAACTAAATGTAGTTGAGTGAGGGGTTTCAGCACGCGATACCGCTTGTGTTCAGTATTCAGAGTGCTGGGATACCGCTTGTGTTCAGTATTTAGAGTGCTGGGATACCGCTTGTGTTCAGTATTCAGAGTGCTGGGATACCGCTTGTGTTCAGTATTCAGAGTGCTGGGATAGCGCTTGTGTTCAGTATTCAGAGTGCTGGGATACCGCTTGTGTTCAGTATTCAGAGTGCTGGGATACCGCTTGTGTTCAGTATTCAGAGTGCTGGGATACCGCTTGTGTTCAGTATTCAGAGTGCTGGGATACCGCTTGTGTTCAGTATTCAGAGTGCTGGGATAGCGCTTGTGTTCAGTATTCAGAGTGCTGGGATACCGCTTGTGTTCAGTATTCAGAGTGCTGGGATACCGCTTGTGTTCAGTATTCAGAGTGCTGGGATACCGCTTGTGTTCAGTATTCAGAGTGCTGGGATACCGCTTGTGTTCAGTATTCAGAGTGCTGGGATACCGCTTGTGTTCAGTATTCAGAGTGCTGGGATACCGCTTGTGTTCAGTATTCAGAGTGCTGGGATACCGCTTGTGTTCAGTATTCAGAGTGCTGGGATACCGCTTGTGTTCAGTATTCAGAGTGCTGGGATACCGCTTGTGTTCAGTATTCAGAGTGCTGGGCAATTTAACGAGGGCATTGAGTGCTGGAACTGCTGGGTTCAGAATTATAAGCATTTTTACTTAATCCTCGCTTCTCCGACAATAAAATAGTTTCAAAAATCACACGCACTAGATTAATGCTTCTTTATGATAAACAAAGTACTTTCTAATCCTGTGAGACCTAATCTAGTAATAACATTCTCCTCTTTCCTGTTACCCCCTTCAGACCTTGTACTCCCAACCAGTGGATTAATGGAGAATAAATGTAGAAAACAATGAAAAAGTTTAGAATAAAAAAGTTTATACAGAAATGTACATGGCATAAAGGCATTGGCATGTGTAAAATTATTTCATACACAATTAATATACAACATTGAAAAATAAAGAGTGAAACAAAGATCCTCAACTTATATGTCAGTGAAAACATACTGCCAGCTTTAGAGTAGAATAACTTATTTTTCCGTTAGGGAACTTCAGTTGTAGCCCCAGCAACAACAAAAAAAACATAGAAAGTGGGGCAGACCCACAACACACAAACATATCAAACAGAGACATTCAATAATTATTGCATTAATCAAACGAATTAAGTGAATTGAATTAAAGTGGACTTATACAGCCATGATTAAAAATAGCCCCCACTGTCCTGAGATGTCCAGTGACATACACATACACATTACAGCCTTTACATTTTCAGAATACAAGTTAGTATTACTATGTTTCTTTCTAGAGTATATACAAACAGTTTCACATTGTTTCATTCAAACAAATTACAATAGTGTCAATTTCACTGCGAAATATAATCCTTCGATGACTAAATGACTAATTCTTAAAAGAATAAAAAGGTCACAAACACTTGTTATAAAAGGAAAATGGGATCACAGTTTGCCCCAGTCATTGTGTTGTCTTTCAAATGCCTGTCCAAAGTATGATCAGCAAGGAATACCATAGGGGAACTATACACTATGCAACAGGTTTGCTACAAAACTGCAGGTCACAAAATAATTCATTAGCAGTGCAAATTTCCGACAGTAAAATAAAATAAAAAGAAACTCATTTTAAAATGGCTGAAATTCTACATTTTATTTGAGGAGTCAGTACCCTGTAGTGGTGCTTTGATAAGAAGGCTCTGTGGAAAAGTCCCTTTAGCCAGCAGAAAAGCTGTATGGTTTTTCACCAGAATTATTTTACGGCTGGTAATTTTAACATGCTAGATTTAACCAGTTCAACTGTATGACTTAAAATTATAATACCTTATAATATTCAGAGAAAGGTTTTAAAACCCATGTGACCAAATGTATATGAATAGAATTAAGACTTTTCTTAAAAACATAACTATATACAATTTAAGTGTTTGACAGTAACTTACAAAAGTGCATTTCACACGGTAAGCAAACTTGCCACATGGGTTATACACTCAATTAATTTCTGATTGAATGACCTGGTGTTGAAATCAAACCTTCCACTGGGTACATGTAAAGGGCTTTTCATTTGTAAAAACTGTCCGGTGTTTTTAATGAAACAATATAATGGAATTGTTGTTTAAAGGGATTGCCAACTCTGCTTAAAAAAAAAAAAAAAAAGTGGTTTTCTTTTTGACATTACTCCTCATTATTAAAATAATCATCCACCAAGATATCAGCCTTTAAAAAAATGTCTACAGCTGAAAAAAAGAAAGATTGAATAGTGTCACTTCTTGCTGACTATGCAGTTCTTAGGACTGGGTGGGCGTAAAAGCTAGTTAATATCCAGGCCACGCCCAAGAGCCTCTAGGCATGTTATGTGCAGACTCGGAAATGCAAACACCGTTTATCAAAACAAACGATAGCTAAATTGTCTTAAAAAGAAAGTGCATGGTGCAAGTTGCAACCATACCATATGTTTGAGCCACTGAACTAAAGTAGATCCGTTCACAAAATAATACTAACGTTAATCTCAGAGACCCACGTCTTTCAAATAGTATTGTAAGGGCCGATTACATACCTCACGCAAATAGGCAAACATGGACGCTTCGAGCTACGCAAAAAGTTTTTCTTTTGCCAGGACATTTGTGAAAGACAAACCAGAAGAAAGCACAGATCGAACAAGAAAGTTGTTTACTGTTGTTGCCTGCTATAGCGTCCCTCGCTGAAATGCTCTGGTTTGTCTTTCACAAATGTCATGGCAAAATAAAAACTGTTCACGAAGCGCCACGTTCACGTATTTACATGAGGTATGTTTCGGGTCTTACAGCGTAGCACGCGTATTAGCTAACCTTCTCCTTTCAGCAGTCAATCGGACTAATGCAATGACTTCAGCTTCGAAAGATACCTCACAGAAATACGCGAACGTGGACACTTCAAGCTACGCAGTTTTTCTTTTGCCATGACATTTGTGAAAGACAAACCAGAAGAAAGCACAGATCGAACAAGAAAGTCGTTTCCTGTTGTAGCCTGCTAAAGCATCCCTCGCTGCAATGCTCTGGTGAAGGGGAGGGCGTAAAGAATTCCCCTCGCTGCAGCGCTCTGGTGAAGGGGAGGGCGTAAAGAATTCCCCTCGCTGCAGCGCTCTGGTGAAGGGGAGGGCGTAAAGAATTCCCCTCGCTGCAGCGCTCTGGTGAAGGGGAGGGCGTAAAGAATTCCCCTCGCTGCAATGCTCTGGTGAAGGGGAGGGCGTAAAGAATTCCCCTCACTGCAGCGCTCTAGTGAAGGGGAGGGCGTAAGGAATTCCCCTCGCTGCAGCGCTCTAGTGAAGGGGAGGGCGTAAGGAATTCCCCTCGCTGCAGCGCTCTGGTGAAGGGGAGGGCGTAAAGAATTCCCCTCGCTGCAGCGCTCAAGTGAAGGGGAGGGCGTAAAGAATTCCCCTCACTGCAGCGCTCTAGTGAAGGGGAGGGCGTAAAGAATTCCCCTCACTGCAGCGCTCTGGTGAAGGGGAGGGCGTAAAGAATTCCCCTCGCTGCAGCGCTCTGGTGAAGGGGAGGGCGTAAAGAATTCCCCTCGCTGCAGCGCTCTGGTGAAGGGGAGGGCGTAAAGAATTCCCCTCGCTGCAGCGCTCTAGTGAAGGGGAGGGCGTAAAGAATTCCCCTCGTTGCAGCGCTCTAGTGAAGGGGAGGGCGTAAAGAATTCCCCTCGCTGCAGCGCTCTGGTGAAGGGGAGGGCGTAAAGAATTCCCCTCGTTGCAGCGCTCTGGTGAAGGGGAGGGCGTAAAGAATTCCCCTCGCTGCAGCGCTCTAGTGAAGGGGAGGGCGTAAAGAATTCCCCTCGTTGCAGCGCTCTGGTGAAGGGGAGGGCGTAAAGAATTCCCCTCGCTGCAGCGCTCTGGTGAAGGGGAGGGCGTAAAGAATTCCCCTCGTTGCAGCGCTCTGGTGAAGGGGAGGGCGTAAAGAATTCCCCTCGCTGCAGCGCTCTAGTGAAGGGGAGGGCGTAAAGAATTCCCCTCGCTGCAATGCTCTAGTGAAGGGGAGGGTGTAAGGAATTCCCCTCGCTGCAGCGCTCTAGTGAAGGGGAGGGTGTAAGGAATTCCCCTCGTTGCAGCGCTCTAGTGAAGGGGAGGCGCTCTAGTGAAGGGGAGGGCGTAAAGAATTCCCCTCGCTGCAGCGCTCTAGTGAAGGGGAGGGTGTAAAGAATTCCCCTCGCTGCAGCGCTCTAGTGAAGGGGAGGGCGTAAAGAATTCCCCTCGCTGCAATGCTCTGGTGAAGGGGAGGGTGTAAGGAATTTCCGGATAGCTAATCATTGGTTGATAGGATTTTGATGACGTCCTGAAGTCAGTTTTAATCCCGCCGCTCAAAACCTTGCCTGATCAATTACAGCCAATGGTGGGGGAAAAAGGAAGGCATATCTTAATTTAGGCACGTCACTTAGAAGTGATATTTGGGTTATGCTTATTCCACCCCAGGATGACAACAATTAACCATTGAAAAGCAGAATCATCGATTTGAGTTGGCGGTCCCTTTAAATGTCCTTTGGCAGTCCTTTTGAATTGGATTAACAATTTAAACACTTCATACACGAAGAAGCCTACATCACAAAGTGTGCCATCATAAAATACATACCACATAAGAATTTTCAGGCGTTTCCCCTGTATAAACTTTCCGATGGTTATATAAAATTGATTTTGTTATTAAAAACTAATTGCATATAAAGGCTTTTCACCAGTACGAATCTGTTGGTTATTTAAACAATTTATTGTAGAAAAGCACTTCCCACATTGAATACATTTATAAAAATTTTAACCTGTATGAATTCTCTGATGGCTGTTTAAATGTGATACTTGAGAAAAAGACTTACCGCACTGAATACATTTGTAGGGCTTTTCACCTGTATGAATTCTCTGGTGGATATTTAAAGTACTTTTTGTGGAAAAGCATTTCCCACACTCAGTACATTTGTAAAGCTTTTGACCTGTATGAATTCTCTGGTGAATCTTTAATTTATTTATTGTGATAAAGCATTTCCCACACTGAGTACATTTGTAGGGCTTTTCACCTGTATGAATTCTCTGGTGGATATTTAAATTATTCATCATGGAAAAGCACTTCCCACACTGAGTACATTTGTAAGGCTTTTCACCTGTATGAATTCTCTGGTGAATATTTAATTTATTTATTGTGATAAAGCATTTCCCACACTGAGTACATTTGTAGGGCTTTTCACCTGTATGAATTCTCTGGTGGATATTTAAAGTACTTTTTGTGGAAAAGCACTTCCCACACTGAGTACAATTGTAGGGCTTTTCACCTGTATGCACTCTCTGGTGGATATTTAAATTATTTATTCTGCAAAAACCCTTACCACACTGAATACATTTGTAGGGCTTATCAGCTGCATGAATTCTCTGGTGGCTATTTAAATAATTTATTAACGAAAAGCATTTCCCACACTGAGTACATTTGTAAGGCTTTTCACCTGTATGAAGTGTCTGGTGGATATTTAAAGTATTTCTTGTGACAAAGCATTTCCCACACTGAGTACATTTGTATGGCTTTCCACTTGTATGAATTTTCTGGTGGATTTTAAAATAAGACATTGTGGTAAAGCACTTCCCACACTGGGTACATTTGAAGGGCTTTTCACCTGTATGAATTATCTGGTGGCTATTTAGATTAGATCTTTGAGAAAAGGATTTCTCACACTGAATACATTTATAGGGCTTTTTGTCTGTATGAAGTGTCTGGTGAATATTTAAAGTTATTCTTGTGACAAAGCATTTCCCACACTGAGTACATTTGAAGGGCTTTTCACCTGTATGAATTATCTGGTGGCTATTTAGATTAGATCTTTGAGAAAAGGATTTCTCACACTGAATACATTTATAGGGCTTTTCGCCCGTATGAATTCTCTGGTGGGTATTTAAAGAATTTATCGTGGAAAAGCACTTCTCACACTCGGTACATTTGAAGGGCTTTTCACCTGTATGAATTCTCTGGTGGGTATTTAAAGAATTCATTGTGGAAAAGCACTTCGCACACTCAGTACATTTGAAGGGCTTTTCACCTGTATGAATTCTCTGGTGGCTATTTAAATTAGATCTTTGAGAAAAGGATTTCTCACACTGAATACATTTATAGGGCTTTTCACCTGTATGTATTCTCTGGTGTACATGTAAACAAGATTTTGTATTAAAACACTTCTCACACTGTGTACACTCGTACGGTGTTTCACCTGTATGAATTCTCAGGTGTTTATTTAAAGCTGAATTTGTTCTAAAAGACTCCTCACACTGTGTACACTTGCACAGCTTGCTACTGCTCATCCTTTTCTGGGCAATTCTGGTCCGATTCATTTCATTGTTTATGTTACAGTGATGATTTAAGTCCGCACATTTGGTCTGCAGATCATGCATTTCTTCTTTTTTACAGTTTTTATTTGGCTCTTCTGCACATTGCCATGGTTCAGTCTGGTCTTTGTGATCAACACCAGCTCCATTCATCACAGTATTCGTGACATCACTCACTAAACCTTCACCGGATTCACACTTTGTTTGATCAGATTTAATATCAACACATTTAATATCCTGCAAGTCACTGATGTGTTCCGCCTTAAGGTATCCTCCATCATCAGTCTCTGTTTTGATTTGGTCAGGATGTAGATGGGTTACATATCCCAGCTCTGTACTGTCTAGACTCTCAGTCTTAATGAGATCCCCGGTGTGGGTGGAGCCCAGATCAGTTTCTGTTTTAATCAGTGTTGTGTGTGTGTGGTGTACATCACTGACCCCGCTGTGTGCTGTAACACACTCTGGCTCCAGTGTGTTGAGTCCTGGTGCAGCACACTCTGTATCTGACTCTGCCATGTGGACAGACTTTAGTCCACTGAGTTCCTCTTCTTTCTGTCTGATCCTGTGCTGCTCAGTGAGCTCTGGTAGTGTTGTCTCAGTGTCCCGTCTCAGACAGACTCCTGCCTGCATCATACTGCTGCTCAAAGGTGTGCAGAAGTGCAGCTCCTGGAGGGAAACAGGAGAAGGGATTTAGCCTTAATCAAACAGGTCCAACTGCAGCAGCTGACACATTATTTCCATTCTGCAGTCCTGCAGATGCCTGACTGACCACAGGGGACAATTTTAAAAACACAGTTTAAACTTCAGCTGCCATTTTGTGTGTTCTTTTAGTGCTCATTTCCATTTTGTTTTGTGTTCACTACATTTCACATTAATTTTACTCACAATCCAAACACCACTGATGCTTATAAAATGCGCCAGCTTCTAGCAGTACACACCCGACTCCTTGCTCACGGTTCCCGGTTCACACACACGCCAACACATCCCCTCTATAGTCACGCTTTAGCGGTTTACCCGTTCATTCTGCAAATAACACACATACACAAAAATGTCTTCATAACGGCGTTTATTTTACTTATGTGTAAGTTCTGGAGAGCACTCTGGGGCCTGCTTCGTGAGGCAGGATTACTGCTTTAGCTGGATAACTGCACTGAGTAAGACCTGACCCAGGGGCGGAGGAGGGGTGTGACGATAGTGGGGGGGGGCAGAGTGTGGGAGTGGGATATTATGCTCAAACTGACACGCTGCCCATCTCATTAAGATTTTTATCTCCCCACCATCCTTACGTTGACAAATAAGTGATTTTTAATTCACTACACACAACTCGTAGTAGAAAGCCAAGGGTGCTATTTATGAATTTCCTTTGCAACCTCTGATTTAACTGTAAAAAAAACTATCATCATAAATTAAAGGATAGTTGCACCACTGGGGCAAAACCAGTGCTTAGCGCCCAAACCAGCTGATGCTCAACTCATGTGAAATGGTATTACCGAGAGTCCATTTTGTGTGTTCATTAGGGGTGGGACAATGCACCGGTGCATCGCGATGCATCGATCCGAATGTGTAAATACAACTGCATCGATCTGCAAGATTCGAATCGATAAGCATCGATTAATATCGCATTTTAAATGAATGTACACGTATTCATTTATTCAAAAATTATTTAAAATATATATTTCTGAGACACGATTACTTTTAAAACTCTTTTGACCAGCTTAAATCCATGTTTCTGCTCCAACCCCAACGTGAGACGGACAGATCTGAGCGAAATGGCTAGCTGCGTGCTCGCTGAGTGCGACAAAAGAGACAGAAACTCAGAATTTGCGATGTTCCGAACAGACAGTGGTATGGAAGCATTTCGGGTTTAGAAAGAAGGAGGGTGTACTTGACAAAACCGCTGCAATATGCAAGATCTGCCAAGTAGAAATCAGATACACAGGCAACACCACAAACATGATAAACCATTTGAGCCGACGATACACAATTGACGTGAAGGACAGCAAGCGCGTTAGCAAGCGCGTTAGCAAGCTGGTAAGCAAGCTAAACTCGGGAGTCATTGATGAGTTTCCTGGAGAAATGGCCAAACAGTTCTATTTTTTTGTATAATTGTTTTTATTCGTTTTTATACACATACCGTGTCCAGACAGTTAATTGTAAAGTGCTTTCTGATATTTAAATTTAAACCATTTTCTATTCAAAATCTAGTAGACGTTAGAGACAAAAAACAAAAATAGTAAGACTATTTCCAATGTCTTACGTTCAATTAATTATTACTACGTTAACTGTCCGATTCACAAAATGAATGTCGTGGAACCTAGATACACCATACCATGCAGAAAATATTTGAGTGAAAAATGTATACCTGCTCTGTATGAAGAGGTGAAGAAAACTGTTCGACTGTCCTTGCAAAACGCTACGAGAGTAGCTTTAACTACGGATGGATGGGCATCTTGCTCCACCGAAGTTCTAGATCGTACTAAGATTTAGGAAAGTACTATGCATGACACTAACCTATAGGCTATTTCATTTTTCTTGGCCCAGTTTAGTAATTGTTATACATTTAGCCATTTTCATTTTGTAAATAAAGGAAATGTATTAGGGCACCATGTCTGACACTGTTTGAAAAACAATAACCTAAATAGGGCAACTTTAGAAAATACACTGTTAGTCATGTTTATTGCTGCATTATTTGCTGCAGACAGCTGCAAAATGTATGGCATGCCTTAACAATAAACATAATGCTGTGAATTTGGTGTAAGGTTCTAATTGAATATTTAATTACTGCTGAATGTATCGGTATCAAATCACATTAGCATACCTATTTAAAGTATCTAAATTAATCGAACCGAATCGAATCGAATCGAAGTCAAACGTAAGATATTATGATGCATCGAACCTTTGCCTAAAGAATCGGAAACGAATCGAATCGTGATGGGATTGAATCGTCCCACCCCTAGTGTTCATTATAAACTACAGCTGCCATTTTTATCCAGCTAAATGGTATTACCGAGAGTTCTTTCAGTTTCATGCAGATACCGCTGGCTACATACAGATTAGGGATGCACCGAAATGAAAATTCTTGGCCGAAACCGAAAACCAAAAATGAGAAACCAAGGCCGAAAACCGAAACACCGAAAGAAATGATTGTCAATTATTAGAACCATTGCATTTATGGCTATGACTGTGTACTAACCTCACTAAAATCAAAGCATTGCAATTCAAGAATAAATCAATTACAAAAGTATGAAAATATTTATTTAGCACTGACATTACAGCAATGCACAATATAAATTAAAATTCAAAACAAAATGTTTAACTTGACCCCGCTCATGTGTACATTAAATAATAATGTACAGGCCTATAACTGACTGGCCTGCTGAAAGATTGTAAAATTAAATATGTTCTCTCATAAAAACACAAAGTGCATTTAACTCACTCAGTGCCACGGAATTCTGGAACACTGTGCCCCTTGAGTGCCAAGCCAATATGGCCGCACAACATTCTAAATGCTCAAATTCAGTTTTTGACTCTGCAAACTTACAATAAAACATTTTTAAACACGTCTTATGGTTTCTAACTTCAGATATGAGTATAAATATTTTTGTAAGACTTACACCTGCAAGAGGACAAACACTAGAAATGACTTCAAATAATATTACTGGCCAGCTGATTCACAACAAAGACTGTTGATGGTAAACTGACTTGAAAAATTAAAACCTGAGATAAAATATCAGTTTAAACATTTATTTTCAATTTAGAAAAGGGAAATAAATGACCATAAATGGATGCTATTTTTATATATTGAGCCTTTTATTACAGTTAATTGTATTTTACTACATTGTATAATATTTATTTATTTCATTAGGCCTAAATTTATTTTCATTTCTTGTATTTCATTTCTATCATGTTGTAGCCTACAGCACTTTATAACCCAGTGTTTCAAAAAGAGCTATACAAAATAGTTATTGTTGTTTTTCATTATTATTACTTGCATTTTTGGTCAACTTTGGAGCTTAACAGCCATATCTTTCTAATAAAGAAGCATTTAGCAAAGAATATGCCAAATATTTCACTTAAGGTTCTCTTTTTGTCTTTAGTCAATGCACAACTAAAGATGCTCCCCCATTTGTGAAATAACTCCTGACTCTGAATCCAATTCCTCAACCTCATGATTTTGTTAACGTTAACTAATATAACGTGTGCTCTCCCGTTGAGAGACTTGACGCAATGATGTGACAAAGTCGGATCGATAATGATTGGCAACCTAACGTTAGCATTTACCTACACAACTTTTGTCAACTGCCAGAATGTCATCCAGGACAATTAACGTTAGCTAGCTAACTTTGACTTCACACATACGTTTGTTAACTTTTTAAGTTCACTTATGTGTCTGCAATATCGGGCGAATCGCGGCAGCTTGTTCGTTTCACCTCGTAAACTAACAACGTTATTCGTTTTTTTAAATTGTCCGTCTGGGCAAGTTAAGCTGTATTATGCTTGTCTGACAACTTTTTTGACAATCGGACAAGAGTTAATGTCGAGCACTGCTCCTCATCTTCCTCTCCACTATCGCTATTAAAGTTAAACACAAATACGCACTCGTCACCGTTCGCCATTCTGATATCGCCTCTCGCTACTTTTTTTTCAAGTTGCCAGCTCGTATTTCAAACTGCACACAAAGACCGCTAATTTACATAGTAATTGTTTTAACCAATAAGATCGTCCATCTATTACTGCTGACTAATATTTGCCCAGTAACAACATGTATTTGTTGTATTTAACTTATTTAATTGGCTAAAAAAAAAGAGGATGTAAAATACGAGGCACTCTGGAACATTCGTAGTTGGGGCGCTTTAAAGCGCCTCTGGCACTGAGTGAGTTAAGTCACCCGACGTGGAGAAACTCTTTGCAGATGCACCCCCTCTTGAAATTTCAGCACTGCATTTTTTGCAAATCGCTATCCGTGGGTCTTTCTCCGAGATATTGAAATAACTCCACACCGCCGACATGCTGGCTCTTATCCAGATAACCGTGTGCTGGCTGCGCTTTTTGTTTGCGTCATTACAATTCTGTTTCGGCCGTGTTGTTTCGGTGATTTAGGTCTTTCGGCCGAAAACCGAAAATGCACTTTTGGGCCATTTTCGGCCGAAAATTTTCGGTGGCCGAATTTTCGGTGCATCCCTAATACAGATACAGTAGCTATGCTGGATTCATTCTAATCGAGTAGACTAGTTATTAAACAGACAGCAGATTCTATGGTGACAATGACATTATGACCTCTAGAACAAAAAGACCCCAAGTAAAACCTTTTACAAGATTTAACAAATTTGTGAAATCTTTCATTTTTCAATGATTTTTCTAATAAACTATATTCTAGAACTCATCATGGGCTTGGAATATGCTATTCCTAGTAATGTTGCTACTTAACTAAAACACAATGACCTTAGTCCAATTGTATCTGAAAGATGACCCCATTTAAACACTTTCACAATCCTTAGCCGATTTGAGAAATCTAATTATTTTAAAATAGTTTTTCTAATAAAAGGGTATAACCAACATGGGCCTGGAAAGAGTTATTCAATTAACCAAACTATATAATGACTTCAATGCAAGTGACCAAGTGGCTTACATTAGCTAGTTACTGTCAGACAAAATGTTGGCGTTCTTCTTAAAAAGTACGCCCCCAAAAATACTATAGTATATCATATGGGGTTTTAAGTATACTACATTTAGAGAACATTTTGCCTACTTAACTACTTTCTCATCCTGTCTACTCAACAAGCCTACTCAATAGTATGGAAGGGTGCTGATTCTGACAGCAGGACTTTCAAACCATGCAGTGCCGTGTAGGTGATGTGTATGCTTTTTAAATCAATGCTAAACTTCACAGGTAACCAGTGCAGAGAAGCTAAATCAAGGGTAATGCATCAAGGCTAAGTGAGTCGGCTTTGTGATACAGAAAACCTTGGGTTGAAGTTTAAATTAGCTCGCCAACTCCTTAATCTCACTTCGTAGAGAAAAAAACCCCAGGGCTGTGTCCGAATATGACCCTTGTTCCCTGTCCACTCAAACCCCTGTCTACTATGTGCCCTGTCCCCTCACATTGCAAGCACTGTACAAAAGAAATCCCGCAAAACTAGGGGTGGGACAATGCACCGATGCATCGCGATGCACCGATCCGAATGTGTAAATACAACTGCATCGATCTGTAAGATTCGAATCGATAAGCATCGATTAATATCGCATTTTAAATGAATGTGCACATGTATTCATTTATTCAAACATTATTTAAAATATATATTTCTGAGACACGACTACTTTTAAAACTGTTTTGACCAGCTTCAATCCATGTTTCTGCTCCAACCCCCACGTAAGCGTGAGTTGAAAGTAGGGACAGGCGGGAATAAAGCGACAATTAGACGGACAGATCTGAGCGAAATGGCTAGCTGCGTGCTCGCTGAGTGCGACAAAAGAGACAGAAACTTACAGAATTTGCGATGTTCCGAACAGAAAATCAGTGGTATGGAAGCATTTCGGGTTTAGAAAGAAGGAGGGTGAACTTGACAAAACCGCTGCAATATGCAAGATCTGCCAAGTAGAAATCAGATACACAGGCAACACCACAAACATGATAAACCATTTGAGCCGACGATACACAATTGACGTGAAGGACAGCAAGCTAAACGCGGGAGTCATTGACACTTCCCCTGAGTTTCCTGGAGAAATGGCCAAACGGTTATTTTTTTGTATAATTGTTTTTATACACATACCGTGTCCAGACAGTTAATTGTAAAGTGCTTTCTGATATTTAAATTAAACCATTTTCTATTCAAAACCAAGTAGACGTTAGAGACAAAAAACAAAAATAGTAAGACTATTTCCAATGTCTTACGTTTAATTAATTATTACTACGTTAACTGTCCGATTCACAAAATGAATGTCGTGGAACCTAGATACACCATACCATGCAGAAAACATTTGAGTGAAAAATGTATACCTGCTCTGTATGAAGAGGTGAAGGAAACTGTTCGACTGTCCTTGCAAAGCGCTACGAGAGAAGCTTTAACTACGGATGGATGGGCATCTTGCTCCACCGAAGGTCTAGATCGTACTAAGATTTAGGAAAGTACTATGCATGACACTAACCTATAGGCCATGGATCGTCAACTGGCGGCCTGCGGGCCATTTTTGGCCCGCCAGCAATAATATTTGGCCCGCCAGATAATTTTGAGATTTGAAAAAAAAAATAATAATTCTTTAAAAAAATAAATTAAAAAAAATTCGTTTTTTTTTTTACAATATCGAACCGACAGTCCCACGTATCGACTATAATGTCTGAATAGAGAATCTACCCACACCTGAAGAATGCTTATTGTACTTTTATCCATGTTGAGAGTGAATGACACGCACAGACAGTAGTGAATCAGTGGACAACGCGTGGTGCTGAAATAGCCAACATGTGGTGTGTGGTTTGAAAAACGCGGAAGCGGACGCAAACCCGCGGTACATACGTTAAATAAACGAATTTATTATTTATGGCAACCCCCCCCCCCCCCCCTCCTCAGCAAATTATTATTGATTGCACCCCCCCGTCAACAATTACAATCGAGGTCCGCGAAAGATACAACCGGCCCTTTGAGTGCAACCATAACGCTAATTTGGCCCGAGGCCAAATTTAGTTGCCGACCCCTGCTATAGGCTATTTCATTTTTCTTGGCCAAGTTTAGTAATTGTTATACATTTTGCCATTTTCATTTTGTAAATAAAGGAAATGTATTAGGGTACCATGTCTGACACTGTTTGAAAAACAATAACCTAAATAGGGCAACTTTAGAAAATACACTGTTAGTCATGTTTATTGCTGCATTATTTGCTGCAGACAGCTGCAAAATGTATGGCATGCCTTAACAATAAACATAATGCTGTGAACTTGGTGTAAGGTTCTAATTGAATATTTAATTACTGATGAATGTATCGGTATCAAATTACATTAGCATACCTATTACATTTTTTTAAAGTATCTAAATTAATCGAACCGAATCTTATCGTGGTCAAACGTAAGATATTATGATGCATCGAACATTTGCCTAAAGAATCGTAATCGAATCGAATCGTTATGGGATTGAATCGTCCCACCCCTACGCAAAACTCTTTCCAATCTAGTGAGAAAATAGTTTGTAACATTTTCTTTTAAATTTTTTATTGAATATCATTTAACATCTGACGATTGTTACAAAGTGTAGATTATGAATGAAGAGAATTAACAAAAAAATGTTTGTAATATGTAATATGATCCTATATTGTACCATAGATATGCATATACGCTCTACGTCTTTTACTTCGGAGTTACGCCTTGTGCACACTATCGCGTGCTGTGTACGTCATGTGACGCAGCCGACTGGGCTTGCCGTGCCGGACAAAATAGCGTAGCAGGGCGCATACACACTCAACAATGGAGGACAGCCAGCCACACATGTAACGTTAGCTAGCTAACGTTTTATACATCAATCACACATGTGACACATTGTTGTCAAAATTGATGTTATAGGTAACGTTAGCTTGCTAGCTATTATTTAATTACACGCCCATGTGCCAAAGCTAACAACTTCCGGTTATTTGACACACGGGAAAAAGACGCAAAAGGTGAAAAATTTCAACTCATTGCCGGATGGTGGCGGACATCAACGGAACGCAGAGGTAGTCGAATACGTTCCCGCATCATCCCATTGAAATGAATTACTTCCGCCGGGACGCATCGCACTAGTGTGCACAAGGCTTTACTTACTGAAATTGTCGGATGAGTGCAAGTTTACATAGTTGCAGCTGCAGACTCCAAGAAACGCCCCTCCAAGAAACGCCCCTCACTACAAGAAACGCCCCTTCAGCTAATTAGCTATGTGAACGTAGTTGAATGTCAAAAAAAAAATTAAAACGAGGGAATTTAGCCTACGTTATCATAGCAACGTGTTAACGTGTGTTGACGTAAGTTAGTTTGCTGACTCTCTTTAGTTTATCTAGCAAGTGATCATCCGTGTAACTAGCTAGGTATAGCACATTCAGTTCCAGAACGGAACTCACTGACGTAGTTACTTCAGCTGCTTATTGTCAGAGAGCAATGCAGGGCAACGTTAATGTTAAATGATGTCATGCTGTAGGCCTATCTGTGTGGAATTATGTAGTTTTGTAAGCGGCGTAATGAGCGAAATCTGGCTCAGTCGACTGAGGTCATTAGACTACGTAAAGTATGCCGTTACCAGCCTATTCGTTAATTTTCAGCAATGCCACTTATACTTGCAATTATTATGAAATACAAAGTTTGTTCAGAAACACGTCTAATCCAGTGCTGAAACTAGCTACTAAAGTGATGTGTCAAACTAAAGAATGTTGTGCTATCAGTCAGACACCGTCTGCCAATCACAACTTGTTCTTCCCTGCGGAGAGGGGTACCCTAAATTACCCCAGACCTTATCAGAATGCCCATTTGTATTATTGATAGAAGCATGGCGCAAATAATCAGAAATAGCTTTACTTTTCATGATGTGATATAGGCCAACTACACTACAATAATGACATTCCTGGTTAGTTAAACTAAGAGTAAGATTTTCAATTAAAATTATTCATTTATAATCCACCAGGCAATAGCCTATATTTTAGATTAACGTGAGCTACACCCATTCTGCAAATTTTTCATTGTGTAAATAACGTTATTTAATGATGGTTTTAGGACGAAATAAGAAATATATATATATTTGTTTCACGGAACATTTTAGTTGGGCTATTC
Source organism: Ilyophis sp. 1 JC-2022 (assembly GCA_022702515.1). NCBI lineage: Eukaryota > Metazoa > Chordata > Actinopteri > Anguilliformes > Synaphobranchidae > Ilyophis > Ilyophis sp. 1 JC-2022. The sequence continues at coordinate 808,244 of CM040405.1, forward strand.
GTTTTTCACGATCAGCCTTAAAACAGTACAGTGATATTTACTATTTACTATTAACCCAGATAATTAGGTTACCTATTGTCTCCCAGCTCCCAGTCTCAAGAGCGTGGAGGAGATATTACACGAGGAGTTGATTAAGTGTTCCCTTAATTTCTTTAAGCAGTGTATATATATACTATATGGCCAAAAGTATGTGGACACCCCTACTAAGTATTGAGTTCAGGTGTTTCAGCCTCCCCCACTGCTAAGAGGCACATAAAATCAAGCACATAGCCATGAAATCTCCATAGATAAACATTGGCATTAGAATGGGTCGTACTGAAGAGCTTAGTGACTTTAAACATGGCACTGTCATAGGATGCCACCTAGAAAAGGTTTTATAATTTCTAAACCGTTCATCCGATATGGATGGACATACCCTCAAATTACAGCTGACAGTCTGCACTTCAACCTCATTGTCATTGTATCCTTTCAAACTCAAAGTGCTAGAGTACGGAACCGAAATAACGAGACAACTGATAATTTTGCAGCGGTCTCTTAATTTTTTCCAGAGCTGTATATGTAACTCCAACCTGCCCATTAGTTAGGCCAACAAATTGACGTGAACAATCATGTCTGTCAATATGTGCATTTTTTATTTTATTTTATTTTTTTCAAGTTAGGTTTAAGAAAAGGCTATAAAATGTATTATGCTGAAAGTCGTTTTCCTATTCCAATAGGCCAATACAGCCCATTAAAATGCTACTGTTGCACTAAATAATCTCAGAGTGGATTTAGGAGTGACATTTAAAAAAGAGGGGTTGTTCTGTTTTATTCTGGAGGGTTTAATAATGAACAAAATGAAACGGCTGGCACAGCTGGTGGTAACAAGCTTGCTCGAATGATAACCTGCCGAATGATTAAACAATAATGATTCAGAAATACAAAATAACAATTCAAAATTACAATTAGGTTACACATAGGTTCATTGAACAGTTCTAAATTGCATTAACAATGCATTAACAATTAACAATATTAAAATATTCTACTTTTGTCTTCAATACAACGAAATAACAATGTAATAAATTGCTTTCGATATGAATATCTTCAGACACAGCACCATATTATTCCATTGAAAAAAGTGAACGCTGTGGGCCGCTTAAGCGGCCGAAAGCAATCGAGTAATTCTGAAAGTTTATCTATTCTGGCACTTCACCTCTCCGCAAATATCAGCCGGCTGGGGCAGGCTATGAACGGTAATCCATACTTTTAGCGAGCTATAACAGATAATTTCAATACAAACTACTGACTTCTTCAATAGACTCCCCGGCCATGTTAATTTTCACTAGCTTATATTGTAAAAATATATAGCACTCTAACGTAATTCATTTGGCTCATGACAGAAATATGAGTGGTAACAATGGATAGAATGGATATGGATAGAACGGACTGTTTAGCTGGTTTACATACATTTAAATACTTTCATCATATACCCATTTATATTAGCGTGCATAATTTTGCTGCGGATTAACAGCAGCGAACCAACAGGATCCCCCAAGGCCACCGTAGTTGGTTGGGGGCGTTTCTTGGAGTGAGGGGCGTTTCTTGGAGGGCGTTTCTTGGAGTCTGCAGGCTGCAGCTATACCCTACTCCTAACTCGATGAGTGCGCTATTGAATTCCCTCAACAAACCCCGGAAATAAGGGGTCCATCCTGGTATTTTCAGTGCCCCCATTTGTGAGAAAAAAGTCGCCCGCTCAAAAGCTTTTTGACGAAGTGGACGCAAATATGCGCCCTCAAAAGGGTGTAGGGATCGTATTCGGACAAAACATTAGGCTATGGTAAATTGGTATCAATTGGCCACTAATCTGTTTTTATTACACTCCTTCGCTGGGTTGTCCAGCATTGTGTAACCAAAATCACGTCACAATTCAATGGCACTGAAAGGTATAGCTAACTCAATTGTATTTTATAATGCATTATACATAAACAGAACAATTCACGTGTTCACAAACCGACTCATATTTATACGAATAGCCACATGTAAATTAGCACCGATGAATTTAGTGAACAACCGTAAGTCCCACAATGCGACGGCATTGTAGTGATGTTGAATAATCCAGCGATTTATTGTAATCTTATTGATCAGAGAAGTAACCAGTGCGAAGTTTTCATACTTAAAATGAATTCTACAACCACGTGTTTTAGCAGATAACGTTACTGACAAATAAGCAGATATCTTGTGTAAACAGTGAATGGAAAGTAATCGGATTTGGAACTTTTTCGTAAAGCAAACCAACAAAACTGCTAAAGCATTAAGAAAAATGCTTTACGGGGTGAAAACTTACCCTTATTATTTGATGGATCAATTAATTCAACTCTATCGTTTGTTAAACGTGATCCATTTCGCGTCGGCGAATCTTCTTCTTTTATTTTATGGCAGTTGCAAGAAACTTTAGTGATGCATTTACCGCCACCCACTGGTCTGGAGTGTGGACTGGGAATCAGTAATACCCTTGCTTAATAATAACATAAAATTTAAAATACTAACAATAAAATTAAAGTTTATATTAATAATAAAACTCATATTCTATTTATTAAGCCTGTTGAATGTAGGTACTCCAACAGAAATGTAATGCATGTATCCCCTGTTGATTGTTTCAAAATTCTGTATATATTAAGTTGTGTCCCCACTTCATGTAGCTTGGTTTTTAGTCTCTCTCTCTGTCTGTCTGACATATTTTCTGCAGCTGTATACTACATGATTTACTGTTTCTTGTTCCCCACAAAATTCGTTCAGATTGTGTATTTCCAACCAATGGTTTTATTCTAAATAAATGCCAACCTTTACTTTCCCTGGTCCATTCCTCTTGCCATCTCTTTTTAATTTCATTTTTAATGACCCCTTTTACCTCTGCTTTACTGATTTTAACATCTATCTGTATATGGACTGCCTTTAATGCATTTTTTGCAATTATATCTGCTTCCTCATTCTCTTTAACTCCCACTTGAGCAGGTACCCAGACAAATCTAACACTTAGTCTTAATCTTTGTATTCTGAACAGTGTCTGAAGAATTTCAAATAAAATGTCCTGTCTGCTACTGGAATTAAAAGACTCCAAACTCATTAAAACTGCATACGAGGCAGAGCAGATGACCATGGTTGAGCTTCTTCTACCCATTGTAATGCAATTACCATAGCCATCATTTCACTTGTAAATACAGATAAGTCAATAAGTAATCTTTTTCCCTCCTTAATTCCTAATTCTGGGATGACAAAAGCAGCTGAGACTCTTCCTGAATTTGGATCTTTTGATCCATCTGTATATATTCTTAAAAATCCATAAAACCGATTGCTAATATGTTCATTCACTATACCTTCATACTTATTCCCCTTCCGTTCACCTCTTTCTTTATAGCTCAAAATTGACCATTGGTTGTGGCAATAACCAAGGAGGTATAGCTGGAAGAACTACTATTGGGCTGTATTTCTTATTTAAAATCCCCATCTCGCTTGCCTTCTCCTTCACATTCCACCCAAAACTTTTGGTGTTCCCTTTTTCGTGCTCCCAACATGGTTCTATAACATTTATTGTTGGGTGAGCTTTTTGGTGACCTTGCAGATTCGCCCAATATGTCATCATTAGCTGTTGTCTTCTCAGTGTTTGACATTTCCCCATCTCCACTTGCAAGGCCGACACTGATGTACTTTTAAATGCTCCACAACATATCCTAAGTGCTTGTGCTTGAATCACTTCTAATTTTTTGAGTAATGTTTTTGAGGCTGACTCATATGCCACACATCCATAATCGAGCACTGATCTTATTAGTCCCATATATATTGTTTTCAGAGATGTCCTATCTGCTCCCCAGTCCTTACCAACCAAACATCTCATTCACTACTTTTTTACACTTTGTTATGACCTTATCAATATGAGTACTCCATGTGAGCCTCGTATCGAACCACATACCTAAAAATCTAACCACATTTAACCTTCTCCAATTCTCTTCTGTACAATTTCACTTTAATTTCACTTTAATTTCTTCCTGAATATTTTTGCGTGTGAAAAAGGCAATGTTTGTTTTTTCCACAGAGAACTTAAATCCCCACTCCAAGGACCATTGCTCCACTGTTTTAATAGCCTCTTGTAGTTTTTTCACTATATGATTTACATTCCTTCCTCTCTTCCATAAAGCCACATCATCCGCAAATAATGATCTCCCTATCCCTCGTTCCACCTTCGAGTACACATCATCAATCATTATTGGGGGACTAATAACACTTCCCTGTGGGGTTCCATTATCCACCAGAAAGCAAGACGAATACTTTCTTCCCACTCTCACTTGAATTGACCGACCTACAAGAAAGTCCTTAATCCAGTTAAACATCCTTCCTACAATTCCTAATCTATTCATTTTAATTAGCAACCCATCCTTCCACATTAAATCATAAGCTTTTTCTACGTCGAAAAACACCGCTACTACCACCTCCTTATTCTTTTGTGCTTTTCTAATTTCTGATTCTAGACACAAAATTGGACCCATGGTACCTCTCCCTTTCCTAAACCCACTTTGACAATTTGACCTGAGATTTCTTATTTCTAGATAGTAGATATCTTTTTGTTAAGTATCTCCATTTCTTATGTTTGTATATTCTCCCTTGCAGCCCCTCTTTCTGTCCATAGTGATAATCCACATCTGTTTTATTTGTTATGTTAATGTGAATAAAATCACTTCTGTGCCACATTTTCATTACCTTTATTTATTTAAAAACACACTATAAGCATACCACTTTGACACCAATGTATGTCAACCACCTGTCGGAAAAGTGAGAATTCTGTGAAATGCCTATTTTCTGAATCCAGTGTTTCCAACAGTCAATGCCCTTGTTAAAATGTTCAGTACTCTGAATACTGAACACAGGCCATATTGTGTGCTTATCCTGCAGTAAAAATATATTTCACATAATTTCATAATTATTAGAAATGACAATCCTCAATTCACCCGCGTAATTCGTCCATAGGTCAGTAACCTGGTGGAAGCAACAAGTCAAAAAGTCTAATTCGGGCCTAAGAGTACATCATTTCATTTCACTGCCGTCCAATATGTACTAATACACTCCAATTCACCTGTACATGCAATATGTACTAATACATTCCAATTCACCTGTACATGCAGTATGTACTAATACATTCCAATTCACCTGTACATGCAATATGTACTAATACACACCAATTCACCTGTACATGCAGTATGTACTAATACACTCCAATTCACCTGTACATGCAGTATGTACTAATACACTCCAATTCACCTGTACATGCAGTATGTACTAATACACTCCAATTCACCTGTACATGCAGTATGTACTAATACACTCCAATTCACCTGTACATGCAATATGTACTCATACACTCCAATTCACCTGTACATGCAATATGTACTAATACACTCCAATTCACCTGTACATGCAATATGTACTAATACACTCCAATTCACCTGTACATGCAGTATGTACTAATACACTCCAATTCACCTGTACATGCAATATGTACTAATACACTCCAATTCACCTGTACATGCAATATGTACTAATACACTCCAATTCACCTGTACATGCAGTATGTACTAATACACTCCAATTCACCTGTACATGCAGTATGTACTAATACACTCCAATTCACCTGTACATGCAGTATGTACTAATACACTCCAATTCACCTGTACATGCAGTATGTACTAATACACTCCAATTCACCTGTACATGCAGTATGTACTAATACACTCCAATTCACCTGTACATGCAGTATGTACTAATACACTCCAATTCACCTGTACATGCAATATGTACTAATACACTCCAATTCACCTGTACATGCAATATGTACTAATACACTCCAATTCACCTGTACATGCAGTATGTACTAATACACTCCAATTCACCTGTACATGCAATATGTACTAATACACTCCAATTCACCTGTACATGCAATATGTACTAATACACTCCAATTCACCTGTACATGCAGTATGTACTAATACACTCCAATTCACCTGTACATGCAATATGTACTAATACACTCCAATTCACCTGTACATGCAATATGTACTAATACACTCCAATTCACCTGTACATGCAATATGTACTAATACACTCCAATTCACCTGTACATGCAGTATGTACTAATACACTCCAATTCACCTGTACATGCAATATGTACTAATACACTCCAATTCACCTGTACATGCAATATGTACTAATACACTCCAATTCACCTGTACATGCAGTATGTACTAATACACTCCAATTCACCTGTACATGCAGTATGTACTAATACACTCCAATTCACCTGTACATGCAGTATGTACTAATACACTGCAATTAACCTGTACATGCAATATGTACTAATACACTCCAATACACCTGTACATGCAATATGTACTAATACACTCCAATTCACCTGTACATGCAATATGTACTAATACACTCCAATTCACCTGTACATGCAGTATGTACTAATACACTCCAATTCACCTGTACATGCAATATGTACTAATACACTCCAATTCACCTGTACATGCAATATGTACTAATACACTCCAATTCACCTGTACATGCAGTATGTACTAATACACTCCAATTCACCTGTACATGCAATATGTACTAATACACTCCAATTCACCAGTACATGCAATATGTACTAATACACTCCAATTCACCTGTACATGCAATATGTACTCATACACTCCAATTCACCTGTACATGCAATATGTACTAATACACTCCAATTCACCTGTACATGCAATATGTACTCATACACTCCAATTCACCTGTACATGCAATATGTACTAATACACTCCAATTCACCTGTACATGCAATATGTACTAATACACTCCAATTCACCTGTACATGCAGTATGTACTAATACACTCCAATTCACCTGTACATGCAATATGTACTAATACACTCCAATTCACCTGTACATGCAATATGTACTCATACACTCCAATTCACCTGTACATGCAGTATGTACTAATACACTCCAATTCACCTGTACATGCAATATGTACTCATACACTCCAATTCACCTGTACATGCAATATGTACTCATACACTCCAATTCACCTGTACATGCAATATGTACTAATACACTCCAATTCACCTGTACATGCAATATGTACTCATACACTCCAATTCACCTGTACATGCAGTATGTACTAATACACTCCAATTCACCTGTACATGCAATATGTACTCATACACTCCAATTCACCTGTACATGCAATATGTACTAATACACTCCAATTCACCTGTACATGCAGTATGTACTAATACACTCCAATTCACCTGTACATGCAATATGTACTCATACACTCCAATTCACCTGTACATGCAATATGTACTCATACACTCCAATTCACCTGTACATGCAATATGTACTAATACACTCCAATTCACCTGTACATGCAATATGTACTCATACACTCCAATTCACCTGTACATGCAGTATGTACTAATACACTCCAATTCACCTGTACATGCAATATGTACTCATACACTCCAATTCACCTGTACATGCAGTATGTACTAATACACTCCAATTCACCTGTACATGCAGTATGTACTAATACACTCCAATTCACCTGTACATGCAGTATGTACTAATACACTCCAATTCACCTGTACATGCAATATGTACTAATACACTCCAATTCACCTGTACATGCAATATGTACTCATACACTCCAATTCACCTGTACATGCAATATGTACTCATACACTCCAATTCACCTGTACATGCAATATGTACTAATACACTCCAATTCACCTGTACATGCAATATGTACTCATACACTCCAATTCACCTGTACATGCAGTATGTACTAATACACTCCAATTCACCTGTACATGCAGTATGTACTAATACACTCCAATTCACCTGTACATGCAGTATGTACTAATACACTCCAATTCACCTGTACATGCAATATGTACTAATACACTCCAATTCACCTGTACATGCAGTATGTACTAATACACTCCAATTCACCTGTACATGCAGTATGTACTAATACACTCCAATTCACCTGTACATGCAGTATGTACTAATACACTCCAATTCAACTGTACATGCAGTATGTACTAATACACTCCAATTCACCTGTACATGCAATATGTACTAATACACTCCAATTCACCAGTACATGCAATATGTACTAATACACTCCAATTCACCTGTACATGCAATATGTACTCATACACTCCAATTCACCTGTACATGCAATATGTACTAATACACTCCAATTCACCTGTACATGCAATATGTACTCATACACTCCAATTCACCTGTACATGCAGTATGTACTAATACACTCCAATTCACCTGTACATGCAATATGTACTAATACACTCCAATTCACCTGTACATGCAATATGTACTCATACACTCCAATTCACCTGTACATGCAGTATGTACTAATACACTCCAATTCACCTGTACATGCAATATGTACTCATACACTCCAATTCACCTGTACATGCAGTATGTACTAATACACTCCAATTCACCTGTACATGCAATATGTACTCATACACTCCAATTCACCTGTACATGCAATATGTACTAATACACTCCAATTCACCTGTACATGCAATATGTACTCATACACTCCAATTCACCTGTACATGCAGTATGTACTAATACACTCCAATTCACCTGTACATGCAATATGTACTCATACACTCCAATTCACCTGTACATGCAATATGTACTAATACACTCCAATTCACCTGTACATGCAGTATGTACTAATACACTCCAATTCACCTGTACATGCAATATGTACTCATACACTCCAATTCACCTGTACATGCAATATGTACTCATACACTCCAATTCACCTGTACATGCAATATGTACTAATACACTCCAATTCACCTGTACATGCAATATGTACTCATACACTCCAATTCACCTGTACATGCAGTATGTACTAATACACTCCAATTCACCTGTACATGCAATATGTACTCATACACTCCAATTCACCTGTACATGCAATATGTACTAATACACTCCAATTCACCTGTACATGCAGTATGTACTAATACACTCCAATTCACCTGTACATGCAATATGTACTAATACACTCCAATTCACCTGTACATGCAGTATGTACTAATACACTCCAATTCACCTGTACATGCAATATGTACTAATACACTCCAATTCACCTGTACATGCAATATGTACTCATACACTCCAATTCACCTGTACATGCAATATGTACTAATACACTCCAATTCACCTGTACATGCAGTATGTACTAATACACTCCAATTCACCTGTACATGCAGTATGTACGAATACACTCCAATTCACCTGTACATACAGTATGTACTAATACACTCCAATTCACCTGTACATGCAGTATGTACTAATACACTCCAATTCACCTGTACATGCAATATGTACTAATACACTCCAATTCACCTGTACATGCAATATGTACTCATACACTCCAATTCACCTGTACATGCAATATGTACTCATACACTCCAATTCACCTGTACATGCAGTATGTACTAATACACTCCAATTCACCTGTACATGCAATATGTACTAATACACACCAATTCACCTGTACATGCAATATGTACTCATACACTCCAATTCACCTGTACATGCAATATGTACTCATACACTCCAATTCACCTGTACATGCAGTATGTACTAATACACTCCAATTCACCTGTACATGCAATATGTACTAATACACTCCAATTCACCTGTACATGCAATATGTACTAATACACACCAATTCACCTGTACATGCAATATGTACTCATACACTCCAATTCACCTGTACATGCAGTATGTACTAATACACTCCAATTCACCTGTACATGCAGTATGTACTAATACACTCCAATTCACCTGTACATGCAGTATTTACTAATACACTCCAATTCACCTGTACATGCAGTATGTACTAATACACTCCAATTCACCTGTACATGCAGTATGTACTAATACACTCCAATTCACCTGTACATGCAGTATGTACTAATACACTCCAATTCACCTGTACATGCAGTATGTACTAATACACTCCAATTCACCTGTACATGCAGTATGTACTAATACACTCCAATTCACCTGTACATGCAATATGTACTCATACACTCCAATTCACCTGTACATGCAGTATGTACTAATACATTCCAATTCACCTGTACATGCAATATGTACTAATACACACCAATTCACCTGTACATGCAGTATGTACTAATACACTCCAATTCACCTGTACATGCAATATGTACTAATACACTCCAATTCACCTGTACATGCAGTATGTACTAATACACTCCAATTCACCTGTACATGCAATATGTACTAATACACTCCAATTCACCAGTACATGCAATATGTACTAATACACTCCAATTCACCTGTACATGCAATATGTACTCATACACTCCAATTCACCTGTACATGCAATATGTACTAATACACTCCAATTCACCTGTACATGCAATATGTACTCATACACTCCAATTCACCTGTACATGCAGTATGTACTAATACATTCCAATTCACCTGTACATGCAATATGTACTAATACACACCAATTCACCTGTACATGCAGTATGTACTAATACATTCCAATTCACCTGTACATGCAATATGTACTCATACACTCCAATTCACCTGTACATGCAGTATGTACTCATACACTCCAATTCACCTGTACATGCAGTATGTACTAATACACTCCAATTCACCTGTACATGCAGTATGTACTAATACACTCCAATTCACCTGTACATGCAGTATGTACTAATACACTCCAATTCACCTGTACATGCAATATGTACTAATACACACCAATTCACCTGTACATGCAGTATGTACTAATACACTCCAATTCACCTGTACATGCAATATGTACTAATACACTCCAATTCACCTGTACATGCAATATGTACTCATACACTCCAATTCACCTGTACATGCAGTATGTACTAATACACTCCAATTCACCTGTACATGCAGTATGTACTAATACACTCCAATTCACCTGTACATGCAGTATGTACTCATACACTCCAATTCACCTGTACATGCAGTATGTACTAATACACTCCAATTCACCTGTACATGCAATATGTACTAATACACTCCAATTCACCTGTACATGCAGTATGTACTAATACACTCCAATTCACCTGTACATGCAGTATGTACTAATACACTCCAATTCACCTGTACATGCAGTATGTACTAATACACTCCAATTCACCTGTACATGCAATATGTACTAATACACTCCAATTCACCTGTACATGCAGTATGTACTAATACACTCCAATTCACCTGTACATGCAGTATGTACTAATACACTCCAATTCACCTGTACATGCAGTATGTACTAATACACTCCAATTCACCTGTACATGCAGTATGTACTAATACACTCCAATTCACCTGTACATGCAGTATGTACTAATACACTCCAATTCACCTGTACATGCAGTATGTACTAATACACTCCAATTCACCTGTACATGCAGTATGTACTTATACACTCCAATTCACCTGTACATGCAATATGTACTAATACACTCCACTACACCTGTACCTGCAGTATGTACTAATACACTCCAATTCACCTGTACATGCAGTATGTACTAATACACTCCAATTCACCTGTACATGCAGTATGTACTAATACACTCCAATTCACCTGTACATGCAGTATGTACTAATACACTCCAATTCACCTGTACATGCAATATGTACTAATACACTCCAATACACCTGTACATGCAATATGTACTAATACACTCCAATTCACCTGTACATGCAGTATGTACTAATACACTCCAATTCACCTGTACATGCAGTATGTACTAATACACTCCAATTCACCTGTACATGCAATATGTACTAATACACTCCAATACACCTGTACATGCAATATGTACTAATACACACCAATTCACCTGTACATGCAATATGGTCAAGCATGAACTGAAGAGACAGAGGCAGTCTCTGCCATATTTAATCAAAAAGCTAATGCATAGATTATCCTACCTCTGATTGGTGCAGTTAATACATAGGCATAGAGTGGAATATATAAAGTCAATGATTGGTTAGATTCATGCATATTGGATGAGCGCAGTGCCCCCGATAGCCCTTAACGTTACACAAACAGTTTTCAATACTATTTGGCCTCCCAGAGTCATCTTGTTTTCAGGATTCAAGATGGTGTCTCTTCTGGCTCTAGAGATAAGATGGGCCTTGTGCCTGTGATGCAAGAGGCCACAGACCTGCAGTTTCATTGAGAGAAGATAGAGAAGGGAGAAAGAGAGAGACAGAAAGATGGACACACCCCTTACACACACAGTAAGCTAAATATTTTGTCTCTGGTCTGCTTTGGCTGACTGAGAGATAAACACAGAGACCTTCCAGATAAGCGAGGCTGCAGCCTGCTATTTCTTCATCTCTTGAGGATTTAGACTATTTAATAGAAGTTTCAATTGGTATGATTGTACAATGAATATGTCTTTATTACAGTGATTATACGAGTGTAAAATTAATCTTCTGAAAACACCCTTCTCTTCAAAACTTATTCTGAGTTGCATTGTAAAAGGTAATTACTTTCTATGAAAGGTATATCTAGATGAAACACTGATTAAGTTTGGTGAAAAGGTTACTGTGTTGGTTTTGTGTGTTGCACTTAGCCAATTAAAAATGTGCTTAAAGTTCTGAAAAAACAGCCTTTTTGATGATGTTGTGAGTTTTGTACTAAGAGTTGTGAGATTTTACCACAAACTTGTGAGAATAGCACCAAGTCGATAAAAAAACAGTAATAACGATTAGATTAATGCTTTTTTATGATAAACAAAGTACTTTCTAATCCTGTGAGGCCTAATCTAGTAATAACATTCTCCTCTTTCCTGCTACCCCCTTCAGACCTTGTACTCCCAACCAGTGGATTAATGGAGAATAAATGTAGAAAACAATGAAACGATGAAGGATAAAAAAGTTTATACAGAAATGTACATGGCATAAAGGCATTGGCATGTGCACATTCACAATGTTCAATTATTTCATACACAATTAATACATAACATTGAAAAATAAAGAGCGAAACAAAGATCCTCAACTGACATCTCCATTAAAACATACTGCTAGCTTTAGCTGACATACACATTACAGCCTCTACATTTTCAGAATGCAAGTTAGCGCTGCACATTACTATGTTTCTTTCTAGAGTATATACAGTTTTCATATTTTCTCAAACAAATTACACTGCACTTATTACGTTGGTGTCAATTACATTGCAAAATATAAGCCTCAAGTTCAGACTACAAATGTCTAATTCTTAAAAAAATAAAAAGGTCAAAAAAAGGTCACAATTTGCCACAGTCATTGTGTTGTCTTTCAAATGCCTGTCCAAAGTACGATCAGCAAGGAATACCATAGGGGAACTACACACGATGCTACTATGCAGCAGGAAAGGTCACAAAATAATTTATTACAAGAGCAATTTTCCATTTGTAAAAAAAATGAATAAATAAAAAAACCTATTGTCAAATGGCCAAAATTCTACATTTTATTTGAGGAGTCAGTACCCTGTAGTGGTGCTTTGATAAGAAGGCTCTGTGGTAAAGTCCCTTTTGCCAGAAGAAAAGCAGTTTTTGACCAGAATTATTTTACTGCTGGTGATTTCAACATATGCTAGATTTCACCAGTTCAATTGTATGACTTAAAATGATACTACCTTATAATATTCTGAGAAAGGTTTTAAAACCCATGTGACCAAACGTATATAAATATAATGAACATTTTGCTTAAAAACAATTATATTCAACTTAAGTATTTGACAGTAACTTACAAAAGTGCATTTCACATGGTAAACAAACTTGCCACAGGTTACAATTAGTTTCTGATGGAATGTCCTGGTGTTGAAATAAACCTTCCACTGGGTACATTGAAAGGGCTTTTCATTTGTAAGAATTGTCAGGCGTTATTAAACAATATAAGGGAACGTTTGTTTAAATTATCAGTTATCAGGTAGCCTACATTACAAAGTGTGCTATCATGAAATCCATCCCACAATAAGATTTTTGACAGGCTTTTCGCCTGTATGAATGTTCTAATGGTAATAAGAAATTTATTCTGTTATTAAAAACGAATTAATTATAAAAGTATTTTCATCTGTATGAATTCTCTGGTGGTTATTTAAATTTAATGTGGAAAAGCACTTCCCACATTGAATACATTTTTAGGGCTTTTAACCAATGTGAATCCTTTGGTGGTCATTTAAACTAGTTCTATGAGAAAAGGATTTCTCACACTGAATACATTTGTATGGCCTTTCGCCCGTATGAGTTCTCTGGTGCTTAATTAAAGCTACATTTGTATGAAAAGACTTCTCACATCGTGTACACTTGTAGGACTTTTCACCTGTATGAATTCTCTGGTGGACATTTAATGCACCTCTCCTGGAAAAGCGCTTCCCAACCTGAGAACATTTGTAGGGCACTCCACCTGTATGAATTTTCTGGTGTTTTTTAAAAGATGATATTGAGGAAAAGCACTTCCCACACTGAGTACAGTTGAAGGGCTTTTCACCTGTATGAACTCTCTGGTGTTTTTTTAAACTCGGTTTTGTAGAAAAGCACTTCTCACAATGAGTACAGTTGAAGGGCTTTTCACCTGTATGCATTTTCTGGTGGTCATTTAAACTAGATTTTTGAGAAAAGGATTTCTCACACTGAATACATTTGTATGGCTTTTCGCCCGTATGAGTTCTCTGGTGCTTAATTAAAGCTGCATTTCTATGAAAAGATTTCTCACATCGTGTAAACTTGTAGGACTTTTCACCTGTATGAATTCTCTGGTGGACATTTAATGCTCCTTTCCTGGAATAGAGCTTCCCACACTGAGAACATTGGTAGGGTTCTTCACCTGTATGAATTTTCTGGTGTTTATTTAAATTTGATTTTGAGGAAAAGCACTTCCCACACCGAGTACAGTTGAAGGGCTTTTCACCTGTATGAATTCTCTGGTGGCTATTTAAAGTAGATGTTTGAGAAAATGATTTCTCACACCAAATACATTTGTAGGGCTTTTCACCTGTATGAATTCTCTGGTGGCTATTTAAACTAGACATTTGAGAAAAGGATTTGTCACACTGAATACATTTGTAGGGCTTTTCACCTGTATGAATCCTTTGGTGGTCCTTTAAACCAGTTCTTTGAGAAAAAGATTTGTCACACTGAATACATTTGTATGGCTTTTCGCCCGTATGAGTTCTCTGGTGCTTAATTAAATCTGCATTTGTATGAAAAGACTTCTCACATTGTGTACACTTGTAGGACTTTTCACCTGTATGAATTCTCTGATGGACAGTTAATGAACCTTTACTGGAAAAGTGCTTCCCACACTGAGAACATTTGTAGGGCTCTTCACCTGTATGAATCCTTTGGTGGTAATTTAAACTAGTTCTTTGAGAAAAAGATGTGTCACACTGAATACATTTGTATGGCTTTTCGCCCGTATGAGTTCTCTGGTGCTTAATGAAATCTGAATTTGTATGAAAAGACTTCTCACATCCTGTACACTTGTAGGACTTTTCACCTGTATGAATTCTCTGATGGACAGTTAATGAACCTTTACTGGAAAAGTGCTTCCCACACTGAGAACATTTGTAGGGCTCTTCACCTGTATGAATCCTTTGGTGGTCATTTAAACAAGTTCTTTGAGAAAAAGATTTGTCACACTGAATACATTTGTATGGCTTTTCGCCTGTATGAATTCTCTGGTGTTTATGTAAATGAGATATTTGAGAAAAATATTTCTCACACTGAATACACTTGTAGGACTTTTCACCTGTATGAATTCTCCAGTGGATATTTAATGTACCTTTTGTGGAAAAGCGCTTCCCACACTGAGAACATTTGTAGGGCTCTTCACCTGTATGAATTGTCTGGTGTTTTTTTAAATATGATCTTGAGGAAAAGCACTTCCCACACCGAGTACAGTTGAAGGGCTTTTCACCTGTATGAGTTCTCTGGTGGACATTTAATTTATTTATTGTAATAAAGCATTTCCCACACTGAGTACATTTGTAGGGCTTTTCACCTGTATGAATTCTCTGGTGTATATGTAAGTAAGATTTTGTATTAAAAAACTTCTCACACTGTGTACACTTGTACAGTGGTTCACCTTTATGAAGTCTCAGGTGTTTATTTAAAGCTGAATTTGTACTAAAACACTCCTCACACTGTGTACACTTACATGGCTTGCTACTGCTTATGCTTCTCTGGACAATTCTGGTCTGATTCATTTCATTGTTTATGTCACAGTGATGATTAAAGTCCCCACATGTGGTCTGCAGATCATGCATTTCTTCTTTTTTACAGTTTTTATTTGGCTCTCCTGCACATTTCCATGGTTCAGTCTGGTCTTTGTGATCAACACCAGCTCCATTCATCACAGTATTCATGAGATCACTCACTAAACTTTCACCGGATTCACATTTTGTTTGATCAGATTTAATATCAACACATTTAATATCCTGCAGGTCACTGATGTGTTCTGCCTCAAGGTATCCTCCATCATCAGTCTCTGTTTTGATTTGGTCAGGATGCAGATGGGTTACATATCCCAGCTCTGTAAAGTCTAGGCTCTCGGTCTTAATGAGATTCCCAGTGTGGGTGGAGCCCAGATCAGTTTCTGTTTTAATGAATGATGTGTGTTTGTGGTGTACATCACTGACCCCGCTGTGTGCTGTAACACACTCTGGCTCCAGTGTGTTGAGTCCTGGTGCAGCACACTCTGTATCTGACTCTGCCATGTGAACAGACTCCAGACCACTGAGTTCCTCTTCTTTCTGTCTGATCCTGTGCTGCTCAGTGAGCTCTGGTAGTGTTGTCTCAGTGTCCCATCTCAGACAGACTCCTGCCTGCATCATACTGCTGCTCAAAGGTGTGCAGAAGTGCAGCTCCTGGAGGGAAACAGGGGAAGGGATTTAGCCTTAATCAAACAGGTCCTACTGCAGCAGCTGACACATTCTTTACAGTAGGTCTTCACGAGTCTAAAAGATGTGGGACCCGTGGCTGTTATCTGAACCCGACCCGCACAAATTTATTATCAAAAAACAAGCCGCTCTGAAAAAGACCATCAGACCCACATTCTCTTAAGAACACAAACTCTGTATCCACCTCCGGAAAGACACTGGCCCCCAGGGCGGGGGGAAGGGTGGAGGTGGACTGGCCCCCCCGGGGGTGGGTGGAGGTGGACTGCCGATGCTGACCTAGACAGTGGCAAGCTAGCTAGTAAGTGGCTATAACTAAGTCTGTAGTCTGCTAGTAGGCCTAGTTAAAATATCAGTGAAGTATAGTAGCTCTGGTGGCTGTTTTACATTAGCTAATGGGAGAAAGACAATAATTTTTCAATGTTTAACTACGAAATCGCAACATTACAGATCTGATGGCGCAGAAAACCTAGCTAGGCATTTGTAATTTGATTGACAGGTGAATCCTGCCAATGATACTGGGGGGAAATAGTGGTATTTGATTGGCTGTGGTGGTTTGGGGAGAGCAGGTGCCTCTTTGAACTCAAGCTGTTAGAATTTTTATGTTATTTATTTTTTTATATAACTTTGGACTTTGATGAGTGGTCCAGGGATCAGTCATAGTGGGCCCAGCCCCACCCGTGGCCCCACCCCTGATGGAGATTTAGGAGATTTGAGCTGTGGAGCTACACAAAAGTGTAATTATTTCATCCTTCATTTGTCATTTTATTTACCCAAATCCTTAAATTCATTAAACGGTTTTTACTTTTCAGCTTTAATAGCAATTTCATAGCTTTAGCCTGTATACCGTTTACAGCAGCAATGTGATTTTAGAAACTATCTTTCTGAAAAATACTGAATGACGATAGTCTGTTTTATGTTAAGTGTACAAACAGCAGTAACATTTAGACTAAGAAGCTGTGTGTTTTTAGGGACGCTCAAGGTGTTTATTTACAGCGCTAGGTTACCTATGGTTTCTGGGGGCTGGGAATTGCAAAATAAAGGCCAATTAGAAAGTGGGACCGCTGGTCTTTGAAACAATATGGGTGCGTCCCAATATTCTTCACTGCCCACCTCTATCTGCAGTCCAATCACGGACCTGATTATAAACAAAGTAGCCAATCAGAGAACATTTTATTCCTGCCTGGGTTTGCAATGTTGGAAAACAGAGAGTCACAGATAAGCCAATCTCGGAGCCAATCTCTAAATGATTTAGCCTCTGGGAGCGCCAAGTGAATCTCAGGGCTCGGAAGTACCAGCTACCATATCCGCAGGAAGAGCCTTCTCTTCCGGAAGTTCTGTTGTGTTTCTATTTCTAGTCCGATAGGCAACTCTTCGAACGAGAACACAATTAAGATTACAGACAAACTTTTGAACAGGATTATTTCATGAATGACTAGGATACATTCTATTCAAGTTTCAAACCACTGTAACACCATTGTTGGAAATATTTCCTGGACAAGCGGGATGTATTTTGTCTGCCGACAGGTTACGGCAAAAGTGTAATCTTTCAAACATGGTCCACAGCTTGTTTGCTAATGGCTAATAACTACACAACCTATGGATGGGAAACTTCTATATTGATTTTATACGTTTAATGTGAGTCTTGAAGCTTACCGCACTAGAACTGCGCCTCCCGGTATACTGGAAGGTTTGAAATTGATCAGATACAAGTCTGATATGACTAGAGGGATGCCCCCCTCGTTATCTTCAGGTTCTTCCCAGTTCGGTGATGTATAATTTAGATATGAAAATCAAAAGAATTGTATACTATTGCAGTCAAAAGTTTACGAATTGTAAATGTCATCGGTAATAGATATTCGCTGTGTATAGGCTATCCAACCAATGGGCTCTTTTCTCGACGACATTTCTGGAATGCGCTGGTGGCTTGGACCAAGTGAAAATAGATGGGATAGCAGTTTTCTTCAGTATCATGTGTGTTTCTGTACCCAGAAGTCTTGTTCATATCGTCTTCATTCAAGAAATATTCACTGCAAACCCAGAGATTTTTCAATGCGGTTGCAGGTGTATGTCACATCTTTAATTTCTAATTGCTATTAGCCATTTCTTAGCACATGTTCGAATCTTTAATTGGAAGTCTGTGGAACGCATGTCCTTTTGCACTCATAAGCACAGAGGAACAACACACCCAGGCATTTTCAGTCACAGCCGTAGACTATTATTTTAGAACTTATTCCTCCTGAATCAGAGAGAATGCTACGATTTCAATATTATGAGGGAACTGAGGCTTTTAGGGGCGTGGTGAGTTTGGTGTGGCTGAAGGCACAATTTCGGAAACTTTTGAATGCATATTATATTATATAATTGTATATTATATGCTATTTTTTAAAATTTTCATAGCTAAATTATTATCGCCAAACTCAGAATAACCTAAAGATATTGAGAATGGCATCCCTTTAATCATATCATACTTTTATCTATCAGCGAATCTGATCAATTTCGAACCTTCCAGTATACTGGAAACAAGGGAACCGCGAGGCGCAGTTCTAGTGCGGTAAGCTTCAAAACTCACATTAAACATATAAAATCGATAGAAGTTCGAGAAATAACCCGGCGTTCCCCTTTAACTATTGCTCCATAACTGACTAATTGAGAATCCAAAACGTTCAAGAAAATAAGTGGAGTAAATAACTTGAATTAAGAAAGTAAATTAAGCAGAATGTAGCTACTTTCTTTCCATTCGTTACTACTGGATGGCAGACGTTGCCAACGCCGCCTCGTAGGCTGCAAATAGTAGGCTAATTTACTGCAACTGGGCTACAATTAGCCTAAATTAAATGGTCATCTATCGGCACATCAGTACCCATGTGGCGTTTCCCATCGATCCCGTTTACATTCGCACCGCCCAACCGTGATTGGTCAGGCCAATCAGCTTCCGACAGGAAGTTCTCGTCTCTGCTTTAAGCTAGGTAACGCCAGCTTTTACAAGAGCGCTGACATATTTATATATATTTATATGAACATCTGTCAAGAGAGATTACTGATAAGCAAGCATGGTATGAAGGACAAACAGAAAAAAACATAATATTTTATAAGAAAGTGAGGGGTGAGTTTAAAAGACAGCAGGTTAGAGATAATGTATTGCTAATGTGAACTACATAATAACTATCTTTGTATCTAGCTAAGTTAGCAGGCTAGCTAACACTAGCTAGTTGTCGATAGTTTCACAGTCATAGTTTCAGTCCTGAATAAAAGT
Organism: Ilyophis sp. 1 JC-2022; assembly: GCA_022702515.1. NCBI lineage: Eukaryota > Metazoa > Chordata > Actinopteri > Anguilliformes > Synaphobranchidae > Ilyophis > Ilyophis sp. 1 JC-2022. The sequence continues at coordinate 828,531 of CM040405.1, forward strand.
ATTATTTATGGGGGAAATCCTGGAATGAAAAATGCAAGTGTGAAAACTGGGACTGCTCACCACAGGGTGAAAATGTAGCTAGCTAGTTCAGTTTTAATTTTTTTACATGGTTAGCGAGCGAGAGTGTTCACACCTAGAATCTAGCTCCGCAGTTTGATCAACTTAGTTTCTGACGAAGGAACTTGACTCCGAAACGCATCCAGTTTTAGTTTAACATTATGTACAATAATAATATCATGTATGTATTTTGTCTAACATTACAGAGTGATCACGGTAACGTTAGCTGAGGAACACCTCGAACACTGACACGGCGATCTGGAGCAGAGGAATTGGGTGTAGTAACAGTTGCTGAAGATGAAGGAGACGGGGGGACGGCGGGCGGTGGTTAACGTTATTACCCAGAGGCTGCTGCTCCAAGGCATCAGCAGTCTTCCTCACAGTGGGAGGGTGGGAGGTGTAGTCTTACGTCACTTTCCTGTGGGGTCCACTTTGTCAATTGCCTTTTTGTTTTCGAGTTTGAATTCTGATAACTACACTGCTCAAAGAAATGAAGGGAACACTTAATCAACACAGTATAACACCAAGTCAATTAAACTTCTGGGATATCGATCTGTCCAGTTAGGAAGCATAAATGATTGTGAATCAATTTCACCTGCTTTGGTGCAAATGAAAGTGACAACAGATGGACAGGAGAGGCAACAGCAAGACAACCCCCAAAAAGTAAATGGTTTTGCAGGTGGTGGCCACAGACCAGTTCTCTCTCCTTATCCTTCCTGACTGATTTTTCTCTAGTTTTGCATTTTGCTAGTGCTATGGCACATCGATACGTGCCGTCGCAAGAAGGTTTGCTGTGTCTCCCAGCAGTCTCAAGAGCGTGGAGGAGATACCGAGAGACGGGCCATTACACAAGGAGAGCTGGACAGGGCCGTAGAAGGGAAACAACCCAGCGACAGGACCGGTATCTGCTCCTTTTTGTGAGGAGAAACAGGAGGAGCACTGCCAGAGCCCTACAAAATGACCTCCAGTGGGCTACTCGTGTGCATGTTTCTGACCAAACTGTCCGAAACAGACTCCATGAGGGTGGCATGAGGGCCCGACGTCCTGTAGTGGGACCTCTGCTCACAGCCCAGCACCGTGCAGCTCGATTGGCATTTGCCAGAGAACACTAGAATTGGCAGGTTTGCCATTGGCGCCCCGTTCTCTTCACAGATGAGAGCAGGTTCACACTGAGCACATGTGACAGACGTGAAAGAGTCTGGAGACGCCGTGGCGAATGTTATGCTGCCTGCAACATCATCCAGCATGACCGGTTTGGTTTAATCGACTTGGTGTTATATTGTGATGATAAAGTGATTTTTTTAGCAGCGTATTTAGCAGGGCATTTTTTGAAAATGAAAAAGCAAATGTCTTTTTCTTTTTAATTTTAAATGTCATAGAATGTGCGTACTTGGAGATGAAAATGCAAATTGGATGATTGAATTTAAACTTTCTTTATGAGTCAAATAATGCAAAATAAAAAGCATTTGTGTTATTGCATTTTCATTTTCAAATTTGCTTTTTCGTTTTTAATTATGATCACTTTTTGCTTCCATATACCCCCACCTGGACTCTAGTTTCTGGAAGGCAGGTGTCTGACTGATGGAAATTGTATACAAAACCAAAGCTGACATTCCTTGCACTTTCCCATGAATAGTGGGGTATTACATTTTTTTGGTTTATGTATGACCTGTGAACAAGTGGGCACTTTTTGCAATAAACTCAATTGAGTGGCATTTTTTGCTGGCATGTGACGTTTTTGTATTATATTTTGTTATAATTTCGTATCACATTATCAATTTTATAATTGTTTTTACAAAGTAGTTTGAACTACTTTTTCTAAGTAGCTTTAGTTAATCAAACTAGATGTATCCCTAGGGTAGCTTTGCTGTAGTTCAACTTCTTCCAGTGAGAAGTCATTGGTAGCTTGCAAAGTAGCTTCCCCAACACTGGATATTAACCACAAAAACGGACCGGCATTTTGTTATCCGATGCTACGTCCTGTGTGTGCCAATAACCTACTGAAGCACACACAATTGATGTCACCCAAAATGTGAAAAAGCTTCTGCAGTAGGAGACATCGATGCATGCTTCGCCGGAGGGGAGGAGAACCCGAGTTTAAAGCCGCTTCGCTCGTCTTCTCCACTATTGTGACAGTGGAGGGAGGGAGGAACGAAAGATCGGTTTCCGGGGCACGGAGTAGAGGTGGTGGTAGTGGAGGAAGGGAGGGTGCATTTTTAGACTATTGGGAAGCACCCCATTTTTTCCTGTATTGAGACGCGCCCTATGGTATAACCAGGATTTAACTTAATTTAGTCCCGTCTTGATCATGTGCAAGTCCCTTTGTTTACAACATCAACTAAACTGAGAAGGGTGTGCCTGCAATACCGGAGCAGGGACCGTCTCAGGGCCGGGACAGTCTCAGGGCCGGCCGGGACCGTCTGAGGACCCTACAGTCCTGCGCATGCACAAGAGAAACAAAAAGATGGACGACAATCTGAACGTGAGTACAAAACTGAATGTGAATCAAGTTTTATTTGTTTAATGTTAAAAACAATTCCGGTGTCTTGAATACGACAGCAAAGTTAATGTTAGCTATCTAGTCGAAGTGTGAGTAGCTTACTAACGTTATGTATGTAACGTGAACTTTAGCGTTTATCTAAATCGAATTTAACGTTAGCTTATGATAGTGTTGGCTAACGCTAATGTTCGATTCCAAGATAATCGAAGCATATTTAAAAGGCACTACAATCATTGTTATAACGTTAGTTTACCGATAGCTTGCTGAAAAACGAACTAACGTTGACGTTAGCCTCATTTGTTTATTTGTTTAATGAAACCGTAGCGCGGTTTTGGCAAGCCCAACTAGTTGACTATGATAACGAATTCTAGCCAGCACATTGATTAAACTTCAAAAGATGGTAAGAGCATGTCGATATGATCTGTGTCTGTCAGCTACCTTGCAGGAAGCTGAGCAGGTATTCCTCTCTGGTCCGGTTTATCATCACAGGTAAGAGTAGAGAATGTAATTTTATTTACACAATGCCATAAAATCTATCAACTATTTACTAATATTACTTAATACCTTAATAAAGAAGTAGACCATTAGCAAATGTTAACTAAATATGAGTTAACTGTTATTTAATGCTTATAACTGTAAAAAGAAATGTTAATGAATGTACCCTTTTTTATTTTATTTTAAGTGTTACCAATATTTATGTTAACCTAGCAGTGATTATGTTGTCCGTCTTTACTATTTCAGTGAAGTGGAGGAATATAACGAGGGATATACCGGCAATTGAGGACAGAAGGGAGACTATTCAATTGGTAGGTAGTGCTGTTACCGACTTCACAATCTGTGGTTTGAATATTGAAGGCTCAGGAAAAGTCAAATGTCAAAAACATGTTATTTCTATTTTGTTTTCTATTGTATTATTGCATCTCTCTCGCTCTCTCAGAACAGGAAACCAGGCCCAACAGGCGGAATATACAGCGCTGGAGCCTCTCAAAATGGCCATGTACCCTGTGCAAATAAGTTATTTCTTAAAAATTTTGTGCAAAAATTTGTTTACATTCACGCTACTAAGCATTTTCCTTCAATGAGATAAACCACCACCAGTCAGGGTGTGACCATTAATTAGACTGACACAACTTTTGCTGGGGACAATAAAAGCCCACTCAAATATGTGTTTTTGTCACATGACACAATGCCACAGGTGTTGCAATTCTTGAGAAAGCATGCAATTGCCATGCTCAATGCTGGGAGCTTTTTAAATTTTTTCAACAATTGACAAATTTCTTGTGTGAAATATTACTTCTCATTATATTTTCAACTTGGAAATCACTTCTAAAAGTTCTAATCTAATGCAAAAATTATGAGGTCAAATTTTTTATACAGCTTTATTATTGACATGCAAGAACTGTGGTCATGCCATGGTTGCACTGCAATTCAGTAGGTGAAATGAAAAACTAGGGTCCTGACACTGTCCTGGCCCTGAGACTGTCCCTGACACTGCACTGTCCCGGGCCATGTTGCACTGTTGCGCTCATCCAATTGCCTAGGTGGCGCTGTCGCGAAAAACTAGGGTCCTGAGACGGTCCCGGCCGGCCCCGAGACTGTCCCGGCCCTGAGACGGTCCCTGCTCCGGTATTGCAGGCACATACTATTGACTAAACTGGCATTAATTAGCCCGTAATCTGGGTTCGTTTCATTACGCTCCTTAATTTACGGGTATTCCAATCCAGTATTGTGTCACCAAATCACAATTCCATGGCACTGATAAGTAGCTAGTTGGCTAACTCAATTGTATTTTATAACTTAGGCCTACTACATTTAAAAAGAACAATTCATGTGATACAACCCCACAAAGCATATTTATAGGATGCATTTAGCGAACAATCGTAAATCATACAAGGTGACGCCATTGTAGCGTTATTAAATAATTTACCGAAATCTGTACCTCACTGTAATCTTATAGAGAAGTAACCAGTGCGAAGTTTCAAACTTTAAAATTCATTCTACAATCATGTGTGTTTTAGCAGATACTGCCAAATTAGCAGAGATATAACTTATTGTGTAAACAGTGGATGGAATGTAAACCGATTTGGAACTTGCTGGTAAACAAAACTGCAAACGCATCAAGATTTACAAGGAGAATAAAAACAAACTTACCGCTATTATTCAACTAAATCGTTTGTTAAATGTGATGCTTTTCTCGGCGGTGAATTATTTCTTCTTCCTCTTCTTCTTCTTTGGTTTTAATGGCGGATCACTTTCATTTATGGAGTATTACCGCCACCTATTGAAGGTATTACAATATTTTATATTCTGTTAATCAGTCCAGTCATTTGTAGAATGAGAATAAATGTTTAGTTATTACGCTCCCAGATGGATTAATGAAAACTGATTTAAGGTCCATATTACTGATTCCTTCTTTTTAAAATTCTTCAGATAATATGTTCCTCTCCTGTGTAAATTGTATGCAGTTGCAAAGTACATGTTCCACATTTTCTCTCTCATGACAGGTGTCAGTGTCCAGTTGGGTATTTTGTAATGAGCTGTAATGATTCATTTAATTTTGTATGTTCTAGTCTTAATCTACTTATGATGCACTCTTCTTTTCTGTTTAGTCCTAATGGTCTGCTAACTCCAACCATCTTTTGAATTTGATATAAATGTCTTTCTTTCGTATCTCTATCCCATCTCTCCTGCCACTGTTTCTTTATTTGATGCCAGATGTAGGATTTTGCCTCTGCTTTACTAATAGGTTTTTTTAAGTCTATTTTATCCCCTTTTAAAGTTCCCTTTGTAAACCCTCTCATTTCCCTCAACCCCCACATGAGCTGGGATCTACAAAAACAGAACCTCAATAGCAAGTTTGTTTATTCTAAACAATGTTTGCAATATTTCATATAAAATGTCCTGTGTACAACTGGATGAAAAGGATTTTAGACTAATCAGTGATGCACTTGAGTCTGAGCAAATTACCTGGCTGCACTTCCTCTATCCATTGCAATGCAAGAATAATTACCATCATTTCTGCCGAATATACCGATACATGATCTGAGATTCTTTTACTCACCTTAATCTCTAATTCAGGGATATAGAATGCACACCCTGTCCTACCTGTAATAGGGTCTTTTGTCCCATCACTATCTATAGGTATATATACTATATTTACTTTTCAAAACATTTTCTACCAAACTAGCACTATTTGTTACTTCTTTATTTTTATGTATTTTCTCCAATATGATAAAATCTACTATTGTTTGAAAATCTATTATTGGTAGAATCCAAGGCGGTACTGCTGGCAATGGCAAAGTAGGGCTAAATTTCCATTCGCATATTTTCATTTCTTTAGCTATCTCACCACCTACCCTCACTCCTTTTTTCCTTTCCCATTTCCCAACATTGTTTCATAATTTTCTTTGTAGGATGACATTATTTTTGTCCCTGCAGATTAGTCCAGTAATTAGCCATGAAATGTTGTCTCCTTAATTGTAGTGGCATCTCCCCTACTTCCACTTGCAACGCTACAATTGATGTTGATTTGAGAGCTCCGCAACAAATTCTTAATGCTTGTGCCTGTATAATGTCTAGTCTTTTCAAAGTGGTTTCAGCTGCCGAGCCAAATACTACACTTCCATAGTCTAAAACTGATCTGATCAAAGTCACATATAAGGTTTTCAGGGCAAATCTATCTGCTCCCCATACTATACCTGTCAAGCACCTCATAACATTCAACACTTTTTTACACTTGGTTTCAATTTTATCAATATGGTATTTCCATGTTGCTTTGGTATCAAACCATACTCCAAGAAATTTAAATATCTCTACCCTCTCTAACTTATTTCCCCATATAATTGCAAATGGATATCCTCACCTACTCTTTTCCGAGTGAAGAACGTTATTTGAGTTTTCTCTTCAGAAAACTTAAACCCCCATTTTAACGACCATGCTTTGCCTCTTGTACCCTTTGTACTGTATATTTGATGTTCCTTCCTCTTTTCCAAAGAGCCCCATCATCTGCAAATAACGACTTACCTATATTTTGATTTACCTGATCATATATATCATTTATCATAACTGTAAATAGAAGTGGACTAATTATACTTCCCTGGGAAGTACCATTATCTACTACATATTTACCTGATAAATTATTCCCAATTCTTACCTGTATGGACCTACCAAATAGAAAGTCTTTAATCCAATTATAGTCAAGCCGGAAAGTCTGAAGACCTTTCACCTTCTCCACGTTTTATTACATTACAGACATATTCTACAATAGATTGAGTAAATTTTTTGTCTTCTCAAAAAAATACATCTATAATACTCTGCATATTTCCCCTCTTCTCAAGAACATTTGGATGTCTCCCTAACTTACCTTCCTCTGTTAAATTATCACAACTGTGAATCTGGACAAATGTTTTTGCCAATAGTACCCCTTTTTCTACCTCCTCAACAGCCCACTCACCTCCCTTCTTAAAGGGTAACTACACCCACTGTTTCAGCCGGTCTCCGCCCATGAAACAATTATGAAAAATACTTTGTGGGGTGAGCGAGGGACAGGGGTGGGGGCGGAGGAGCTGTGTCCTTTTCCATTTGCATAAATTAACGTACATTGTACAAATTATTTTGTATAACTCGGATCAAACTGTCAAACTAGACGTTGCACATCAAATATGAATCAAGATTCAGCAACTGCATGGCCTATTTCTGACCTGAAATATTTTCAGAAACATATTTTAATGGACTATTTAGGTGGAATAAGAAAGTTTATGAACAGGACGCAACGTTGTTCCGGCTTAAAAACGTGGAGACGAAACAAAAGTAACACAGGGGTCTAACATAGAAAGAGAGTTGCGATACTCCCATAGACTTCTGTTGTAATCGAAAAATTCGGAAGTAACGTGTGTTGAATATTTTGCTTCAACATATTTTTAAAGTATCATATTTAATATTTGGTCGCATATCCTTTGCATGCTGTTACTTCCTGAAGTCTGTGACCAATCAACATCAAAAGACTCTCGATATTATTATTATTAATACCTTATTTTCAGGTACTGTTACAAGCGATACTATAACCTCTCTGCATTTGAACTGATCTCTATGGGAATATGGGGGTGAGACTAGATTCAGCTGTAAATTACACTGGTACAGTATGGAACACATGGCTGGCTAAATGGCTGTAAGTCATCAAGGGTCTGAGCTATCGAACGAGCCCCAAACCATCACTCTGTTGCCAGATATGGAGTAGATGTGGATGGATCACTGCAAGGTTTATTTCTCCTGACTCATTTTCCTATAGAACTCTATGGGGAAAAAAGTCAGGAGAAACAACCCTAAAAGGGATCCATCCACATCTACTCCATATCTGGCCGCAGAGTGATGGTTTGGGGCTCGTTTGATACCTTAGACCCTTGATGACGTACAGCCATTTCGCCAGTCATGTGTTCCATACTGTACCAGCGTAATTTACAGCTGAATCTCGTCTCACCCCCAAATTCCCATAGAGATCAGTTCAAATGCAGAGGTTATAGTATCGCTTGTAACAGTACCTGAAAATAAGATATCGAGAGTCTTTTGATGTTGATTGGTCACAGACTTCAGGAAGTAACAGCATGCAAAGGATATGCGACCAAATATTAAATATGATTTCCTTAAAAAGACAAATATACAGCTTTAATTTGAAGGAGTAGCTACATTGATTGTAAGGAACAAAACATTTACTAGGAACAAGCCTACTAGAGTTTAAAAACACCACACAGAGGCCTCAAATTCTTTTCAATACAGCTGTATTTGGCTGTTGCTGTGTCTTTTTGTAAATGAAAATGTATGTCCAAAAATGAAAAACAAAACAAAAAAGCATAATCATGGACAACAATATACATTTTATTATAGCCTACTCATATCCCTGCTTTATTAGGCTACATTCTTCTCAGCCCGTTTTGTCCACAGTTATCATAGACTAGGCTATGTGTAGCCTACGGTTTTTCTTTAGTTGTTTTTAAAAGGTTTCCGCGTTGTTAGACAAATAAATCATGTTAGACTATATCTATATTCCACTACAAACCATTTGAATATGGTCAAAATGTTTTAGCGTTTCTTACAGCAATATTTGTTAGCCATATATTGACAATTGGATAACTTATTTGACTTAGACTACCTGTGAAACAATGCCTGCTGCACACATAAGCATGTGGAGTTTCAGGGTCCCACATTTTCCCCTTTCTTCCTGCCGACGCCTCACATCTTATTGCTCGGATCCACTTTTCTCATCTTATGGGCTCTGTTTTGCGGTTCGGAATCTTAAAAAACCGCAATTCTGTTTTTTTTTTACCTTGTTTGTAGTGCATCCCACCAAACAACAACTTTTAGGCATTTTTATGCTGTTGGCTAACGGATCGAAATGTCAAGAAGGCACCAGCACGTCAAGTCAATAGAGGGCGAGAGCGGGATGTGTTTCCCCCCCGGGATGAGCGGGGCCTATTTGCGCTCAGTCTCCTGGCAGTGCACTGCGCTTAAGCGGCTGGCTAGCTATAGATTTGTTATTGTTACATTTGGACTATACAGTCCATTTATGATAAACAAAGTACTTTCTAATCCTGTGAGACCTAATCTAGTAATAATATTCTCCTCTTTCCTGTTACCCCGTTCAGACCTTGTACTCCCAACCAGTGGATTAATGGAGAATAAATGTAGAAAACAATGAAAAAGTTTAGGATAAAAAAGTTTATACAGAAATGTACATGGCATAAAGGCATTGGCATGTGCACATTCACAATGTAAAATTATTTAATATACAATTAATACATAACATTGAAAAATAAAGAGTGAAACAAAGATCCTCAACTGACATCTCCGTTAAAACATACTGCTAGCTTTAGCTGACATACACATTACAGCCTGTACATTTTCAGAATGCAAGTTAGCACTGCACATTACTATGTTTCTTTCGAGAGTATATACAAAGTTTTCATATTGCTTCTTTTAAATAAATGACACTGGTGATAATTTCATTTCAAAATATAAGCCTTCAGACTACAAATGACTAATTCTTAAAAGAATAAAAAGGTCACAAACACTTGTAATGAAAGGAAAATGGGATCACAATTTGCCCCAGTCATTGTGTTGTCTTACAAATGCCTGTCCAAAGTACGATCAGCAAGGAATACCATAGAGGAACTACACACGATGCTACTATGCAGCAGGAAAGGTTTGCTGCAGGTCACAAAGAATAAATTACAAGTTGTAACTTATTGTAAAATGGCCAAAATTCTACATTTTATATGAGGAGTCAGTACCCTGTTGTGGTGCTTTGATAAGACGGCTCTGTGGAAAATTCCCTTTAGCCAGCAGAAAACCCGTATGGTTTTTCACCAGAATTATTTCATTGATGGTGATGTTAAGTAATATATGCTAGATTTAACCAGTTCAATTGTATGATAATAAATGATAATACTTTATAATATTCAGAGAAAGGTTTTAAAACCCATGGGACCAAAATTTATATAAATATAATTAGAACTTTGCTAAAAAACATAATTATATACAATTAAAGTATTTGACAGTAAGGTACATGAAAAGGGCTTTTCATTTGTCAGGTGTTTTTATGAAACAATATAGGGGAATTTTTGTTTAAATGATCAGGTATCCTTTTGAATGGGATGAACACTTGAAAAACTTCATACACAAAGTAGCCTACATCACTGAGTGTGCAACCATAAAATCCATCCTATAATTACATATAAAAGGCTTTTCATCTGTATGAATTATCTGGTGGTCATTTAAATTATGTATTGTGGAAAAGCACTCCTCACAGTGAACATTTGTAGGGCTTTTCATCTGTATGAACTCTCTGGTGGATATTTAAATAAGATATTGTGGAAAAGCACTTCCCACAATCAATACATTTGTAGGGCTTTTCACCTGTATGAATTCGTTGGTGGCTATTTAAATGAGATATTTGAGAAAAAGATTTCTCACACTCAGTACATGTGTAGGGCTTTTCACCTGTATGAATTCTGTGGTGGATATTTAATTTACTTATTGAGATAAAGCACTTCCCGCACTGAGTACATTTGTAGGGCTTTTCACCTGTATGAATTCTTTGGTGGCTATTTAAACTAGATTTATGAGAAAAAGATTTCTCACACTGAATACATGTGTAGGGCTTTTCCCCTGTATGAATTCTCTGGTGGCTATTTAAATGAGATATTTGAGAAAAAGATTTCTCACACTGAATACATGTGTAGGGCTTTTCCCCTGTATGAATTCTCTGGTGGCTATTTAAGTAAGATATTGTGGAAAAGCACTTCCCACACTCAATACATTTGTAGGGCTTTTCACCTGTATGAATTCTGTGGTGGATATTTAAATGAGATATTTGAGAAAAAGATTTCTCACACTCAGTACATGTGTAGGGCTTTTCACCTGTATGAATTCTGTGGTGGATATTTAAACAAAATATTGTGGAAAAGCACTTCCCACACTCAATACATGTGTAGGGCTTTTCACCTGTATGAATTCTTTGGTGGACATTTAATGCATATATTGAGATAAAGCACTTCCCACACTGAGTACATTTGTAGGGCTTTTCACCTGTATGAACTCTCTGGTGGCTATTTAAATTAGATATTTGAGAAAAAGATTTCTCACACTCAATACATGTGTAGGGCTTTTCCCCTGTATGAATTCTCTGGTGGCTATTTAAACTAGATTTGTGAGAAAAAGATTTCTCACACTGAATACATGTGTAGGGCTTTTCCCCTGTATGAATTCTCTGGTGGCTATTTAAATAAGATATTGTGGAAAAGCACTTCTCACACTGAGCACATTTGAAGTGCTTCCTTTCGCCTGTATGAGTTCTCTGGTGACGATTTAAACAATTTATTGTGGAGAAGCATTTCCCACACTGAGTACATTTGTAGGGCTTTTCACCTGTATGCATTCTCTGGTGTATATGTAAGTAAGATTTTGTATTAAAAAACTTCTCACACTGTGTACACTTGTACAGTGGTTCACCTTTATGAAGTCTCAGGTGTTTATTTAAAGCTGAATTTGTACTAAAACATTCCTTACACTGTGTACACTTGCACAGCTTGCTACTGCTTATGCTTCTCTGGACAATTCTGGTCTGATTAATTTCATTGTTTATGTCACAGTGATGATTTAGGTCCTCACATGGGGTCTGCAGATCATGCATTTCTTCTTTTTTACAGTTTAGATGTGGCTCTCCTGCACATTGCCATGGTTCAGTCTGGTCTTTGTGATCAACACCAGCTCCATTCATCACAGTATTCATGAGATCACTCACTAAACTTTCACCGGATTCACACTTAATTTGATAAGATTTAATCTTAACACATTTAATATCCTGCAAGTCACTGATGTGTTCTGCCTTAAGGTATCCTCCATCTTCAGACTCTGTTTTGATTTGGTCAGGATGCAGATGGGTTACATATCCTCGCTCTGTAAAGTCTAGGCTCTCAGTCTTAATGAGATCCCCAGTGTGGGTGGAGCCCAAATCAGTTTCTATTTTAATCAGTGATGTGTGTGTGTGGTGCACATCACTGACCCCGCTGTGTGCTGTAACACACTCTGGCTCCAGTGTGTTGAGTCCTGGTGCAGCACAGTCTGTCTCTGACTCTGACATGTGGACAGACTCCAGACCACTGAGTTCCTCTTCTTTCTGTCTGATCCTGTGCTGCTCAGTGAGCTCTGGTAGTGTTGTGTCTGTGCCCTGTCTCAGACAGACTCCTGCCTGCATCATACTGCTGCTCAAAGGTGTGCAGAAGTGCAGCTCCTGGAGGGAAACAGGGGAAGGGATTTAGCCTGAATCAAACAGGTCCTACTGCAGCAGCTGACACATTCTTTACAGTAGGTCTTCACAGGTCTAAAGTGTGGGACCCGTTCGAAATGGACCCATGGCTCTGTTATCTGAACTCGACCCACACAATGACAAAAGTCATGGAAAAGACACATTTCTTACGTTTCTAAAAAAGTAGCAAAATATATTGGTATCATAAGAAGAGTAAAGCATGTCTTGTCAAATAAACGTTTACTGGATCTGTATTACTCTACGATCTATCCTTTTGTTTCTTACAGTAATATAATTTGGGCCAGCACTTATAAAACCAGCCTTAATACCATTTTCCTATTTCAAAATAAATGTATCAGAATGATTACAAATTCTACTTGGAACTCGCACATCGTCCCTTTGCTCCATACTGCGCAGATTTTCACTTAGAATTCAGAAGCTCCTACCATTGGCTGTGACAACATGGTTTGTGGGAAATGGTGCGAAATCATGAACAAAGCTTCACTGGACCTCACCTTGTTGGTCATTGAATATCCACAGAAGGAACTTAATCATATCAAAGAACAGATTGCAGAGACTCAAGCTTTGTTTATTGCATCGCATCATGCAACTATTTTCAATCAACAGACTGAGTCACTGAAGCAATCACTGGAGCAATTCAGGCGTGACGTCCAACAGATGAAAATGAGAACATTTCGCAGGGAAACTTTGGACTATAAGGACAATAGAGTCTATCTTTGGCTCCAACAGAAAGGCCTCCATGCCCCATCCTCACGAAGAGTTCACTTTGAGGACCGCTCCTTCTATAGCTCTGCTTCAAGTGGGGACGGTGAAGCAGATTTTTTAGGGGCAGGGACGGGCGATACAAGGAGTGGCAATCCCCGTACTCACGAATACGAATGCGTCAAAGAAGACCCGCCGCGAGAGACGCGGTCAGACAAGACGGTGCCCATCACTCCAGCCGAAAGGCGAGTCGCATAATGGCTTAATTTTAAATCTTCAATCCAGACGAGGTCAGTCTGCTTAATAAGGGCCTAAGCTTTGTTCCTTCCACCAAGACAGATCCCTTTATGACTAAAATTGATCTCTAGGTTTTTTCGTAATTAAAAATTTAAAGTGTATTACAAAAATGGAATATCCTCTTATGGTTCTTGTAACTCCATCTCGACTGCTCGTAGCTCTTTGACCAAAGAGCACCCTTTGTCCTGTTGTCAATAATTCGTCTTTGGATACATTTAGTAGATTGTTAGAGAGGGATGTTGACATGTTGTTTGTCAATTCTCATTTGATTAGATCTAATTAGACTTTTACAGAAAAACAAGCCCTTGAGAAATTATGCAAGGATAAAGATTATTGTTAAACCTGCTGATAAAGGTGGTGGCCTAGTGGTTATGCCCAGGATGACCAATTGTAGCTGGTACTATAAACAGTTTTTCATAACCTCTTTTGAATTTTGTTGATTCTGTTTTAAGACCGATAGTCACTTCTCTCCCTACCTATCTTCGAGACACAAAGCAATTTTCTTCAGTGCCTTTCTGCATGAGACGATCTTGGTCCTAACGCTCTGAAATACTACAAGAGAAATTTCATACGTCCATCTCCTGTAGAATCTTCTGAATTTTAATAACATTAAGTTATTTCCCCATCTCTTGCAAACTCACCAATATTCCTCTTTCACACTTATGTTTACAATTATTCATTTTTTTTACCGACTTGGTATAGTTTCACAAGTATTTTCACAACAAAAAATCTCAAAACTGGTTACACTTGTAACATAGCCAGCTCATTCAAACCTGTCATTGTGCATTCGCTTTAAATAACATTACAGGTATTTAACAGACGTTCTTATCCAGACTGCGACAGGTTCAGTGTTATGGTTCCGTTTCCGGGGCACGCAGGAGAGGATGTGGTCGTGGAGGAAAGGAGGATGCATTTTTACAGTATTGGGAAGGACCCTATGATTTAACCTGGATTTAACTGAACGAGTATCATGCTAAACTGGTATCAATTACCCCGTAATCTGGGTTCGTTTCATTACACTCTTTCGTTTACGGGTATTCCAATCCAGTATTGTGTCACCAAATCACTTCACAATAACATGGCACTAAAAAGTAGCTAGTTGGCTAACTCAATTGTATTTTATCATTTAGGCCTACTAAATTAAAAATAACAATTCATGTGATACAACCCCACACAGCATATTTATCGGATTTCCACGTGTAAATGACCACGGATATATTTAGCGAACGATCGTAAATCATACAAGGTGAGGCCATTGTAGCGTTATTAAATAATTTACCGAAATCTGTACCTCACTGTAATCTTATAGAGAAGTAACCAGTGCGAAGTTTCAAACTTTGAAATTCATTCTACAATCACGTGTGTTTTAGCAGATACTGCCAAATTAGCAAACAGATATAATTTATTGTGTAAACAGTGGATGGAATGTAAACCGATTTGGAACTTGCTGGTAAACAAAACTGCAAACGCATCAAGATTTACAAAGAGAGAAAAACAAAAACTTACCGCTATTATTTACCGCGGCGAATTATTTATTCTTTGGATTTGGTTCTTCTTATTCTTTTCTTCTTTATTTTATGGCGATTAGGTCCAGGAACTTTAATTATGCATTTACCGCCCCCACTGGTCTGGAGTGTGGACTGGGAACCTATAATATTCTTATTTATTCATTAAGAAATAAAAAAAAACTCTAATTCTATTTATTAAACCTGAATGTAATACATGTATTCCCTGTTGATATATTCAAAATTCTGTCTATATTAAGTTCTGTCCCCACGTCATGAAGATTGGTTTTTAGTTTCTGACATTTTATGCAGCTGTATACTACATGGATTACTGTTTCTTGTTCCCCACAATCTTCCAATTACATGTTTACTAATCAAGAAACATTTAACAGACGTTCTTATCCAGACTGCGACAGGTTAAGTGTTATGGTTCTGTTTATTTTCTGTTTATTAAATTTTTTCCTTACATGTGTTTGTTTGTGTTCTTTAATATTACTGGTTACGTTCCCATTTGACACTCCACTGCAGTTCCCTTGTCTACGTTTCCATGGCTGCATTCCAATCCCATATTTTAGCCGTCCTATCTACTTGGTACTCGTCTGACCCGGAAATCGATCGAGGTCCGCCATCTTTAAGGACATCCCAAACCGCTAAATGCTCCACCGAGGAGCGAGCAGTGGGGAAAGAGG
Source organism: Ilyophis sp. 1 JC-2022 (assembly GCA_022702515.1). Lineage (NCBI taxonomy): Eukaryota > Metazoa > Chordata > Actinopteri > Anguilliformes > Synaphobranchidae > Ilyophis > Ilyophis sp. 1 JC-2022. Next base: position 844,101 of record CM040405.1, read on the forward strand.
AGGCTCCCGGAGAATTCTTCAGTGAGGAAACACGAGTGCAGCCTTTGCGGAAGTCTTTACTCAGAACGCGTGACGTGTTTGATCCACAATGGTCCGCAGTTGTAAACATGGCTGGACCACTGGTACACAAATGTAAGTGCTTATCGTTCCTTTCTATGTAATTTATAAAGCGCTTTCATTTATAATGTCACTCGTTCTTTCGGACAAACGAAAGGCAAGTTTATTCATGAAAACAGAGACAACAAATATTGTAGTTCAGCGTGTAAGCGTAACATTTAGGACATGTTTCTGTCCCATATAGTTGTTTGTTAGCTAACGTTACTGCATAGGAAACGCAAGCTTCAATTAACCCATGTCCTTTCAAAACTGTCTACAATTTTATATTGTACGCTATGCAATAGGCTATGTTACGTTTAGCCTATGTTCGCACTGTTGAATGCATCCCGGCAAGTAGGCTAACTGAGAAATAGGCTCTACAGTCGCTGCTCGATTTCCAGTGTAACAACTGAAACATGAACACGCAGCTGCTTTGCGTTTAAAATATATGTTTCCTCACTCTTGTATGACAGAAATAATGTTATTTCAGTCTATGTTATTGCATTTGCTGTCTTTGACTGATGAAATGCACATTAGGCTAGCTTATTAGGATAGGCTACTATTTTGCATCATGTAGCCTACTTACATATGTCATGTCTGAATTATGGGCTTGTGAAGCCCCTTGACACATGCCGTTGTGATTTAGGGCTATACACAGACATTACTAGCTGGTTTTTACTTGCAGGTCTGTTGTGTCATTTACAGGGACAGATGAGAGCACCCTCAGCCTCATTCGGCTGAGGTGTGAGAATGAGCATCTGTTTACGGGGAAGAGGCATGTAGCAAAGAAAGCTTGGGGGTGAGTCATTAGTGACATTCTATAATGTGTGATGTCACATAGAACTAAAATATGTTACACAGAAACATTGGCAATAAGCCATTTTTTATGTTCTTGCAGGACCATGTCACTGTCCATATTGGTGTTCCTACATGTCATAGATTAATGTTGACGGAATCACTCCTCAGCACCATGTCTTGTGTTGAAGCAGTTAATTGTATGCAAATGACAACTTCTGATATCCCTAATGTAAGTGTGATGGCAAGAGGCATGCCTGCCCCTGTAAATGGATAACACATAAACATGTTATGGCATGGCAGTAATTGTTGTACAGCACTTGGGTATGGTATGGTAACATGTGTTGTTTTCCTCAGTGAAAATCTTCAGCAGATGGGCCTACAGGGCCAGGTGAGCCCTGCCCAAATAGCCAAAAAATGGGACAACCTCAATGGAAAAAATAAGGTGAGGTTCAATTTGTGATGTTGTTCTTTAGCAAATTTTTAGTTTATCTTACCTAGTGAAACACAATTCTGCCTGTGCAATTGGCTCACGGCTCACCTTCACCCTTACATCTTTCCTTGTAGGCCCTCAGATGCCCTGCTACAGGGACGGGGACAGACAGGGGAGAGGCCACAGCAGCCACATGGCCATGGTTTACTGCAATGCATGAGGCCATCGGGGGGAGGCCATCTATTGATCCTCCTGTCCTGATGGACTCATGTGTTGCAGAAAACCCGGCACATGTGGCTGATGAGGCCTCAATTGGCACTGGCTCATCTCTTCCTGGATTTGGGGTGGTCACTTGTAGCCGGGCGTGTGTGGAGGAAGAGGATGCACAGCCTGGCTCAAGTAGCCTCCCACTGGAGGATGATGATGGGCCATCCACCTCTGCCTGTCCCCCACCCCCCAAAAGGAGAAGGACCAGTGAGGGAGCCGTTCTGCAGTTCCTCAGGGAAGATGCTGCCAGAGAGGAGGAGCGGTTCCAGGCCACACAAGAAAGCTCCAACAAACTATTGGACATTTTTTAAAAGATGTTGAATAAAATGTAAATAGTTCACATAAGTGTTTGTCAATTTTTTACTTGTGTTTTTACCTTTTAAGATATAGTTGTCATCTGAGTGACCCCTTCTGCAGCACAGAACAATTTGGGAGAAAAGAAAGACACAAATACTAACAAAAACTACTACTTTGCTGATCGTGTAAGCTTCAGGAGGGTAATAGTTGGGATATTTCTGGCTTATCAGTCTCTTTACTGGTAACTTCAAATGAATGTCTTCCTTTTTGTAAATTCAAAGTAGTCAGCCTACAGTCATTAATGAATGTATGATTTGCAGTCATTATTGGAATTGACTGTTTTTCTTTTACTGTAATTATGTACTCTTAATTAGACTTCTTGATTTGTTGCTTCCACCAGGTTACTGTCCGACTGACCTATGGACGAATTGCGTGATTGAATTGAGGATTGTCATTTCTAATAATTATGAAATGATGTGAAATAGATTTTTACTGCAGGATAAGTGAGGGGTTCTATCACGCAATATTGCCTGTGTTCAGTATTCAGAGCTCTGAAAATTTTAACTGTTGGAAAATAGACATTTTACAGAATCCTCACTTCCCCAACAGGTGGTTGACATACATTGGTGTCAAAGTGGTATGCTTAGTGTGTTTTTAAATAAATAAAGGTTATAATGAAAATATGGCACAGAAAAGATGTATGAAACTGATATGTTAGTATTCGGAAGTGATTTTATTCACATTAACATAACAAATAAAACATGTGGAGGAACACTATGGACAGAGAGAGGGGCTGCAAGGGATAATATACAAACATAAAAAACGAACACACTAACAAAAAGCTCTCCTGTATAAATAATAATTTTAACAATTGACAAATTACATATAATCGTGTTCGTTGAGTGCTACTGGACGCTAGCACACAGTTGCCCCGCCAGTCGGTCTCGCCGGCCATGTCCAATAATTGGATACCGCAGCTGATTTGATGGGACTGCATGATATTAAGCCAAATGACTCAAGTGTCATTTGTAATGTGCTCCGATTTTAACGAACAAACATGCGTTCAAGTCCATTGATGAATTGCTGGGACTGGCCATTGAGCGTGTGGAATATAGGCGTAGCCTACTTACAATTTAAATTATTCTTCGTGTGATTTTTTTTCTTTATTCACACAGTAATAAATAGCCGGTTGTTGTGGATGTGTTAATGGGACACTGTATGTCAAACACAAACAGCTGTAATTGAGAGACAATATCCCTATTTCCCATGTCATTTTCACAACTGTCAAATTCCACGGGAGAAAATCATTGAAAATAATTGTGATAACTTCACAGTGCAATATAGCGTCAGATAAAACAATAGCTTATACCATTTTGCATGCAAAAACAAGCTCAGAGATAAAAATACGATAGGCTACAGAACAATCCGTTAGCCTTCATGGCCACTGACAGGTGATATGGCTTTCTTTCTTTTTTTGACAGGTGATACAGCTGTGCAACACGTCATTAGTAATTGACGTCGCTTCAGCTGACGCTTGACTGAGCAAGGACGTTCCATTTGCTTAATTCATATTGCCTCGGTTGCTGCGTCCTCGTATGTGATCCTTGGATCCTTTCCTTATGGCCTCCACTGGGTGGAGCTAATGAGCGAGGAAAGGACCGAGGAAAAGATGCAAGCAGTAAAAATATGGGATTGGAATGCAGCCCATGTTATCCTAGAATCCACTTCCTGTATTCGTGTTTGCACATTTCGGTACATGCGGGTTTTCCCACTGTATTTCAAGTCTCGTTTTCCTTTCTTCTTAACTAATTATTATTGTTCATATACTAATCCAACTAACAATACTAACTGTGTTTATATTTATATAATAACTATAACTAATAGATGAATGTGTATATATAACTAACCAATCACATTTACTAACGTAGGAGATTCAGAATTTTGTACTAACGTCACTTAATTACTAATCACGCTCTTGCTCCGCACTGCAGGTGTCATTTTCCCTGAGCTTTTCAATCTCTGCTCTATTCGCTGTTATTCCTTAAACTCTCTTCAGTTGTATCCACTTTCAGAATCCAGCCCTCTTGCTGTGCACTCATTTACCTGCTAATCCCAGGCTGTGTGCTATCTATGTGTTCGCGTGCATTCCAGTCTGTCTTCTGTTCCCCCTCGTTATTGAATTATTGTTTTCTATTGTGTTCACCTGTGTCTAGCTTCTTACCCCTCCCACTCACACTTGATTCTTTTTCGTGTCATTACTTCCCTGGTGTGTATAGGCTGCCTTCCACTTGTAATCTCTGTCAGAATGTTGATCAATTCACTGCCAATTTTGAGACAACCCTTCTGGACGACTTCGAGCCTGCCTTCTCTTTCAGTTTCGGTTGCCGTGTCTTTCTGGTTTTTTGACTCTTCCTACATTTATTTTTACTACTCTTTTGGATTTAGATTTTGTACCATCTTGGACTGTGAATAAACTGCGTTTTTGCCTGCTACCAATGGTCTGCATTTGGGTCCTTCTCAGAACATCACATTAAGTGCCTTTAGCTCAAGGTTACAACGGCAGTGTCCTTCCTGGGAATTGAACGTACAATTTTTCGATTACAAGTCCAGTTCCTTAACCAAATGTAAAATTGCCATTATACTACACAATACACTAGTCACCAATGATATCTTTTAAATTGTCATTTTAACAACCAGTTAATCAAATAGCAAACAATGCAAGATGTGTTTAAATTTGCCATTAGAAGCACTGAAAGTAATATTCTACGGTATTGTAAATTACAGATTCGTTTTTACATTTGGTGTGCCGTCTGTAATGCAAGACATTCAAAGAATAATGAATGAAAATATAACATTTAGCAAACATTTTGTGCATCATGCTTGTCTTCTCATCCACATCACAGTAAGTGTCCTCATTGGGTAAAACCTTTTGAGATGGCGAATCCAAGCTTGACATTGGTCCAGTGTGATACCGTCTCATGACTCATCCATGGCCCAAAGGAGGGTTAACGCTCACGGGGATGGAGATCGTACACCTTGAACTGCCTCTGCGTGGTGGAACCTGACATTGCCTAACACAATAACATAGGGGACTCCTTCACCGTGACAGGCCTGCTCAATTTCATTTAGAAACACAATGAGTTCTGGATCCAAGTAGTGGCTTACATCCTATCACACCATCTTTGAAAATAGCTGTTCACGCCCCCGTTTATGTATATGGTGGTAAATTGTGGTTACCACTATGTGAAATCAATGAGCAATAACGAGTTGTCGTTGTGTATGGTTATCATGTATCATACATGAAATTTAGATGTAAACACATTTCTGTAGTTCTCAACATCCATATATAGTAGAAAAAACTGTTTAAAATCGATAGATTTTAGCAAACAGTAGAGTGATTAACCATTAATAGCAGTTTGATTAAATGATGGGTAAATTATTTACACAAATGAGAAGATAATCGTATGAAAAGTATTATGAAACTGTTGAGCAGAGGAATTTCTTACCTTATAATGACCAAGCAATGACCACCAGGTAGATCCAAGAATAAAAGGATTTATTTCTCTGCAGAAAGAGTCCAGGACTTGCACACACAAGGTGGTCAAGCATGAACTGAAGAGACAGAGGCAATCTCCACCATATATAAAAAATATATCATGTATCAAAAATCTAATGCATAGATTATCCTACCTCTGATTGGTGCAGTTAATACATAGGCATAGAGTGGAATATATAAAGTCAATGATTGGTTAGATCATTCATATTGGATGAGCGCAGTGACCCCGATAGCCCTTAACGTTACACAAACAGTTTTCAATACTATTTGGTCTCCCAGAGTCGTCTTGTTTTCAGGATTCAAGATGAAGTGTCTCTTCTGGCTCTAGAGATAAGATGGGCCTTGAGCTTGTGATGCAAGTGGGTCAGAGGCCACAGACCTGCAGTTTCATTGAGAGAAGATAAAGAAGGGAGACAGAAAGATGCACGCACACACTCCTTACACACACAGTAAGCTAAATATTTTGTCTCTGGTCTGCTTTGGCTGACTGAGAGATAAACACAGAGACCTTCCAGATAAGCGAGGCTGCTATTTCTCTGTCTCTTGAGGATTTAGACTATTTAATATAAGTTTCAATTAGTATGATTGTACAATGAATATATACTGTATGTCTTTATTACTGTGATTATACTAGTGTACAATTATCCTTCTGAAAACACCCTTCTCTTCAAAACTTATTCTGAATTACATTGTAAAAGGTAATGACTTCCTATGAAAGGTATATCTAGATGAAACACTGATTAAGTTTGGTGAAAAGGTTACTGTGTGGTTTTGCGTGTTGTACTTAGCCAATTGAAAATGTGCTTAAAGTTTAGAAAAAACTGCCTTTTTGATGATGTTGTAAGTTTTGTACTAAGAGTCGTGAGATTTTACCACAAACTTGTGAGAATAGCACCAAATCGATAAAAAACAGTAATAATATGAAATAGTTTCAAAAATCATATCCACTAGATTAATGCTTCTTTATGATAAACAAAGTACTTTCTAATCCTGTGAGACCTAATCTAGTAATAACATTCTCCTCTTTCCTGCTACCCCCATCAGACCTTGTACTCCCAACCAGTGGATTAATGGAGAATAAATGTAGAAAACAATGAAAAAGTTTAGGATAAAAAAGTTTATACAGAAATGTACATGGCATAAAGGCATTGGCATGTGCACATTCACAATGTAAAATTATTTAATATACAATTAATACATAACATTGAAAAATAAAGAGTGAAACAAAGATCCTCAACTGACATCTCCGTTAAAACATACTGCCAGCTTTAGCTGACACACACATTACAGCCTGTACATTTTAGCACTGCACATTACTATGTTCCTTTCTAGAGTATATACAAACAGTTTTCATATTGTTTCTTTTAAATAAATGACACTGGTGATAATTTCATTTCAAAATATAAGCCTTCAGACTACAAATGACTAATTCTTAAAAGAATAAAAAGGTCACAAACACTTGTAATGAAAGGAAAATGGGATCACAGTTTGCCCCAGTCATTGTGTTGTCTTTCAAATGCCTGTCCAAAGTACGATCAGCAAGGAATACCATAGAGGAACTACACACTATGCTACAGTGCAACAGGAAAGGTTTGCTACAAAACTGCAGGTCACAAAGAATTAATTACAAGTTGTAACTTATTGTAAAATGGCCAAAATTCTACATTTTATATGAGGAGTCAGTACCCTGTTGTGGTGCTTTGATAAGACGGCTCTGTGGAAAATTCCCTTTAGCCAGCAGAAAACCCGTATGGTTTTTCACCAGAATTATTTCACTGATGGTGATGTTAAGTAATATATGCTAGATTTAACCAGTTCAAATGTATGATAATAAATGATAATACTTTATAATATTCAGAGAAAGGTTTTAAAACCCATGGGACCAAATTTTATATAAATATAATTAAAACTTTGCTAAAAAACATAATTATATACAATTTAAGTATTTGACAGTAAGGTACATGAAAAGGGCTTTTCATTTGTAAGAACTGTCAGGTGTTTTTATGAAACAATAAAGGGGAATTTTTGTTTAAATTATCAGGTATCCTTTTGAATGGGATTAACACTTGAAACACTTCATACACAAAGTAGCCTACATCACTGAGTGTGCTACCATAAAATCCATCCTATAATTACATATAAAAGGCTTTTCATCTGTATGAATTATCTGGTGGTCATTTAAATTATTTATTGTGGAAAAGCACTCCTCACAGTGAACCTTTGTAGGGCTTTTCATCTGTATGAACTCTCTGGTGCCTATTTAAATGAGATATTGTGGAAAAGCACTTCCCACAATGAGCACACTTGTAGGGCTTTTCACCTGTATGACTTTTTTGGTGGACATTTAATGCATTTCTTGAGATAAAGCACTTCCCACACTGAGTACATTTGGAGGGCTTTTCAGCTGTATGAATTCTCTGGTGGCTATTTAAATTAGATATTTGAGAAAAAGATTTCTCACACTCAGTATATGTGTAGGGCTTTTCACCTGTATGAATTCTGTGGTGGACATTTAATTTACTTATTGAGATAAAGCACTTCCCGCACTGAGTACATTTGTAGGGCTTTTCACCTGTATGAATTCTCTGGTGGCTATTTAAATTAGATATTTGAGAAAAAGATTTCTCACACTCAATACATGTGTAGGGCTTTTCACCTGTATGAATTCTTTGGTGGCTATTTAAATTAGATATTTTAGAAAAAGATTTCTCACACTCAATACATGTGTAGGGCTTTTCACCTGTATGAATTCTTTAGTGGCTATTTAAATGAGATATTTGAGAAAAAGATTTCTCACACTCAATACATGTGTAGGGCTTTTCACCTGTATGAATTCTTTGGTGGCTATTTAAATTAGATATTTGAGAAAAATATTTCTCACACTCAATACATGTGTAGGGCTTTTCACCTGTATGAATTCTTTGGTGGCTATTTAAATTAGATATTTTAGAAAAATATTTCTCACACTCAATACATGTGTAGGGCTTTTCACCTGTATGAATTCTTTGGTGGCTATTTAAATGAGATATTTGAGAAAAAGATTTCTCACACTCAATACATGTGTAGGGCTTTTCACCTGTATGAATTCTTTGGTGGCTATTTAAAGTAGATATTTGAGAAAAAGATTTCTCACACTCAATACATGTGTAGGGCTTTTCACCTGTATGCATTCTTTGGTGGACATGTAACGCATTTATTGTGATAAAGCACTTCCCACACTGAGCACATTTGTAGGGCTTTTCACCTGTATGAATTCTTTGGTGGCTATTTAAATGAGATATTTGAGAAAAAGATTTCTCACACTCAATACATGTGTAGGGCTTTTCACCTGTATGAATTCTTTGGTGGACATGTAATGCATTTATTGTGATAAAGCACTTCCCACACTGAGCACATTTGAAGGGATTTTCACCTGTATGAATTTTCTGGTGGATTTTTAAATACGATTTTGTGGAAAAGCACTTCCCACACTGAGCACATTTGAAGTGCTTCCTTTTGCCTGTATGAGTTCTCTGGTGTATATGTAAGTAAGATTTTGTATTAAAAAACTTCTCACACTGTGGACACTTGTACAGTGGTTCACCTTTATGAATTCTCAGGTGTTTATTTAAAGCTGAATTTGTACTAAAACACTTCTTACACTGTGTACACTTGCACGGCTTGCTACTGCTTATGCTTCTCTGGACAATTCTGGTCTGATTAATTTCATTGTTTATGTCACAGTGATGATTTAGGTCCTCACATGGGGTCTGCAAATCATGAATTTCTTCTTTTTTACAGTTTGTGTTTGTCTCTCCTGCACATTGCCATGGTTCAGTCTGGTCTTTGTGATCAACACCAGTTCTATTCATCACAGTATTCATGAGATCACTCACTAAACTGTCACTGGATTCACACTTAATTTGATAAGATTTAATATCAACACATTTAATATCCTGCAAGTCACTCCTGTGTTCTGCCTTAACCCCTTAGTGCAGATGGCATATTTGGTAAATCATGGGGGTACTCTGTTTAAGGCTTTATAACTCCAGGTGTGAGCATCACATAAACTTGGTAAATGGCTTAAATGAAACAAAACCGGTGTACCATTTTTTGTACAAACTTAGATTTGTTTATTTTCATAATTTAAGGTCAAAATAAAGTGCCGGAAATGCAAGCAAAACTTTGCTAAAAATGCTACAAAATATATATTTCTTCAAAATACTGAGAGGTACATAAGTGAAACAGGTAAAACTACACATTTCCTGGATCATAAACTCCTTGTCCACAAGCATTCAATAATCGCAGGGTGATATACAGAACTACTAAAGATCTATGACACGAAATGTAAGCAGTGTAGCCTGATGTACCCAGGGTCTCCAAACCTATCCAAATTGGCTAAAATGTGAATAGCTGTAAATCTTAAACTAATCATACATTTCAGTGCAAATCAACCGTTTTGACTCATTTAACTCACCTTTTTATCATTTTCATGTGGGAATTATTTTGGATCAGTACAGGGGGGTGGATATCTAGGTGTCCAATAACCTACCCAAAACCTCTCCGAGAAATTATTTAAAAGCCTTTTGTCCTTTATAAAGCATATACATTTTACCTTACGATCACTTAATGGATGAAAACATTGATATTGCACAGTTTCAGTTCAGTGTTTGATGCCAAGTGTGCCATTTTTTCACCATTATCCTTCATATACTGCTTCATCCTGTGCGGTGCCTTCGTGGGCAACATGCACTCATCAATGGCACGGTCTTCAGTATGCTGGAAGGATCTGGTCCTGCAGTGGCTTCACTCTGAACAGTAGAGGGCACTGCTGGAGTGGCAGAGGTGGAGGGTCAAGCATGTTATAGGAACAAATTACATAATGCAGAAGCATTATAACACTGTGGTACACACAGCTAAATATGAAATCATTCACTCTTGTACTTCAGTAAACACTTTCTTCTGTATGCTACATTATGTTATATTTTGTTGCGTGCTCTAGGATGGCATTACTCTGTAGTGTGTTTCACAACTGTTGCTTTTTTATTTTATTTATTTATTTTACATTCATCTTGCACACATCTGGACACAGTACATTTGAATACATATTTTCCATTCCCTAAGTGAAAAGCATCACCCATGGATATACTAATACCCCATAGAGTACATTATGCACAAAGAAATTACAATACAATACAATAATATCGGAAAACACTACCAATGTTCTAGCTTCACGGCAAATCGAGGCATAAAATAAACTCCTCAAAAAAAGTTTGGAAACGTTATTTCGGTCGATTATTCCTCCCCTTTAATAATACCAATTGGTATTGTATTTTATATCGTTGGAAAGCCTGATTAGTCACCTTTACAACGAGGTACAACTTGTAAGGATCATGCATTCGTGGAATGAGCAACACAGCTAACCGTGTGGGTAGCGGGCCAAAAAAATGTGCCTAAATGCCCTGCAATATTCTTCTGTTGGTATTCACTCTCGTTTTGAGCTTCAAGTGCTGGCAGGTGTATGCCAGTGGGATGGAATGGGATGCCATCCCACAGCAGTGTGTGACCAGGCTGGTGACCAGCATGAGGAGGAGGTGCCAAGCTGTTGTGGCTGCGTATGGATCTTCCACACGCTACTGAGGTCCCTGACAGTGTAAAATGAATAAAGTGTAAAAATGGCCAATATGTGTTGTTTTTTCCTTATTACTGTGGGAGAGTGCAATCATCCAGTCCACCAAGCAACTCAAAACGAGAGTGAATACCAACAGAAGAATATTGCAGGGGATTTTGGCACATTTTGTTGGGCCGCTACCCACACGGTTAGCTGTGTTGCTCATTCCACGAATGCATGATCCTTACAAGTTGTACCTCGTTGTAAAGGTGACTAATCAGGCTTTCCAACGATATAAAATACAATACCAATTGGTATTATTAAAGGGGAGGAATAATCGACCGAAATAACGTTTCCGAACTTTTTTTGAGGAGTTTATAACTTACGACTGAGCAACCAAACAGAACAGCGCTAAAATACGCAATTTCATTGTGAATGCTATGAATTCTAACAAAGCAGGCCACCACGAGCCACTACGGGAACGTCACGAACACAATAGTATCAATACATTACAGTTATTTGGCAGACGCGTTTATCCAAAGCGACGTACAATAAGTGCATATTGAAGGTCATAGACACAATCTACGAAGCTAAGTCACGAAAGCGCTACTTTCTCACAACACAGAAGCTATCGCTAGTCATCAACCGAATACAGTCAGCTATACATTCTAAGCTATGAGATAGCTAAACCAAATAGAAAATAACAAATAAACGGAAAGAACGTACTATATAATTTGCCGTATACATGTAGTTATTCAAGGTGGAGTCTGAAAAAGTGTGTTTGCAAATATGTTCAGCATTATTAGCAGGCTAACAGTGGTCTATTACGACCGATGCAAATACAAAAATATAGCACGCAGTGGAAAAACGAATGTATATACTCAAAATATTACAAGCAGTAATACTTACATGTCGAGGAGGATATCTTCCCCATATTGATAGGCACCTCTTCCACAGAATCTATGCTACAGGGATTAGAAGAATCTCTGTTGTTGTCCTCTTCTGACCGACTTCGGGGGAAAAGTACTAAAAAGTCTCTTCAAAGTTGTGCGCCGTTTTATTGCGTAAGACCAACTGCGTCATACCAAACGCGTCAAACCAAATGCGTCATCTGCGCATGCCCGCGTAAAGTTGTCGTGATATAACAAGTATTGCAGTTACGCTCGCCCTTAAATAGTTAATCCAAGATTTCAATTACACATGTAAATAACTTTTGGGAAGCTTGTCGTGCCTTCTATTGGATAAAACAATTGTCGATCAAACCAGAATAAAATTGAAAGCGTCACAGCAGTGCTATCAGGGAGGGGGGGTTACGCAGAGATAGTTTCGTTTGTCTAATAGTGTTCCAATGCGCTGTGTATTTTTCAAACGGATTGTCCAAGACAATAAATGACCACGGAATCTTGAAAGGGACATATCTACGCTTAAATCCACGGGAGGATTGCACACGAATTCCATATTTAATAGCAGATATTGATAGTAGAATGGCATTGTATGATTTCACTTGTTTATGTCGGTATTGATTGAGCAGCGATTTGCACCGCTGTATTTGCATACGGTCGGGCTATTGGTGGGTTTATCTGGTTGCTGGACGGAATTCTGATATTATATGATGAATACATATATTTATGAACTCCCAACATAGACGCTATTGCCCGCTATGTCACGCATGGGTAGGTATAGGCTGGGTGGGGAGTGCTTGTTAAATGGACTTGCTACGGAAAGATAGTGACACTTAGAAACTACGCATTGGCCAGAAATCGTCGCAAATCGTCTACCAATAAAGTTAAAATACCGCGTTTGGGTTTTCCACTAATAGTTTGGCTGCAGGAGCAACGCGTGTCTCAGTTGCGTAAAACTGTCTCGCAGGCGAGAAAAAATAGACTATCTGCACTAAGTAGTTACGGTATCCTCCATCTTCAGCCTCTGTTTTGATTTGGTCAGGATGCAGATGGGTTACATGTCCCAGCTCTGTAAAGTCTAGGCTCTCAGTCTTAATAAGATCCCCAGTGTGGGTGGAGCCCAGATCAGTTTCTATTTTAATCAGTGATGTGTGTGTGTGGTGTACATCACTGACCCCGCTGTGTGCTGTAACACACTCTGGCTCCAGTGTGTTGAGTCCTGGTGCAGCACACTTTGTCTCTGACTCTGACATGTGGACAGACTCCAGTCCACTGAGTTCCTCTTCTTTCTGTCTGATCCTGTGCTGCTCAGTGAGCTCTGGTAGTGTTGTCTCAGTGTCCCGTCTCAGACAGACTCCTGCCTGCATCATACTGCTACTCAAAGGTGTGCAGAAGTGCAGCTCCTGGAGGGAAACAGGGAAAGGGATTTAGCCTTAATCAAACAGGTCCTACTGCAGCAGCTGACACATTCTTTACAGTAGGTCTTCACAGGTCTAAAGTGTGGGACCCGTTCCGAAATGGACCCATGGCTCTGTTATCTGAACTCGACCCACACAATGACAAAAGTCATGGAAAAGACACATTTCTTACGTTTCTAAAAAAGTAGCAAAATATATTGGTATCATAAGAAGAGTAAAGCATGTCTTGTCAAATAAACGTTTACTGGATCTGTATTACTCTATAATCTATCCTTTTGTTTCTTACGGTAATATAATTTGGGCCAGCACTTATAAAACCAGCCTTAATACCATTTTCCTATTTCAAAATAAATGTATCAGAATGATTACAAATTCTACTTGGAACTCGCACACCGTCCCTATGCTCCATACTGCGCAGATTCTCACTTAGAATTCAGAAGCTCCTACCATTGGCTGTGACGACCCAGAGCTTTGTGGGAAATGGTTCGAAACTATGAACAAAGCTTCACTGGACCTCACCTTGTTGGTCAATGAATATACACAGAAGGAACTTAATCATATCAAAGAACAGATTGCAGAGACTCAAGCTTCGTTTATTGCATCGCATCGTGCAACTATTTTCAATCAACAGACTGAGTCACTGAAGCAATCACTGGAGCAATTCAGGCGTGACGTCCAACAGATGAAAATGAGAAAATTTTGCAGGGAAACTTTGGACTATAAGGACAATAGAGTCTATCTTTGGCTCCAACAGAAAGGCCTCCATGCTCCATCCTCACGAAGAGTTCACTTTGAGGACCGCTCCTTCTATAGCTCTGCTTCAAGTGCGGACGGTGAAGCAGATTTTTTAGGGGCAGGGACGGGCGATACAGGGAGCGGCAATCCCCGTATTCACGAATACCCCCTACATCGAAGAAGACCCACCGCGGGAGACGCGGTCGGACAAGACGGAGCCCGTCACTTCAGCCGAAAAGCGAGTCGCATAAGGACTTAATCTTCAATCTTACAGGTCAAGACTTGCCTCCAGATGAGGTCAGTCTGCTTAATAAAGGCCTAAGCTTTGTTCCTTCCACCAAGACAGATCCCTTTATGACTAAAATTGATCTCTAAGTTTTTTCGTAATTTAAAATTGAAAGTTTATTACAAAACTGCAATCTCCTCTTACGGTTCTTGTAACTCCATCTCGACTGCTCGTAAAAAATTTAGACCTAAGAGCACCTTTTGTCTTGTTAATAATTTGTCTTTGGATGCATTTAGTAGATTGGTAGAGAGGGATGTTGACATGTTGTTTGCCAATTCTCCTATGATAAGATCTAATTACACTTGTACTGAAAAACAAGCCCTTGAGAAATTATGCAAGGATAAAGATATTATTGTTAAACCTGCTGATAAATGTGGTGGCTTAGTGGTTACGCCCAGGACCATACCATACCATACCCAGGACCCTATACAATCAGGAGGCCTTTAGATTGCTGCAGGACACTACTTTTTATAAGCGTTTGACATCTGATCCTACCCTACAGTTCCAAAAAGAGATTGAAGCATTCCTTAAAGATGCGCATGCCTGCTCAATTATTACAAACAAGAAGTTACAGTACTTGAACAATACTTCCCCAACTAAACCTGTATTCTACATCTTGCCAAAGGTTCATAAAAATTTTAATCATCCTCTTGGACGACCGATTGTAGCTGGTATAAACAGTTTGACTGAAACTCTTTTGAATTTTGTTGACTCCCAAACTATCTTCGAGACACGAGCGATTTTCTTCAGTGCCACTGTATTAGATGATCTTGGTCCTAATGTGATTTTAGCCCCAATGGATGTTACTTCCTTGTATACCAATGTTCCCCATAATGAAGGTCTGGTGCAGTTAAATATTTTCTTGATCAACGATAATCTCCCTGTGACCTTTTTACAGAATTCATAATCGATATGAGAATTCATAACTGATATGGCCCATTTGATACTAAAAACTATTTCTTATTTGAAGATTATTTTTATTTGCAGATTGAGGGCACAGCCATGGCACCTGACTATACAATTTATATCTTGGATATTTGGAAGACATGTATATCTTGAATAACAACCCTTTCTCACATAATATTGTTTTATTAAAAAGATATATTGATGACTGTTTTGTTATCTACAAGGGGTAAATGAATGACTTCAAGGTATTTATGTTATACGTGAATTGTCTAAGACCTTCCATTAATTTCTCATCATGACAGTACTACCTTTGTTAATTTTTTGGACACTTGTATTTCTCTGAATAATGGTCATATTGCTTATTCTCTCTACAGAAAAGATACTGAGAAGAATAGTCTCCTTCATGCCAAAAGTGCCCATCCATCCTCTTTTTTTTATTTAAATTTGTTTCTGATTTTTCCCCCCATTTTCTCCCAATTTAGTAGCCAATTGAACCCCTATTCTACTTCAATTCCCCCCGTGTAGCAACCGCTAGAGAACCACCGCTATACAACCCCGTCAGCCGGTAGTAGGAAAGAGGCCGCCACGTCCTCTACAGGGCGCGACTCCCCAAGCTCCTGACCGTGATTCCAACTCGCCCGGGGCCTTATTTTGCGTAGCGATTCTCATCCGAGCCCTCCCCCCACCCGGAAGCAGCCGCCAATTGCTGCTCCCACAGGGCGCTGGCCATGCTCGGAAAATGGCAGGACCGGGGCGCGAACCCCGATCCTCGGAGTACAACTGCGCTAATTGAAAGTCAGCGCCTTTTACCGCTGTACCACCGCAGCGGCTCCATCCATCCTCTTTGAAAAGGGCTTTACCCTATAGTCAGTTCCATCCTCTTTGAAAAGGGGTTTACCCTATAGTCAGTTCCATCCTCTTTGAAAAGGGCTTTACCCTATAGTCAGTTCCATCCTCTTTGAAAAGGGCTTTACCCAATAGTCAGTTCCATCCTCTTTGAAAAGGGCTTTACCCTATAGTCAGTCCCATCCTCTTTGAAAAGGGCTTTACCCTATAGTCAGTTCCATCCTCTTTGAAAAGGGCTTTACCCTATAGTCAGTTCCATCCTCTTTGAAAAGGGCTTTACCCTATAGTCAGTTCCATCCTCTTTGAAAAGGGCTTTACCCTATAGTCAGTTCCATCCTCTTTGAAAAGGGCTTTACCCTATAGTCAGTTCCATCCTCTTTGAAAAGGGCTTTACCCTATAGTCAGTTCCATCCTCTTTGAAAAGGGCTTTACCCTATAGTCAGTTCCATCCTCTTTGAAAAGGGCTTTACCCTATAGTCAGTTCCATCCTCTTTGAAAAGGGCTTTACCCTATAGTCAGTTCCATCCTCTTTGAAAACGGCTTTACCCTATAGTCAGTTCCATCCTCTTTGAAAACGGCTTTACCCTATAGTCAGTTCCATCCTCTTTGAAAAGGGCTTTACCCTATAGTCAGTTCCATCCTCTTTGAAAAGGGCTTTACCCTATAGTCAGTTCCATCCTCTTTGAAAAGGGCTTTACCCTATAGTCCGTTCCATCCTCTTTGAAAAGAGCTTTACCCTATAGTCAGTTCCATCCTCTTTGAAAACGGCTTTACCCTATAGTCAGTTCCATCCTCTTTGAAAAGGGCTTTACCCTATAGTCAGTTCCATCCTCTTTGAAAAGGGCTTTACCCTATAGTCAGTTCCATCCTCTTTGAAAAGGGCTTTACCCTATAGTCAGTTCCATCCTCTTTGAAAAGGGCTTTACCCTATAGTCAGTTCCATCCTCTTTGAAAAGGGCTTTACCCTATAGTCAGTTCCATCCTCTTTGAAAAGGGCTTTACCCTATAGTCCGTTCCATCCTCTTTGAAAAGAGCTTTACCCTATAGTCAGTTCCATCCTCTTTGAAAAGAGCTTTACCCTATAGTCAGTTCCATCCTCTTTGAAAAGGGCTTTACCCTATAGTCAGTTCCTGCGTCTTTGTTACATTTGTTCTAATTTGAAGGATTTTGAAACCAAGCCCAAACTGTATATAATGACCCTTGCTTTGGTGGTTAATCCCATCATTGGCTTGATACCACTCTTAACAAAGCTCGTTACCTAATACTACACTACATGAGTCTGTTTCTAAACCCAAAACCTTTTTCCTGTGTTTTCAAAAGTACACATACTCCTTTTAGTGATGATGTCAAAAAGGTGATCTTAAATAATTGGCATATAATACAAACTGATCATCAGCTACAAGAATTGTTTTTAGATACTCCTGTTTGTTTGTTCTAAAGGCCGTAGCTTGAGAGACAAACTGGTTCGGGCCGACACATTTGTTCCAACTACCTCTGCATCTAATGCCAAAGGTAATTTCCCCTGCGTCTCTTGTTCCCAATATATAAAATGTAACTCTTTTACTCATTCTACAACATTTAAAACATATCAAATCAAACAACTGATAACTGATGTTATCTACATTCTCGTGTGTCCTTGTCCTTTACTCTACATTGGTAAAAGTACACGCCCCCTATGGACTAGAATCATAGTGCATACGAGTTCTATCCGTAGGTGTGACTGCAAATCTTCTGTCTCCAGACATTTTCAATTGGCTAAACATTCTCTTAGAGATTTATGATTTTTGGATATTGAAAGGATTCCTGTACATCCTCGAGGGGGGTAACCGTGATGCTACTTTACTCCAAAGAGAAGCCTTTTGGATCTTTGAGCTTAAGTCTCTTGTTCCTTTTGGCATGAATGAAGACTTGGGCCTCAGCTGCTTTTTATAAAATTATGATTTATTAAATTATTCAATAGATATTGCTAATCTTCGATGTAACATTGATATCCATGCAATCTGTGAATTACACTGGGCCTATTGTACAGATTAACTCTACCTGCATGTCATTAATGATAGTCTCATTCATTATTTGTCCACCTTTCAGGTGTTTTTATCTAATGATATTTATGCTGTTAACTCAATTGGTCTATCATGCCAATTAAGATGACTTTTCTTCTTTTTTAAAACAATGTGGTTTGTGAATTATCTCCTGTACGACTTCATCGTTGTCTCATTAACAAGATTATATGGATGATTGTCATTTACTAATTGATGTACTTAACTATTGGTTTATTGTGTAAATTAAGATTAACTCAAAAAAATGTGGTACCTCACCTGAACATTGTTATCTCATTAGAAGGAATCTATTTAATGTGAACTGTGTCGCACGTTGCTGAAATGTTTGCTCTAGTTTAGCCGATTCCTTTTTTCTTTTACGTGCACTTATTTTCATTTTTTAAAATGTAATTGTCCTAATAGATATATTTTTGCTAGACGCCAGTGTCCGATATTATCCACAGAGTGCTCCTGACGCTTTCTTCTCTATATTGACATTTCCTGGATGCACCTGTGATAACTTATGTACTGAGCGCAACAATTATTCCTTTTTCATATTAATAAATTCCACATGCATATTTGTTTCAAATTTTATAATTCACTTCCAGTTTCTTTTAGCAATTTGTCAACTCTAAAATCTATTCATATGGTACCAGATGATCTGCTGATGTTCTATATAGTTTTACAGAACTAGTTTTGCTCGATTTGCAATTAGGTACAGAGGTCCAGTAGCATGCAATAGCCTGACTTAGGTACAGAGGTCCAGTAGCATGCAATAGCCTGACTTAGGTACAGAGGTCCAGTAGCATGCAATAGCCTGACTTAGGTACAGAGGTCCAGTAGCATGCAATAGCCTGACTTAGGTACAGAGGTCCAGTAGCATGCAATAGCCTGACTTAGGTACAGAGGTCCAGTAGCATGCAATAGCCTGACTTAGGTACAGAGGTCCAGTAGCATGCAATAGCCTGACTTAGGTACAGAGGTCCAGTAGCATGCAATAGCCTGACTTAGGTACAGAGGTCCAGTAGCATGCAATAGCCTGACTTAGGTACAGAGGTCCAGTAACTGAACGAGTCCCGTCTTGATCATGTGCAAATCCCTTTGTTTACAACATCAACTAAACTGGCATTAATTAGCCCGTAATCTGGGTTCGTTTCATTTACACTCCTTCACTTACGGGTATTCCAATCCAGTATTGTGTCACCAAATCACAATTCCATGGCACTGATAAGTAGCTAGTTGGCTAACTCAATTGTATTTTATAACTTACTTACTAAATTTAAAAAGAACAATTCATGTGATACAACCCCACAAAGCATATTTATAGGATGCATTTAGCGAATGGCCGTAAATCGTACAAGGTGACGCCATTGTAGCGTTATTAAATAATTTACCGAAATCTGTACCTCACTGTAATCTTATAGAGAAGTAACCAGTGCGAAGTTTCAAACTTTAAAATTCATTCTACAATCACGTGTGTTTTAGCAGATACTGCCAAATTAGCAGAGATATAACTTATTGTGTAAACAGTGGATGGAATGTAAACCGATTTGGAACTTGCTGGTAAACAAAACTGCAAACGCATCAATATTTACAAGGAGAAAAAAACAAACTTTTAAAAAACTTTTTAGACTTTGTTATTACCTTATCAATATGAGTACTCCATGTGAGCCTCGTATCGAACCACATACCTAAAAATCGAACCACATTCACCCTCTCCAATTCTCTTCCGTACAATTTCACTTTAATTTCTTCCTGAATATTTTTGCGTGTGAAAAAGGCAATGTTTGTTTTTTCCACAGAGAACTTAAATCCCCACTCCAAGGACCATTGCTCCACTGTTTTAATAGCCTCTTGTAGTTTTTTCACTATATGATTTACATTCCTTCCTCTCTTCCATAAAGCCACATCATCCGCAAATAATGATCTCCCTATCCCTTGTTCCACCTTCGAGTACACATCATCAATCATTATTGGGGGACTAATAACACTTCCCTGTGGGGTTCCATTATCCACCAGAAAGCAAGACGAATACTTTCTTCCCACTCTCACTTGAATTGACCGACCTACAAGAAAGTCCTTAATCCAGTTAAACATCCTTCCTACAATTCCTAATCTATTCATTTTAATTAGCAACCCATCCTTCCACATTAAATCATAAGCTTTTTCTACGTCGAAAAACACCGCTACTACCACCTCCTTATTCTTTTGTGCTTTTCTAATTTCTGATTCTAGACACAAAATTGGATCCATGGTACCTCTCCCTTTCCTAAACCCACTTTGACAATTTGACCTGAGATTTCTTATTTCTAGATAGTAGATATCTTTTTGTTAAGTATCTCCATTTCTTATGTTTGTATATTCTCCCTTGCAGCCCCTCTTTCTGTCCATAGTGATAATCCACATGTTTTATTTGTTATGTTAATGTGAATAAAATCACTTCTGTGCCACATTTTCATTACCTTTATTTATTTAAAAACAGACTATAAGCATACCACTTTGACACCAATGTATGTCAACCACCTGTCGGAAAAGTGAGAATTCTGTGAAATGCCTATTTTCTGAATCCAGTGTTTCCAACAGTCAATGCTCTTGTTAAAATGTTCAGTACTCTGAATACTGAACACAGGCGATATTGTGTGCTTATCCTGCAGTAAAAATATATTTCACATAATTTCATAATTATTAGAAATTACAATCCTCAATTCACCCGCGTAATTCGTCCATAGGTCAGTAACCTGGTGGAAGCAACAAGTCAAAAAGTCTAATTCGGGCCTAAGAGTAATAATAATAATAATAATAAATTTTATTTGTATTGCACTTTACATTTTAGCAATCTCAAAGTGCTACAGAGTAACAAAACAAATGACATATATACAATAAAAATGTTAAATGCTAAGGGGAACACAGACAATACTTTCAGCAGAAGGCTTTGGTAAAAAGGTGTGTCTTTAGGCCTCGCTTGAAAGTATCAACAGTCTGGGGGACCCTCAGATGGTCTGGCAGAGCGTTCCAAAGCCTTGGAGCTGCAGAGGCGAAGGCCCGGTCGCCCATGGTGCGAAGGCTGGTTCTAGGGGCTAGAAGGGTATTGGTGGTTGCAGAACGGAGGGTGCGTGAGGAGGTCTGGGGGGTAAGGAGGTCCTTGAGGTACTGAGGGGCATGTCCGTGAATGCACTGGTGGGTAAGGAGGGAGACCTTGTACTCGATTCTGAGTGGGACAGGGAGCCAGTGAAGAGATTTCAGGATGGGGGTGATGTGGTCGTACTTGCGCACCCTCATCAGGACCCTGGCAGCGCTGTTCTGGATGTACTGCAGTCTCTGGATGCACTTGCCAGGGATCCCGATGAGGAGTGCATTACAGTAGTCCAGCCGGGAGGAGATAAAGGCGTGGACTAGTTTCTCTGCATCTGTCAGGGTGAGTGTTGGACGAAGTTTGGCGATGTTTCTGAGGTGGTAAAATGAGGTCTTACAGAGTTGTTTGATGTGAGTGTCAAAGGTGAGTTGGGGGTCCATTTTGACACCCAAATTGGTGACAGATGTGGAGAGTGGGATATCTTGGCCGGAGAAGGTGATGCCGGTGATGGTGGAAGAGCGGAGCTGATGTGGTGTGCCAATTTGAATGGCTTCTGTTTTCGAACTGTTAAGCTGGAGAAAGTTGAGTTGCATCCACGCCTCTATCTCCTCCAGGCAGGTCGTCAGTGTGGATGCTGGCAGGGGAGCGGAAGAGGTGGGGGTCGTCCTCAGGTAGAGTTGTGTGTCATCAGCATAGCAGTGGAAGGATATCCCGTGCCTGCTGATGACATCACCCAGGGGGAGCAGGTAGAGGGTGAAGAGAGTAGGGCCCAGCACTGAGCCCTGGGGGACACCGCAGGTGACGATGTGGGTTTCTGATTTTGCTTTGCCCAGGGCGACGCACTCGGTTCTATTTGTCAGATATGAGGTGAACCAGTTTTGAGCGTTGTCTGAGAGTCCAATGGTGTATTGCAGGCGGCGGAGGAGAATCTTGTGGTCAACCGTGTCAAATGCAGCTGTTAGGTCGAGGAGGATGAGCAACGATGGGGAACCGGTATCTGCTGCCATCAGTAGGTCGTTGGTGACTCTGACCAAAGCTGTTTCTGTGCTATGGCCAGGGCGGAAACCGGACTGAAACTTCTCGTAGAGGTTGTTGTGCTTGAGATGATCCTGAAGTTGTGCCGCAACTGTTTTTTCCAGAACCTTTGACAGGAATGGAAGATTGGAGATGGGCCTGTAGTTGGAGAGAACTTCTGGATCTAGGGTGGGTTTTTTCAGGAGTGGTCTGATGACAGCAGCTTTCAATGCAGATGGGATATGGCCGGTCCGGAGGGAGTGGTTTATGATCGTGGTGATGAGTGGAGAGATGGCGGGGATGTTGGCTTTCAGCAGAGCTGAAGGGAAAGGGTCCAGGGAGCAGGTGGTTGGCTTCATTTTCCCGATAATCATTTCATTTCACTGCCGTCCAATACGTACTAATACATTCCAATTCACCTGTACATGCAATATGTACTAATACACTCCAATTCACCTGTACATGCAGTATGTACTAATACACTCCAATTCATCTGTACATGCAGTATGTACTAATACACTCCAATTCACCTGTACATGCAGTATGTACTAATACACTCCAATTCACCTGTACATGCAATATGTACTAATACACTCCAATTCACCTGTACATGCAGTATGTACTAATACACTCCAATTCACCTGTACATGCAGTATGTACTAATACACTCCAATTCACCTGTACATGCAGTATGTACTAATACACTCCAATTCACCTGTACATGCAGTATGTACTAATACACTCCAATTCACCTGTACATGCAGTATGTACTAATACACTCCAATTCACCTGTACATGCAGTATGTACTAATACACTCCAATTCACCTGTACATGCAATATGTACTAATACACTCCAATTCACCTGTACATGCAGTATGTACTAATACACTCCAATTCACCTGTACATGCAATATGTACTAATACACTCCAATTCACCTGTACATGCAGTATGTACTAATACACTCCAATTCACCTGTACATGCAGTATGTACTAATACACTCCAATTCACCTGTACATGCAGTATGTACTAATACACTCCAATTCACCTGTACATGCAATATGTACTAATACACTCCAATTCACCTGTACATGCAGTATGTACTAATACACTCCAATTCACCTGTACATGCAGTATGTACTAATACACTCAAATTCACCTGTACATGCAGTATGTACTAATACACTCCAATTCACCTGTACATGCAATATGTACTAATACATTCCAATTCACCTGTACATGCAGTATGTACTAATACACTCCAATTCACCTGTACATGCAGTATGTACTAATACACTCCAATTCACCTGTACATGCAGTATGTACTAATACACTCCAATTCACCTGTACATGCAGTATGTACTAATACACTCCAATTCACCTGTACATGCAATATGTACTAATACACTCCAATTCACCTGTACATGCAATATGTACTAATACACTCCAATTCACCTGTACATGCAATATGTACTAATACACTCCAATTCACCTGTACATGCAGTATGTACTAATACACTCCAATTCACCTGTACATGCAATATGTACTAATACACTCCAATTCACCTGTACCTGCAATATGTACTAATACACTCCAATTCACCTGTACATGCAATATGTACTAATACACTCCAATTCACCTGTACATGCAATATGTACTAATACACTCCAATTCACCTGTACATGCAATATGTACTAATACACTCCAATTCACCTGTACATGCAGTATGTACTAATACACTCCAATTCACCTGTACATGCAATATGTACTAATACACTCCAATTCACCTGTACATGCAATATGTACTAATACACTCCAATTCACCTGTACATGCAATATGTACTAATACACTCCAATTCACCTGTACATGCAATATGTACTAATACACTCCAATTCACCTGTACATGCAGTATGTACTAATATTACATTACATTATAGACATTTAGCAGACGCTCTTATCCAGAGCGACGTACATAGTGCATTTTCAAACTAGGAACAAGAACGTTTAAGAACAACCCTAAAAGGCAAATATGAATCTAAGTACTAGGCGCAGTCAGTATGATTGGGGTTTTTTTATTTTTATTTTTTTTAAATTTATTTATTTTTTATTTTTTTGGGGGGGGAATTACACAACATTAAAAACAATAGTCACAGGGAGGTAGGGAGGGGTGGAGAGAGGTGCAGCTTGAAGAGGTGAGTCTTCAATCTGCGCTTGAAGGCAGTCAGACTTTCTGCTGTTCTGACCTCCACGGGGAGCTCATTCCACCACCGTGGGGCCAGGACAGACAGACGTCGAGACCGGGTGCTGGCATGAAGAGGGGGGGGTACCAGTCGTCCTGAGGAGGCGGAGCGCAGGGATCTGGCAGGTGTGTAGGGTCTGATTAGTTTTTGGAGGTATGGGGGGGCAGAACCTCGGACTGCCTGGAAGGCGAGCACCAATGTTTTGAATTTGATGCGAGCCATCACCGGTAGCCAGTGGAGGTCAATGAGCAGGGGGGTGACATGGGAGTGTCGGGGGAGGTTGAAGACCAGGCGCGCTGCTGCGTTCTGGATAAGCTGAAGGGGTCTAATGGCCGATGCTGGCAGGCCAGCCAGGAGAGAGTTGCAATAGTCCAGGCGAGACAGCACCATTGCTTGGACCAGGAGCTGGGTTGAGTGGGTGGTGAGGAAGGGGCGGATTCTCCTGATGTTGTACAGGAAGAACCTGCATGCCCGGGTTACCGCTGCGATGTTCTCGGAGAGGGACAGCCTGTTGTCCATCACGACTCCGAGGTTCCTGGCACAGGGCGTTGGGGTCAGTGGAGTGTCCCCTAGGGAAATAGAGAGATTGAGAGGAGGAGAGGTTAAAGCAGGAATGTAGATGAGCTCAGTCTTGCCAGGATTGAGCTTGAGATGGCGGTTGTCCATCCAGCTCTGGATGTCGCTCAGGCAAGCGGAGACGCGGGCTGATACCTGAGTGTCAGAGGGTGAGAAGGAGAGAAAGAGTTGAGTATCGTCAGCATAGCAGTGGTAAGAAAGACCATGAGCAGTGATAACAGGGCCAAGGGATTTGGTGTAGATGGAGAAAAGGAGGGGACCAAGGACTGAGCCCTGGGGGACTCCTGTGGTAAGGGGACGGGGTGCCGATACTTTACCAGCCCAGGCAACCTGGGAGGAGCATTCCGAGAGGTAGGACTCAATCCAGGCCAGGGCCGAGCCGCGGATCCCCGCTGCAGACAGGGACGACAGGAGGATGGAGTGATCTACGGTGTCGAAGGCGGCAGAGAGGTCTAGAAGTATTAGCACAGAGGAGAGGGAGGCTGCCCGAGCTGCATGAAGCATCTCGCTGACGGAGAGGAGTGCGGTCTCCGTTGAGTGGCCGGGTTTGAAGCCGGACTGGAGGGGGTCTAGCAGGTTGTTCTGGGTGAGGAAAGACGACAGTTGGTTTATAAACAGCGCGTTCGATAGTTTTGGAAAGAAAAGAAAGAAGGGATACCGGTCTGTAGTTTTGGATGTTGGAGGGGTCCAGCGTAGGTTTTTTCAGGATCGGGGTGATGTGGGCTCTTTTGAAGGATGAGGGGAAACAGCCAGAGGTCAGGGAGGAGTTCACCAGGGAGGTCACAAACGGGAGGATATCTGGGGTGATTGCCTGGAGGAGAGATGAAGGGATAGGGTCGAGGGCACAAGTAGTGGGGCGATGGGAGAGTAGGAGATGGGACACATCAGTCTGAGAAAGGGGAGAAACGGTGGAGAAGTAGGGGGGGGGACACAGAAGGGGTAGAGAGAGAAAGAGAGTGGGAAACAGTGTCTGTGAGGGGAGGGGGAGTGGGGCTGAAGGAGCTGCGGATGTCTGCGATCTTCTCATCGAAGGAATCTGCAAAGTCGTCTGCAGTGAACGAGGAGTGAGGAGCAGGAGGGGGTTTGCTGAGGAGGGAGGAGAAGATAGAGAACAATTGACGGGGGTTAGAACTGTGTTTGCAAATTTTTGTGTGATAGTAGGATACCTTGGTGGCGGTGACTGCTGTAGAGAACGCCGCTAGGAGAGTCTGGTAGGAAGAGAGGTCCGATGCGTCTCTGGATTTTCTCCACATCCTCTCAGCTGCGCGGAGACCGGCCCTTGAGGTGCGCAGGGCATCGGACATCCATGGGCAGGGAGGAGATGGGCGTGTGGGCCTAGAGACAAGAGGGCAGAGAGTGTTAAGTGATGTGGAGAGAGCTGTGAGCAGGGTGTCAGATGCAGAGTCGATAGAGAGTTGAGAGAAGGGTTTGAGAGGGGGGAGGGAAGAAGTGACACAGGGAGCAAGAGAGGAGGGCGAGAGGGAGCAGAGGTTACGGCGGACAGAGACAGTGGGGGTGTGGGGAGGAGAGGGACGGTGTGGAACAAGTGGAAGAGAGAAGGAAATGAAGTGATGATCAGAGGTATGCAGAGGGGTAACAGTGAGATCAGAGCAGGGGCTGTTCCTCTGGAAGACCAGGTCTAGGAGGTTGCCAGCCTTGTGGGTGGGGGGGGAGGGTTGGAGGGTGAGGTCAAAGGAGCGGAGAAGTGGTAGGAAGGCTGCAGACTGGGAGGCGTCTAGATGGATGTTGAAGTCTCCCAGGAGGATCAGCGGGATGCCGTCCTCTGGGAAAAAAACGATCAGGGTGGCAAGCTCGTCGAGGAAGCACCCCAGGGGACCTGGAGGGCGGTAAACAACTATAATGTACAGGTTAATAGGGTGGTTGATAAACACAGAGTGGTATTCAAAGCTTGTAATGGATAGATCAGAGAGGGGGGGAAAACAGAGAAAGACCATGAGGGGGAGAGTAGCAAACCAGTACCACCTCCGCGACCAGACGGCCGGGGGGTGTGAGAGAAGGAGAAGGAGGAGGAGAGGGCAGCGGGAGTTGCCGTGTTGTCTGGCGTGATCCAGGTTTCAGTGAGGGCGAGAAACTGGAGAGACAGGAAGGAGGCATAGCCGGAGATGAAGTCTGCTTTCCGTGTGGCAGACTGGCAGTTCCAGAGCCCCCCTGCGACGGTGAAGTTCTCGCAGGGAGTCAGTGAGGGGTAGCGGAGGTTGGAAGGGTTGCGTCGCCGTGAAGAGCCACGTCGTTGGAAACGGGTTCTGAATGGAAGAGAGCAGACGGGGATGGGGAGAACACACATGGAACACACACACAAACTGGGACGGAGCGACACTTGTGTCGCTCAGACACAAGTCTTTTTGAAGTGCACACAGCTGATTGCAGAAGACTAACAGCTGAGTGAGACACTTCGCGAGCACGGATCAATTATTATTTCCTATCAAAAAGCACAATACTCCGAAACTAGCAGTTTATCCGATCTAACGAGCTGAAAAAGCCAATCGCAGAACAAACACAACCTAGTAATGCAATTGCTTTGATCAGTGTTCAATGAGTTAAAGTTAAAACCACGCAAACAGCAAACAGCCTATAGAACACTTAAAATCAGTGTTTCAACGAGTTCTAATTAAAACCACGCAATCAGCAGACAGCGGCAAAAACACTTAAAATCGATACAACCTTACGCGGGACGGTTCAAAACAGGTCTTGCTCTACAGGAAGAAATATGCACTCCAATACACCTGTACATGCAATATGTACTAATACACTCCAATACACCTGTACATGCAATATGTACTAATACACTCCAATTCACCTGTACATGCAATATGTACTAATACACTCCAATTCACCTGTACATGCAGTATGTACTAATACACTCCAATACACCTGTACATGCAATATGTACTCATACACTCCAATTCACCTGTACATGCAGTATGTACTAATACACTCCAATTCACCTGTACATGCAATATGTACTAATACACTCCAATACACCTGTACATGCAGTATGTACTAATACACTCCAATACACCTGTACATGCAATATGTACTAATACACTCCAATTCACCTGTACATGCAGTATGTACTAATACACTCCAATTCACCTGTACATGCAGTATGTACTAATACACTCCAATACACCTGTACATGCAATATGTACTAATACACTCCAATTCACCTGTACATGCAATATGTACTAATACACTCCAATTCACCTGTACATGCAGTATGTACTAATACACTCCAATACACCTGTACATGCAATATGTACTAATACACTCCAATTCACCTGTACATGCAGTATGTACTAATACACTCCAATTCACCTGTACATGCAATATGTACTAATACACTCCAATACACCTGTACATGCAATATGTACTAATACACTCCAATTCACCTGTACATGCAATATGTACTAATACACTCCAATTCACCTGTACATGCAATATGTACTAATACACTCCAATTCACCTGTACATGCAGTATGTACTAATACACTCCAATTCACCTGTACATGCAATATGTACTAATACACTCCAATTCACCTGTACATGCAGTATGTACTAATACACTCCAATTCACCTGTACATGCAGTATGTACTAATACACTCCAATTCACCTGTACATGCAATATGTACTAATACACTCCAATTCACCTGTACATGCAGTATGTACTAATACACTCCAATTCACCTGTACATGCAGTATGTACTAATACACTCCAATTCACCTGTACATGCAATATGTACTAATACACTCCAATTCACCTGTACATGCAATATGTACTAATACACTCCAATTCACCTGTACATGCAGTATGTACTAATACACTCCAATTCACCTGTACATGCAATATGTACTAATACACTCCAATTCACCTGTACATGCAATATGTACTAATACACTCCAATTCACCTGTACATGCAGTATGTACTAATACACTCCAATTCACCTGTACATGCAGTATGTACTAATACACTCCAATTCACCTGTACATGCAATATGTACTAATACACTCCAATTCACCTGTACATGCAATATGTACTCATACACTCCAATTCACCTGTACATGCAATATGTACTAATACATTCCAATTCACCTGTACATGCAATATGTACTAATACACTCCAATTCACCTGTACATGCAATATGTACTAATACACTCCAATTCACCTGTACATGCAGTATGTACTAATACACTCCAATTCACCTGTACATGCAATATGTACTAATACACTCCAATACACCTGTACATGCAATATGTACTAATACACTCCAATTCACCTGTACATGCAGTATGTACTAATACACTACAATTCACCTGTACATGCAATATGTACTAATACATTCCAATTCACCTGTACATGCAATATGTACTAATACACTCCAATTCACCTGTACATGCAATATGTACTAATACACTCCAATTCACCTGTACATGCAGTATGTACTAATACACTCCAATTCACCTGTACATGCAATATGTACTAATACACTCCAATTCACCTGTACATGCAATATGTACTAATACACTCCAATTCACCTGTACATGCAGTATGTACTAATACACTCCAATTCACCTGTACATGCAGTATGTACTAATACACTCCAATTCACCTGTACATGCAATATGTACTAATACACTCCAATTCACCTGTACATGCAATATGTACTAATACACTCCAATTCACCTGTACATGCAATATGTACTAATACACACCAATTCACCTGTACATGCAGTATGTACTAATACACTCCAATTCACCTGTACATGCAATATGGTCAAGCATGAACTGAAGAGACAGAGGCAGTCTCTGCCATATTTAATCAAAAAGCTAATGCATAGATTATCCTACCTCTGATTGGTGCAGTTAATACATAGGCATAGAGTGGAATATACAAAGTCAATGATTGGTTAGATTCATGCATATTGGATGAGCGCAGTGCCCCCGATAGCCCTTAACGTTACACAAACAGTTTTCAATACTATTTGGTCTCCCAGAGTCATCTTGTTTTCAGGATTCAAGATGGTGTCTCTTCTGGCTCTAGAGATAAGATGGGCCTTGAGCTTGTGATGCAAGTGGGTCAGAGGCCACAGACCTGCAGTTTCATTGAGAGAAGATAAAGAAGGGAGAAAGAGAGAGACAGAAAGATGGACACACCCCTTACACACACAGTAAGCTAAATATTTTGTCTCTGGTCTGCTTTGGCTGACTGAGAGATAAACACAGAGATCTTCCAGATAAGCGAGGCTGCAGCCTGCTATTTCTTCATCTCTTGAGGATTTAGACTATTTAATAGAAGTTTCAATTGGTATGATTGTACAATGAATATGTCTTTATTACAGTGATTATACGAGTGTAGAATTATTCTTCTGAAAACACCCTTCTCTTCAAAACTTATTCTGAGTTGCATTGTAAAAGGTAATTACTTTCTATGAAAGGTATATCTAGATGAAACTGATTAGGTTTGGTGAAAAGGTTACCGTGTTGGTTTTGTGTGTTACATTATAGGCATTTAGCAGACGCTCTTATCCAGAGCGACTTACACAGCATTTTTTTGGCATTTATACACAGTATCCATTGATACAGCTGGATATATACTGAAGCAATGCAGGTGAAGTACCTTGCTCAAGGGTACAACGGCAGTGTCCGACCTGGGAATCGAACCGGCAACCTTTCGGTTACAAACCCAGTTCCTTAACCATTATACCACACTGCCGCCGTGCCGTGTTGCACTTAGCCAATTAAAAATGTGCTTAAAGTTCTGAAAAAACAGCCTTTTTGATGATATTGTGAGTTTTGTACTAAGAGTTGTGAGATTTTACCACAAACTTGTGAGAATAGCACCAAGTTGATAAAAAAACAGTAATAACATGATTAGATTAATGCTTTTTTATGATAAACAAAGTACTTTCTAATCCTGTGAGGCCTAAACTAGTAATAACATTCTCCTCTTTCCTGCTACCCCCTTCAGACCTTGTATTCCCAACCAGTGGATTAATAGAGAATAAATGTAGAAAACAATGAAACGATGAAGGATAAAAAAGTTTATACAGAAATGTACATGGCATAAAGGCATTGGCATGTGCACATTCACAATGTTCAATTATTTCATACACAATTAATACATAACATTGAAAAATAAAGAGTGAAACAAAGATCCTCAACTGACATCTCCATTAAAACATACTGCTAGCTTTAGCTGATACACACATTACAGCCTCTACATTTTCAGAATGCAAGTTAGCACTGCACATTACTATGTTTCTTTCTAGAGTATATACAGTTTTCATATTTTCTCAAACAAATTACACTGCACTTATTACGTTGGTGTCAATTACATTGCAAAATATAAGCCTCAAGTTCAGACTACAAATGTCTAATTCTTAAAAAAATAAAAAGGTCAAAAAAAGGTCACAATTTGCCCCAGTCATTGTGTTGTCTTTCAAATGCCTGTCCAAAGTACGATCAGCAAGGAATACCATAGGGGAACTACACACTATGCTACTATGCATCAGGCAAGGTCACAAAATAATTTATTACAAGAGCAATTTTCCATTTGTAAAAAAAATTAATAAATAAAAAAACCTATTGTCAAATGGCCAAAATTCTACATTTTATTTGAGGAGTCAGTACCCTGTAGTGGTGCTTTGATAAGAAGGCTCTGTGGTAAAGTCCCTTTCCCCAGAAGAAAAGCTGTTTTTGACCAGAATTATTTTACTGCTGGTGATTTCAACATATGCTAGATTTCACCAGTTCAATTGTATGACTTAAAATTATACCTTATAATATTCTGAGAAAGGTTTTAAAACCCATGTGACCAAACGTATATAAATATAATGAACATTTTGCTTAAAAACAATTATATTCAACTTAAGTATTTGACAGTAACTTACAAAAGTGCATTTCACATGGTAAACAAACTTGCCACAGGTTACAATTAGTTTCTGATGGAATGTCCTGGTGTTGAAATAAACCTTCCACTGGGTACATTGAAAGGGCTTTTCATTTGTAATAATTGTCAGGCGTTATTAAACAATATAAGGGAACGTTTGTTTAAATTATCAGTTATCAGGTAGCCTACATTACAAAGTGTGCTATCATGAAATCCATCCCACAATAAGAATTTTGACAGGCTTTTCGCCTGTATGAATGTTCTAATGGTAATAAGAAATTTATTCTGTTATTAAAAACGAATGAATTATAAAAGTATTTTCATCTGTATGAATTCTCTGGTGGTTATTTAAATGTATTGTGGAAAAGTACTTCCCACATTGAATACATTTTTAGAGCTTTTAACCCGTGTGAATCCTTTGGTGGTCATTTAAACTAGTTCTATGAGAAAAGGATTTCTCACACTGAATACATTTGTATGGCCTTTCGCCCGTATGAGTTCTCTGGTGCTTAATTAAAGCTACATTTGTATGAAAAGACTTCTCACATCGTGTACACTTGTAGGACTTTTCACCTGTATGAATTCTCTGGTGGACATTTAATGCACCTCTCCTGGAAAAGCGCTTCCCAACCTGAGAACATTTGTAGGGCACTCCACCTGTATGAATTTTCTGGTGTTTTTTAAAAGATGATATTGAGGAAAAGCACTTCCCACACTGAGTACAGTTGAAGGGCTTTTCACCTGTATGAACTCTCTGGTGTTTTTTTAAACTCGGTTTTGTAGAAAAGCACTTCTCACAATGAGTACAGTTGAAGGGCTTTTCACCTGTATGCATTTTCTGGTGGTCATTTAAACTAGATTTTTGAGAAAAGGATTTCTCACACTGAATACATTTGTATGGCTTTTCGCCCGTATGAGTTCTCTGGTGCTTAATTAAAGCTGCATTTCTATGAAAAGATTTCTCACATCGTGTACACTTGTAGGACTTTTCACCTGTATGAATTCTCTGGTGGACATTTAATGCTCCTTTCCTGGAATAGAGCTTCCCACACTGAGAACATTGGTAGGGTTCTTCACCTGTATGAATTTTCTGGTGTTTATTTAAATTTGATTTTGAGGAAAAGCACTTCCCACACCGAGTACAGTTGAAGGGCTTTTCACCTGTATGAATTCTCTGGTGGCTATTTAAACTAGACATTTGAGAAAAAGATTTGTCACACTGAATACATTTGTATGGCTTTTCGCCCGTATGAGTTCTCTGGTGCTTAATTAAATCTGCATTTGTATGAAAAGACTTCTCACATCGTGTACACTTGTAGGACTTTTCACCTGTATGAATTCTCTGATGGACAGTTAATGAACCTTTACTGGAAAAGTGCTTCCCACACTGAGAACATTTGTAGGGCTCTTCACCTGTATGAATCCTTTGGTGGTCATTTAAACTAGTTCTTTGAGAAAAAGATTTGTCACACTGAATACATTTGTATGGCTTTTCGCCCGTATGAGTTCTCTGGTGCTTAATTAAATCTGCATTTGTATGAAAAGACTTATCACATCGTGTACACTTGTAGGACTTTTCACCTGTATGAATTCTCTGATGGACAGTTAATGAACCTTTACTGGAAAAGTGCTTCCCACACTGAGAACATTTGTAGGGCTCTTGATCTGTATGAATCCTTTGGTGGTCATTTAAACAAGTTCTTTGAGAAAAAGATTTGTCACACTGAATACATTTGTATGGCTTTTCGCCTGTATGAATTCTCTGGTGTTTATGTAAATTAGATCTTTGAGAAAAATATTTCTCACACTGAATAAACTTGTAGGACTTTTCACCTGTATGAATTCTCCAGTGGATATTTAATGTACCTTTTGTGGAAAAGCGCTTCCCACACTGAGTACAGTTGAAGGGCTTTTCACCTGTATGAATTCTCTGGTGGACATTTAATGCACCTTTTCTGGAAAAGCGCTTCCCACACTGAGAATATTTGTAGGGCTCTTCACCTGTATGAATTTTCTGGTGGCTATTTAAACTAGATCTTTGAGAAAAGGATTTCTCACACTGAATACATTTGTAGGGCTTTTCACCTGTATGTATTCTGTGGTGAACATTTAAAGCTGAATCTCTATGAAAAGTCTTCTCACACTGTGTACACTTGCACAGCTTGCTACTGTTTATGCTTTTCTGGACAATTCTGGTCTGATTCATTTCATTGTTTATGTCACAGTGATGATTAAAGTCCCCACATGTGGTCTGCAGATCATGCATTTCTTCTTTTTTACAGTTTTGATTTGGCTCTCCTGCACATTGCCATGGTTCAGTCTGGTCTTTGTGATCAACACCAGCTCCATTCATCACAGTATTCATGAGATCACTCACTAAACTTTCACCGGATTCACATTTTGTTTGATCAGATTTAATATCAACACATTTAATATCCTGCAGGTCACTGATGTGTTCTGCCTCAAGGTATCCTCCATCATCAGCCTCTGTTTTGACTTGGTCAGGATGCAGATGGGTTACATATCCCAGTTCGGTATCATCTAGGCTCTCTGTCTTAATAAGATCCCCAGTGTGGGTGGAGCCCAGATCAGTTTCTGTTTTTATCAATGATGTGTGTGTATGTTGTACATCACTGACCCCGCTGTGTGCTGTAACACACTCTGGCTCCAGTGTGTGGAGTCCTGGTGCAGCATACTCTGTCTCTGACTCTGCCATGTGCACAGATTCCAGTCCACTGAGTTCCTCTTCTTTCTGTCTGATCCTGTGCTGCTCAGTGAGCTCTGGTAGTGTTGTCTCAGTGTCCCATCTCAGACAGACTCCTGCCTGCATCATACTGCTGCTCAAAGGTGTGCAGAAGTGCAGCTCCTGGAGGGAAACAGGGGAAGGGATTTAGCCTTAAACAAACAGGTCCTACTGCAGCAGCTGACACATTCTTTACAGTAGGTCTTCACGAGTCTAAAAGATGTGGGACCCGTGGCTGTTATCTGAACCCGACCAGCACAAATTTATTATCAAAAAACAAGCCGCTCTGAAAAAGACCATCAGACCCACATTCTCTTAAGAACACAAACTCTGTATCCACCTCCGGAAAGACACTGGCCCCCAGGGCGGGGGGAAGGGTGGAGGTGGACTGGCCCCCCCGGGGGTGGGTGGAGGTGGACTGCCGATGCTGACCCAGACAGTGGCAAGCTAGCTAGTAAGTGGCTATAACTAAGTCTGTAGTCTGCTAGTAGGCCTAGTTAAAATATCAGTGAAGTATAGTAGCTCTGGTGGCTGTTTTACATTAGCTAATGGGAGAAAGACAATAATTTTTCAATGTTTAACTACGAAATCGCAACATTACAGATCTGATGTCGCAGAAAACCTAGCTAGGCATTTGTAATTTGATTGACAGGTGAATCCTGCCAATGATACTGGGGGGAAATAGTGGTATTTGATTGGCTGTGGTGGTTTGGGGAGAGCAGGTGCCTCTTTGAACTCAAGCTGTTAGAATTTTTATGTTATTTATTTTTTTATATAACTTTGGACTTTGATGAGTGGTCCAGGGATCAGTCATAGTGGGCCCAGCCCCACCCGTGGCTCCACCCCTGATGGAGATTTAGGAGATTTGAGCTGTGGAGCTACACAAAAGTGTAATTATTTCATCCTTCATTTGTCATTTTATTTACCCAAATCCTTAAATTCATTAAACGGTTTTTACTTTTCAGCTTTAATAGCAATTTCATAGCTTTAGCCTGTATACCGTTTACAGCTCCAAACAGCAGCAATGTGATTTTAGAAACTATTTTTCTGAAAAATACTGAATGACGATAGTCTGTTTTATGTTAAGTGTACAAACAGCAGTAACATTTAGACTAAGAAGCTGTGTGTTTTTAGGGACGCTCAAG
Organism: Ilyophis sp. 1 JC-2022; assembly: GCA_022702515.1. Classification (NCBI taxonomy): domain Eukaryota; kingdom Metazoa; phylum Chordata; class Actinopteri; order Anguilliformes; family Synaphobranchidae; genus Ilyophis; species Ilyophis sp. 1 JC-2022. The sequence continues at coordinate 879,971 of CM040405.1, forward strand.
GTGTCTATTTACAGCACTAGGTTACCTGGGTAAACCTGGTGGTTTCTGGGGGCTGGGAATTGCAAAATAAAGGCCAATTATAAAGTGGGACCGCTGGTCTTTGAAAACAATATGGGCGCGTCCCAATATTCTTCACTGCCCACCTCTATCTGCAGTCCAATCACAGACCTGATTATAAACAAAGTAGCCAATCAGAGAACATTTTATTCCTGCCTGGGTTTGCAATGTTGGAAAACAGAGAGTCACAGATAAGCCAATCTCGGAGCCAATCTCTAAATGATTTAGCCTCTGGGAGCGCCAAGTGAATCTCAGGGCTCGGAAGTACCAGCTACCATATCCACAGGAAGAGCCTTCTCTTCCGGAAGTTCTGTTGTTTCTATTTCTAGTCCGATAGGCAACTCTTCGAACGAGAACACAATGAAGATTACAGACAAACTTTTGAACAGGATTATTTCATGAATGACTAGGATACATTCTATTAAAGTTTCAAACCACTGTAACACCATTGTTGGAAATATTTCCTGGACAAGCGGGATGTATTTTGTCTGCCGACAGGTTACGGCAAAAGTGTAATCTTTCAAACATGGTCCACAGCTTGTTTGCTAATGGCTAATAACTACACAACCTATGGATGGGAAACTTCTATATTGATTTTATACGTTTAATGTGAGTCTTGAAGCTTACCGCACTAGAACTGCCCCTCCCGGTATACTGGAAGGTTTGAAATTGATCAGATACAAGTCTGATATGACTAAAGGGATGCCCCCCTCTTTATCTTCAGGTTCTTCCCAGTTCGGTGATGTATAATTTAGATATGAAAATCAAAAGAATTGTATACTATTGCAGTCAAAAGTTTACGAAATTGTAAATGTCATCGGTAATAGATATCCGCTGTGTATAGGCTATCCAACCAATGGGCTCTTTTCTCGACGACACTTCTGGAATGCGCTGGTGGCTTGGACCAAGTGAAAATAGATGGGATAGCAGTTTTCTTCAGTATCATGTGTGTTTCTGTACCCAGAAGTCTTGTTCATATCGTCTTCATTCAAGAAATATTCACTGCAAACCCAGAGATTTTTCAATGCGGTTGCAGGTGTATGTCACATCTTTAATTTCTAATTGCTATTAGCCATTTCTTAGCACATGTTCGAATCTTTAATTGGAAGTCTGTGGAACGCATGTCCTTTTACACTCATAAGCACAGAGGAACAACACACCCAGGCATTTTCAGTCACAGCCATAGACTATTATTTTAGAACTTATTCCTCCTGAATCAGAGAGAATGCTACGATTTCAATATTATGAGGGAACTGAGGCTTTGAGGGGCGTGGTGAGTTTGGTGCGGCTGAAGGCACAATTTCGGAAACTTTTGAATGCATATTATATTATATAATTGTATATTATATGCAATTTTTTAAAATTTTCATAGCTAAATTATTATCGCCAAACTCAGAATAACCTAAAGATATTGAGAATGGCATCCCTTTAATCATAACATACTTTTATCTATCAGCGAATCTGATCAATTTCGAACCTTCCAGTATACTGGAAACAAGGGAACCGCGAGGCGCAGTTCTAGTGCGGTAAGCTTCAAAACTCACATTAAACATATAAAATCAATAGAAGTTAAAGAAATAACCCGGCGTTCCCCTTTAACTATTGCTCCATAACTGACTAATTGAGAATCCAAAACGTTCAAGAAAATAAGTGGAGTAAATAACTTGAATTAAGAAAGTAAATTAAGCAGAATGTAGCTACTTTCTTTCCATTCGTTACTACTGGATGGCAGACGTTGCCAACGCCGCCTCGTAGGCTGCAAATAGTAGGCTAATTTACTGCAACTGGGCTACAATTAGCCTAAATTAAATGGTCATCTATCGGCACATCAGTACCCATGTGGCGTTTCCCATCGATCCTGTTTACATTCGCACCGCCCAACCGTGATTGGTCAGCCCAACCGTGATTGGTCAGGCCAATCAGCTTCCAACAGGAAGTTCTCATCTCTGCTTTAAGCTAGGTAACGCCAGCTTTTACAAGAGCGCTGACATATTTATATATATTTATATGAACATCTGTCAAGAGAGATTACTGATAAGCAAGCATGGTAAGAAGGACAAACAGAAAAAAACATAATATTTTATAAGAAAGTGAGGGGTGAGTTTAAAAGACAGCAGGTTAGAGATAATGTATTGCTAATGTGAACTACATAATAACTATCTTTGTATCTAGCTAAGTTAGCAGGCTAGCTAACACTAGCTAGTTGTCGATAGTTTCACAGTCATAGTTTCAGTCCTGAATAAAAGTATTATTTATGGGGGAAATCCTGGAATGAAAATGCAAGTGTGAAAACTGGGACTGCTCACACAGAGTGAAAAGGTAGCTAGCTAGTTCACTTCTAATTTTTTACATGGTTAGCGAGCGATAATGTTCACACCTAGAATCTAGCTCCGCAGTTTGATCAACTTAGTTTCTGACGAAGGAACTTGACTCCAAAACGCATCCAGTTTTAGTTTAACATTATGTACAATAATAATCATGTATGTATTTTGTCTAACATTACAGAGTGATCACGTTAACGTTAGCTGAGGAACACCTCGAACACTGACACGGCGATCTGAAGCAGAGGAATTGGGTGTAGTAACAGTTGCTGAAGATGAAGGAGACGGGGGGACGGCGGTGTAACGTTATTACCCAGAGGCTGCTGCTCCAAGGCATCAGCAGTCTTCCTCACAGTGGGAGGGTGGGAGGTGTAGTCTTCCTCACAGTGGGAGGGTGGGAGGTGTAGTCTTACGTCACTTTCCAGCGGGGTCCACTTTGTCAATTGCCTTTTTGTTTTCGAGTTTGAATTCTGATAACTACACTGCTCAAAGAAATGAAGGGAACACTTAATCAACACAGTATAACACCAAGTCAATTAAACTTCTGGGATATCGATCTGTCCAGTTAGGAAGCGTAAATGATTGTGAATCAATTTCACCTGCTTTGGTGCAAATGAAAGTGACAACAGATGGACAGGAGAGGCAACAGCAAGACAACCCCCAAAAAGTAAATGGTTTTGCAGGTGGTGCCCACAGACCATTTCTCTCTCCTTATCCTTCCTGACTGATTTTTCTCTAGTTTTGCATTTTGCTAGTGCCCTTGTCACTACTGGTAGCATGAGGCAGTACCTGCAGACTATTCAGGTTGCACAGGTAGTCCAGCTCCTCCAGGATGGCACATCCATACGTGCCGTCGCAAGAAGGTTTGCTGTGTCTCCCAGCACAGTCTCAAGAGCGTGGAGGAGATACTGGGAGACGGGCCATTACACGAGGAGAGCTGGACAGGGCCGTAGAAGGGCAACAACCCAGCGACAGGACCGGTATCTGCTCATTTGTGTGAGGAGAAACAGGAGGAGCACTGCCAGAGCCCTACAAAATGACCTCCAGTGGGCTACTCGTGTGCATGACTCCATGAGGGTGGCATGAGGGCCCGACGTCCTGTAGTGGGACCTGTGCTCACAGCCCAGCACCATGCAGCTCGATTGCCATTTGCCAGAGAACACCAGAATTGGCAGGTTTGCCATTGGCGCCCCGTTCTCTTTACAGATGAGAGCAGGTTCACACTGAGCACATGTGACAGACGTGAAAGAGTCTGGAGACGCCGTGGCGAATGTTATGCTGCCTGCAATATCATCCAGCATGACCGGTTTGGTTTAATCGACTTGGTGTTATATTGTGATGATAAAGTGATTTCTTTAGCAGTGTATTTAGCAGGGCATTTTTTGAAAATGAAAAAGCAAATGTCTTTTTCTTTTTAATTTTAAATGTCATAGAATGTGCATACTTGGAGATGAAAATGCAAATTGGATGATTGAATTTAAACTTTCTTTATGAGTCAAATAATGCACAATAAAAAGCATTTGTGTTATTGCATTTTCATTTTCAAATTTGCTTTTTCGTTTTTAATTATGATCACTTTTTGCTTCCATATACCCCCACCTGGACTCTAGTTTCTGGAAGGCAGGTGTCTGACTGATGGAAATTGTATACAAAACCAAAGCTGACATTCCTTGCACTTTCCCATGAATAGTGGGGTATTACATTTTTTTGGTTTATGTATGACCTGTGAACAAGTGGGCACTTTTTGCAATAAACCCAATTGAGTGGCATTTTTTGCTGACGTGACTTTTTTGTATTATATTTTGTTATAATTTCGTATCACATTATCAATTTGATAATTGTTTTTACAAAGTAGTTTGAACTACTTTTTCTAAGTAGCTTTAGTTAATCAAACTAGATTTATCCCTAGGGTAGCTTTGCTGTAGTTCAACTTCTTCCAGTGAGAAGTAATTGGTAGCTTGCAAAGTAGCTTCCCCAACACTGGATATTAACCACAAAAACGGACCGGTATTTTGTTATCCGATGCTACGTCCTTTGTGTGCCAATAACCTACTGAAGTACACACAATTGATGTCACCCAAAATGTGAAAAAAGCTTCCGCAGTAGGAGACATCCAAGTATGCTTCGCCGGAGGGGAGGAGAACCCGAGTTTAAAGCCGCTTCGCTCGTCTTCTCCACTATTGTGACAGTGGAGGGAGGGAGGAACGAAAGATCGGTTTCCGAGGCACGGAGTAGAGGGGGTGGTAGTGGAGAAAGGGAGTGTGCATTTTTCGACTATTGGGACGCAATTATTTGCAGTATTGGGAAACACCTTATGATTTAACCTGGATTTAACTGAACGAGTCCCGTCTTGATCATGTGCAAATCCCTTTGTTGACAACATCAGCTAAACTGGCATCAATTAGCCCGTAATCTGGGTTCGTTTCATTACGCTCCTTCACTTACGGGTATTCCAATCCAGTATTGTGTCACCAAATCACAATTCCATGGCACTGATAAGTAGCTAGTTGGTCAACTCAATTGTATTTTATAATTTAGGCCTACTAAATTTAAAAAGAACAATTCATGTGATACAACCCCACAAAGCATATTTATAGGATGCATTTAGCGAATGACCATAAGTCATACAAGGTGACGCCATTGTAGCGTTATTAAATAATTTACCGAAATCTGTACCTCACTGTAATCTTATAGAGAAGTAACCAGTGCGAAGTTTCAAACTTTAAAATTAATTCTACAATCACGTGTGTTTTAGCAGAGATATAACTTATTGTGTAAACAGTGGATGGAATGTAAACCGATTTGGAACTTGCTGGTAAACAAAACTGCAAACACATCAAGATTTACAAGGAGGAAAAAACAAACTTACTGCTATTATTCAACTAAATCGTTTGTTAAATGTGTGATGCTTTTCTCGGCGGTGAATTATTTCTTCTTCCTCTTCTTCTTCTTTGGTTTTAATGGCGGATCACTTTCATTTATGGAGTATTACCGCCACCTATTGAAGGTATTACAATATTTTATATTCTGTTAATCAGTCCAGTCATTTGTAGGAATGAGAATACATGTTTAATTATTACGCTCCCAGATGGATTAATGAAAACTGATTTAAGGTCCATATTACTGATTCCTTCTTTTTAAAATTCTTCAGATAATATTTCCCTGTCCTGTGTATATTGTATGCAGTTGCAACGTACATGTTTCACATTTTCTCTCTCATGACAGGTGTCACATTGTCCAGTTGGGTATTTTGTAATGAGCTGTAATGATTAATTTAATTTTGTATGTCCTAGTCTTAATCTATTTATGATGCAGTTTTCACAGGATTTTAGACTAATCAGTGATGCACTTGAGTCTGAGCAAATTACCTGTAGTACTGGCTGCACTTCCTCTATCCTTTGCAATGCAAGAAGAATTACCATCATTTCTGCCGAATATACTGATACATGATCTGAGATTCTTTTACTCACCTTAATCTCTAATTCAGGGATATAGAACGCACACCCTGTCCTACCTGTAATAGGGTCTTTTGACCCATCACTATCTATAGGTATATATACTATATTTACTTTTCAAAACATTTTCTACCAAACTAGCACTATTTGTTACTTCTTTATTTTTATGTATTTTCTCCAATATGATCAAATCTACTATTGGTTGAAAATCTATTATTGGTAGAATCCAAGGCGGTACTGCTGGCAATGGCAAAGTAGGGCTAAATTACCATTCGCATATTTTCATTTCTTTAGCTATCTCACCACCTACCCTCACTCCTTTTTCCCATTTCCCAACATTGTTTCATAATTTTCTTTGTAGGATGACATTATTTTTGTCCCTGCAAATTAGTCCAGTAATTAGCCATGAAATGTTGTCTCCTTAATTGTAGTGGCATCTCCCCTACTTCCACTTGCAACGCTACAATTGATGTTGATTTAAGAGCTCCGCAACAAATTCTTAATGCTTGTGCCTGTATAATGTCTAGTCTTTTCAAAGTGGTTTCAGCTGCCGAGCCAAATACTACACTTCCATAGTCTAAAACTGATCTGATCAAAGTCACATATAAGGTTTTCAGGGCAAATCTATCTGCTCCCCATACTATACCTGTCAAGCACCTCATAACATTCAACACTTTTTTACACTTGGTTTCAATTTTATCAATATGGTATTTCCATGTTGCTTTGGTATCAAACCATACTCCAAGAAATTTAAATATCTCTACCCTCTCTAACTTTTTTCCCATATAATTGCAAATGGATATCCTCACCTACTCTTTTCCGAGTGAAGAACGTTGTTTGAGTTTTCTCTTCAGAAAACTTAAACCCCCATTTTAACGACCATGCTTTGCCTCTTGTACCCTTTGTACTGTATATTTGATGTTCCTTCCTCTTTTCCAAAGAGCCCCATCATCTGCAAATAACGACTTACCTATATTTTGATTTACCTGATCATATATATCATTTATCATAACTGTAAATAGAAGTGGACTAATTATACTTCCCTGGGAAGTACCATTATCTACTACATATTTACCTGATAAATTATTCCCAATTCTTACCTGTATGGACCTACCAAATAGAAAGTCTTTAATCCAATTATACAGTCAAGCCGGAAAGTCTGAAGACCTTTCACCTTCTCCACGTTTTATTACATTACAGACATATTCTACAATAGATTGAGTTCATTTTTTGTCTTCTCAAAAAATACATCTATAATACTCTGCATATTTCCCCTCTTCTCAAGAACATTTGGATGTCTCCCTAACTTACCTTCCTCTGTTAAATTATCACAACTGTGAATCTGGACAAATGTTTTTGCCAATAGTACCCCTTTTTCTACCTCCTCAACAGCCCACTCACCTCCCTTCTTAAAGGGTAACTACACCCACTGTTTCAGCCGGTCTCCGCCCATGAAACAATTATGAAAAATACTTTGTGGGGTGAGCGAGGGACAGGGGTGGGGGCGGAGGAGCTGTGTCCTTTGCCATTTGCATAAATTAACGTACATTGTACAAATTATTTTGTATAACTCGGATCAAACTGTCAAACTAGACGTTGCACATCAAATATGAATCAAGATTCAGCAACTGCATGGCCTATTTCTGACCTGAAATATTTTCAGAAACATATTTTAATGGACTATTTAGGTGGAATAAGAAAGTTTATGAACAGGACGCAACGTTGTTCCGGCTTAAAAACGTGGAGACGAAACAAAAGTAACACAGGGGTCTAACATAGAAAGAGAGTTGCGATACTCCCATAGACTTCTGTTGTAATCGAAAAATTCGGAAGTAACGTGTGTTGAATATTTTGCTTCAACATATTTTTAAAGTATCATATTTAATATTTGGTCGCATATCCTTTGCATGCTGTTACTTCCTGAAGTCTGTGACCAATCAACATCAAAAGACTCTCGATATTATTATTATTAATACCTTATTTTCAGGTACTGTTACAAGCGATACTATAACCTCTCTGCATTTGAACTGATCTCTATGGGAATTTGGGGGTGAGACTAGATTCAGCTGTAAATTACACTGGTACAGTATGGAACACATGGCTGGCTAAATGGCTGTAAGTCATCAAGGGTCTGAGCTATCGAACGAGCCCCAAACCATCACTCTGTTGCCAGATATGGAGTAGATGTGGATGGATCACTGCAAGGTTTATTTCTCCTGACTCATTTTCCTATAGAACTCTATGGGGAAAAAAGTCAGGAGAAACAACCCTAAAAGGGATCCATCCACATCTACTCCATATCTGGCCGCAGAGTGATGGTTTGGGGCTCGTTTGATACCTTAGACCCTTGATGACGTACAGCCATTTCGCCAGTCATGTGTTCCATACTGTACCAGCGTAATTTACAGCTGAATCTCGTCTCAGCCCCCAAATTCCCATAGAGATCAGTTCAAATGCAGAGGTTATAGTATCGCTTGTAACAGTACCTGAAAATAAGATATCGAGAGTCTTTTGATGTTGATTGGTCACAGACTTCAGGAAGTAACAGCATGCAAAGGATATGCGACCAAATATTAAATATGATTTCCTTAAAAAGACAAATATACAGCTTTAATTTGAAGGAGTAGCTACATTGATTGTAAGGAACAAAACATTTACTAGGAACAAGCCTACTAGAGTTTAAAAACACCACACAGAGGCCTCAAATTCTTTTCAATACAGCTGTATTTGGCTGTTGCTGTGTCTTTTTGTAAATGAAAATGTATGTCCAAAAATGAAAAACAAAACAAAAAAGCATAATCATGGACAACAATATACATTTTATTATAGCCTACTCATATCCCTGCTTTATTAGGCTACATTCTTCTCAGCCCGTTTTGTCCACAGTTATCATAGACTAGGCTATGTGTAGCCTACGGTTTTTCTTTAGTTGTTTTTAAAAGGTTTCCGCGTTGTTAGACAAATAAATCATGTTAGACTATATCTATATTCCACTACAAACCATTTGAATATGGTCAAAATGTTTTAGCGTTTCTTACAGCAATATTTGTTAGCCATATATTGACAATTGGATAACTTATTTGACTTAGACTACCTGTGAAACAATGCCTGCTGCACACATAAGCATGTGGAGTTTCAGGGTCCCACATTTTCCCCTTTCTTCCTGCCGACGCCTCACATCTTATTGCTCGGATCCACTTTTCTCATCTTATGGGCTCTGTTTTGCGGTTCGGAATCTTAAAAAACCGCAATTCTGTTTTTTTTTTACCTTGTTTGTAGTGCATCCCACCAAACAACAACTTTTAGGCATTTTTATGCTGTTGGCTAACGGATCGAAATGTCAAGAAGGCACCAGCACGTCAAGTCAATAGAGGGCGAGAGCGGGATGTGTTTCCCCCCCGGGATGAGCGGGGCCTATTTGCGCTCAGTCTCCTGGCAGTGCACTGCGCTTAAGCGGCTGGCTAGCTATAGATTTGTTATTGTTACATTTGGACTATACAGTCCATTTATGATAAACAAAGTACTTTCTAATCCTGTGAGGCCTAATCTAGTAATAATATTCTCCTCTTTCCTGTTACCCCCTTCAGACCTTGTACTCCCAACCAGTGGATTAATGGAGAATAAATGTAGAAAACAATGAAACAGTGAAGGATAAAAAAGTTTATACAGAAATGTACATGGCATAAAGGCATTGGCATGTGCACATTCACAATGTAATATTATTTAAACATTAAAAAATAAAGAGTGAAACAAAGATCCTCAACTGACATCTCCATTAAAACATACTGCTAGCTTTAGCTGACATACACATTACAGCCTCTACATTTTCAGAATGCAAGTTAGCGCTGCACATTACTATGTTTCTTTCTAGAGTATATACAAACAGTTTTCATATTGTTTCTTTTAAATAAATGACACTGGTGATAATTTCATTTCAAAATATAAGCCTTCAGACTACAAATGACTAATTCTTAAAAGAATAAAAAGGTCACAAACACTTGTAATGAAAGGAAAATGGGATCACAGTTTGCCCCAGTCATTGTGTTGTCTTTCAAATGCCTGTCCAAAGCACGATCAGCAAGGAATACCATAGAGGAACTACACACTATGCTACTATGCAGCAGGAAAGGTTTTCTGCAGGTCACAAAGAATAAATTACAAGTTGTAACTTATTGTAAAATGGCCAAAATTCTACATTTTATTTGAGGAGTCAGTACCCTGTTGTGGTGCTTTGATAAGACGGCTCTGTGGAAAATTCCCTTTAGCCAGCAGAAAACCCGTATGGTTTTTCACCAGAATTATTTCACTGATGGTGATGTTAAGTAATATATGCTAGATTTAACCAGTTCAATTGTATGATAATAAATGATAATACTTTATAATATTCAGAGAAAGGTTTTAAAACCCATGGGACCAAAATTTATATAAATATAATTAGAACTTTGCTAAAAAACATAATTATATACAATTTAAGTATTTGACAGTAAGGTACATGAAAAGGGCTTTTCATTTGTAAGAACTGTCAGGTGTTTTTATGAAACAATATAGGGGAATTTTTGTTTAAATTATCAGGTATCCTTTTGAATGGGATTAACACTTGAAACACTTCTTACACAAAGTAGCCTACATCACTGAGTGTGCTACCATAAAATCCATCCTATAATTACATATAAAAGGCTTTTCATCTGTATGAATTATCTGGTGGTCATTTAAATTATTTATTGTGGAAAAGCACTCCTCACAGTGAACATTTGTAGGGCTTTTCATCTGTATGAATTCTTTGGTGGCTATTTAAATGAGATATTTGAGAAAAAGATTTCTCACACTCAGTACATGTGTAGGGCTTTTCACCTGTATGAATTCTTTGGTGGACATTTAAATTAGATATTTGAGAAAAAGATTTCTCACACTCAATACATGTGTAGGGCTTTTCACCTGTATGAATTATGTGGTGGATATTTAATTTACTTATTGAGATAAAGCACTTCCCGCACTGAGTACATTTGTAGGGCTTTTCACCTGTATGAATTCTCTGGTGGATATTTAAATAAGATATTGTGGAAAAGCACTTCCCACAATCAATACATTTGTAGGGCTTTTCACCTGTATGAATTCTTTGGTGGCTATTTAAATGAGATATTTGAGAAAAAGATTTCTCACACTCAATACATGTGTAGGGCTTTTCACCTGTATGAATTCTGTGGTGGATATTTAATTGACTTATTGAGATAAAGCACTTCCCGCACTGAGTACATTTGTAGGGCTTTTCACCTGTATGAATTCTCTGGTGGCTATTTAAATGAGATATTTGAGAAAAAGATTTCTCACACTCAATACATGTGTAGGGCTTTTCACCTGTATGAATTCTTTGGTGGCTTTTTAAACTTGATTTATGAAAAAAAGATTTCTCACACTGAATACATGTGTAGGGCTTTTCCCCTGTATGAATTCTCTGGTGGCTATTTAAATGAGATATTTGAGAAAAAGATTTCTCACACTCAATACATGTGTAGGGCTTTTCACCTGTATGAATTCTCTGGTGGCTATTTAAATGAGATATTTGAGAAAAAGATTTCTCACACTCAATACATGTGTAGGGCTTTTCACCTGTATGAATTCTTTGGTGGCTATTTAAACTTGATTTATGAGAAAAAGATTTCTCACACTGAATACATGTGTAGGGCTTTTCCCCTGTATGAATTATCTGGTGGCTATTTAAACAAAATATTGTGGAAAAGCACTTCCCACACTGAGTACATTTGTAGGGCTTTTCACCTGTATGAACTCTATGGTGGCTATTTAAATTAGATATTTGAGAAAAAGATTTCTCACACTCAATACATGTGTAGGGCTTTTCACCTGTATGAATTTTCTGGTGGATTTTTAAATACGATTTTGTGGAAAAGCACTTCTCACACTGAGCACATTTGAAGGGATTTTCACCTGTATGAATTTTCTGGTGGATTTTTAAATACGATTTTGTGGAAAAGCACTTCTCACACTGAGCACATTTGAAGTGCTTCCTTTCGCCTGTATGAGTTCTCTGGTGACGATTTAAACTATTTATCGTGGAAAAGCATTTCCCACACTGAGTACATTTGTAGGGCTTTTCACCTGTATGCATTCTCTGGTGTATATGTAAGTAAGATTTTGTATTAAAAAACTTCTCACACTGTGTACACTTGTACAGTGGTTCACCTTTATGAAATCTCAGGTGTTTATTTAAAGCTGAATTTGTACTAAAACACTTCTTACACTGTGTACACTTGCACGGCTTGCTACTGTTTATGCTTTTCTGGACAATTCTGGTCTGATTAATTTCATTGTTTATGTCACAGTGATGATTTAGGTCCTCACATGGGGTCTGCAGATCATGCATTTCTTCTTTTTTACAGTTTTGATTTGGCTCTCCTGCACATTGCCATGGTTCAGTCTGGTCTTTGTGATCAACACCAGCTCCATTCATCTCAGTATTCATGAGATCACTCACTAAACTGTCACTGGATTCACACTTAATTTGGTAAGATTTAATATCAACACATTTAATATCCTGCAAGTCACTCCTGTGTTCTGCCTTAAGGTATCCTCCATCATCAGTCTCTGTTTTGATTTGGTCAGGATGCAGATGGGTTACATATCCCAGTTCTGTACTGTCTAGACTCTCAGTCATAATGAGATCCCCAGTGTGGGTGGAGCCCAGATCAGTTTCTATTTTAATCAGTGATGTGTGTGTGTGGTGTACATCACTGACCCCGCTGTGTGCTGTAACACACTCTGGCTCCAGTGTGCTGAGTCCTGGTGCAGCACACTCTGTCTCTGACTCTGACATGTGGACAGACTCCAGACCACTGAGTTCCTCTTCTTTCTGTCTGATCCTGTGCTGCTCAGTGAGCTGTGGTAGTGTTGTCTCAGTGTCCCGTCTCAGACAGACTCCTGCCTGCATCATACTGCTGCTCAAAGGTGTGCAGAAGTGCAGCTCCTGGAGGGAAACAGGGAAGGGATTTAGCCTGAATCAAACAGGTCCTACTGCAGCAGCTGACACATTCTTTACAGTAGGTCTTCACAGGTCTAAAGTGTGGGACCCGTTCCGAAATGGACCCATGGCTCTGTTATCTGAACTCGACCCACACAATGACAAAAGTCATGGAAAAGACACATTTCTTACGCTTCTAACAAAGTAGCAAAATATATTGGTATCATAAGAAGAGTAAAGCATGTCTTGTCAAATAAACGTTTACTGGATCTGTATTACTCTATGATCTATCCTTCTGTTTCTTACGGTACTATAATTTGGGCCAGCACTTATAAAACCAGCCTTAATACCATTTTCCTATTTCAAAATAAATGTATCAGAATGATTACAAATTCTACTTGGAACTCGCACACCGTCCCTATGCTCCATACTGCGCAGATTCTCACTTAGAATTCAGAAGCTCCTACCATTGGCTGTGACGACCCAGAGCTTTGTGGGAAATGGTGCGAAATCATGAACAAAGCTTCACTGGACCTCACCTTGTGGGTCAATGAATATACACAGAAGGAACTTCATTATATCAAAGAACAGATTGCAGAGACTCAAGCTTAGTTTATTGCATCGCATAGTGCAACTATTTTCAATCAACAGACTGAGTCACTGAAGCAATCACTGGAGCAATTCAGGCGTGACGTCCAACAGATGAAAATAAGAAAATTTTGCAGGGAAACTTTGGACTATAAGGACAATAGAGTCTATCTTTGGCTCCAACAGAAAGGCCTCCATGCCCCATCCTCACGAACAGTTCACTTTGAGGACCGCTCCTTCTTTAGCTCTGCTTGAAGTGCGGACAGTGAAGCAGATTTTTTAGGGGCAGGGACGGGCGATACAGGGAGCGGCAATCCCCGTATTCACGAATACCCCCTACATCGAAGAAGACCCACCGCGAGAGACGCGGTCGGACAAGACGGAGGCCGTCACTTCAGCCGAAAGGCGAGTCGCAGAAGGATCTTCAATCTTACAGGTCAAGACTTGCCTCCAGATGAGGTCAGTCTGCTTAATAAAGGCCTAAGCTTTGTTCTTTCCACCAAGACAGATCCCTTTATGACTAAAATTGATCTCTAAGTTTTTTCGTAATTTAAAATTTAAAGTGTATTACAGAAATGGAATATCCTCTTATGGTTCTTGTAACTCCATCTCGACTGCTCGCAAAACATTTTGACCTAAGAGCACCTTTTGTCTTGTTAATAATTCGTCTTTGGATACATTTAGTAGATTGGTAGAGAGGGATGTTGACATGTTGTTTGCAAATTCTCTGAATAGATCTAATTTGACTTGTACTGAAAAACAAGCCCTTGAGAAATGATGCAAGGATAAAGATATTATTGTTAAACCTGCTGATAAATGTGGTGGCTTAGTGGTTACGCCCAGGACCATACCATACCATACCCAGGACCCTATACAATCAGGAGGCCTTTAGATTGCTGCAGGACACTACTTTTTATAAGCGTTTGCCATCTGATCCTACCATACAGTTCCAAAAAGAGATTGAAGCGTTCCTTAAAGATGCGCACGCCTGCTCAATTATTACAAACAGGAAGTTACAGTACTTGAACAATACTTCCCCAACTAAACCTGTATTCTACATCTTGCCAAAGGTTCATCAAAATTTGAGTCATCCTCTTGGAAGACCGATTGTAGCTGGTATAAACAGTTTGACTGAAACTCTTTTGAATTTTGTTGACTCCCAACCTATCTTCGAGACACGAGCGATTCTCTTCAGTGCCTCTGTATTAGATGATCTTGGTCCTAATGTGATTTTAGGAAGATATTTGGATATTTGGAAGACATGTATATCTTGAATAACAACCCTTTCTCACATAATATTGTTTTATTAAAAAGATATATTGATGACTGTTTTGTTATCTACAAGGGGTAAATGAATGACTTCAAGGTATTTATGTTATACGTGAATTGTCTAAGACCTTCCATTAATTTCTCATCATGACAGTACTACCTTTGTTAATTTTTTGGACACTTGTATTTCTCTGAATAATGGTCATATTGCTTCTTCTCTCTACAGAAAAGATACTGAGAAGAATAGTCTCCTTCATGCCAAAAGTGCCCATCCATCCTCTTTGAAAAGGGGTTTACCCTATAGTCAGTTCCATCCTCTTTGAAAAGGGCTTTACCCTATAGTCCGTTCCATCCTCTTTGAAAAGAGCTTTACCCTATAGTCCGTTCCATCCTCTTTGAAAAGGGCTTTACCCTATAGTCAGTTCCATCCACTTTGAAAAGGGCTTTACCCTATAGTCAGTTCCATCCTCTTTGAAAAGGGCTTTACCCTATAGTCAGTTCCATCCTCTTTGAAAAGGGCTTTACCCTATAGTCAGTTCCATCCTCTTTGAAAAGGGCTTTACCCTATAGTCCGTTCCATCCTCTTTGAAAAGAGCTTTACCCTATAGTCCGTTCCATCCTCTTTGAAAAGGGCTTTACCCTATAGTCAGTTCCATCCTCTTTGAAAAGGGCTTTACCCTATAGTCAGTTCCATCCTCTTTGAAAAGGGCTTTACCCTATAGTCAGTTCCATCCTCTTTGAAAAGGGCTTTACCCTATAGTCAGTTCCATCCTCTTTGAAAAGGGCTTTACCCTACAGTCAGTTCCATCCTCTTTGAAAAGGGCTTTACCCTATAGCCTTTTGGATCTTTGAGCTTAAGTCTCTTGTTCCTTTTGGCATGAATGAAGACTTGGCCCTCAGCTGCTTTTTATAAAATTATGATTTATTAAATTATTCAATAGATATTGCTAATCTTCGATGTAACATTGATATCCATGCAATCTGTGAATTACACTGGGCCTATTGTACAGATTAACTGCATGTCATTAATGATAGTCTCATTCATTATTTGTCCACCTTTCAGGTGTTTTTATCTAATGATATTTATGCTCTTAACTCAATTGGTCTATCATGCCAATTAAGATGACTTTTCTTCTTTTTTAAAACAATGTGGTTTGTGAATTATCTCCTGTACGACTTCATCGTTGTCTCATTAACAAGATTATATGGATGATTGTCATTTACTAATTGATGTACTTAACTATTGGTTTATTGTGTAAATTAAGATTAACTCAAAAAAATGTGGTACCTCACCTGAACATTGTTATCTCATTAGAAGGAATCTATTTAATGTGAACTGTGTCGCACGTTGCTGAAATGTTTGCTCTAGTTTAGCCGATTCCTTTTTTCTTTTACGTGCACTTATTTTCATTTTTTTAAATGTAATTGTCCTAATAGATATATTTTTGCTAGACGCCAGTGTCCGATATTATCCACAGAGTGCTCCTGACGCTTTCTTCTCTATATTGACATTTCCTGGATGCACCTGTGATAACTTATGTACTGAGCGCAACAATTATTCCTTTTTCATATTAATAAATTCCACATGCATATTTGTTTCAAATTTTATAATTCACTTCCAGTTTCTTTTAGCAATTTGTCAACTCTGAAATCTATTCATATGGTACCAGATGATCTGCTGATGTTCTATATAGTTTTACAGAACTAGTTTTGCTCGATTTGCAATTAGGTACAGAGGTCCAGTAGCATGCAATAGCCTGACTTAGGTACAGAGGTCCAGTAGCATGCAATAGCCTGACTTAGGTACAGAGGTCCAGTAGCATGCAATAGCCTGACTTAGGTACAGAGGTCCAGTAGCATGCAATAGCCTGACTTAGGTACAGAGGTCCAGTAACTGAACGAGTCCCGTCTTGATCATGTGCAAATCCCTTTGTTTACAACATCAACTAAACTGGCATTAATTAGCCCGTAATCTGGGTTCGTTTCATTACGCTCCTTCACTTACGGGTATTCCAATCCAGTATTGTGTCACCAAATCACAATTCCATGGCACTGATAAGTAGCTAGTTGGCTAACTCAATTGTATTTTATAACTTGGGCCTACTAAATTTAAAAAGGAACAATTCATGTGATACAACCCCACAAAGCATATTTATAGGATGCATTTAGTGAATGGCCGTAAATAATACAAGGTGACGCCATTGTAGCGTTATTAAATAATTTACCGAAATCTGTACCTCACTGTAATCTTATAGAGAAGTAACCAGTGCGAAGTTTCAAACTTTAAAATTCATTCTACAATCACGTGTGTTTTAGCAGATACTGCCAAATTAGCAGAGATATAACTTATTGTGTAAACAGTGGATGGAATGTAAACCGATTTGAAACTTGCTGGTAAACAAAACTGCAAACGCATCAATATTTACAAGGAGAAAAAAAACAACTTACCGCTATTATTCAACTAAATCGTTTGTTAAATGTGATGCTTTTCTCGGCGGTGAATTATTTCTTCTTCCTCTTCTTCTTCTTCTTCTTTGGTTTTAATGGAGGATCACTTTCATTTATGGAGTATTACCGCCACCTATTGAAGGTATTACAATATTTTATATTCTGTTAATCAGTCCAGTCATTTGTAGAAATGAGAATAAATGTTTAGTTATTACGCTCCCAGATGGATGAATTTAAATGAAAAGTGATTTAAGGTCCATATTACTGATTCCTTCTTTTTTATTTCTTCAGATAATATGTTCCTCTCCTGTGTATATTGTATGCAGTTGCAAAGTACATGTTCCACATTTTCTCTCTCATGACAGGTGTCAGTGTCCAGTTGGGTATTTTGTCATGAGCTGTAATGATTCATTTAATTTTGTATGTTCTAGTCTTAATCTACTTATGATGCACTCTTCTTTTCTGTTTAGTCCTAATGGTCTGCTAACTCCGACCATCTTTTGAGTTTGATATAAATGTCTTTCTTTCGTATCTCTATCCCATCTCTCCTGCCACTGTTTCTTTATTTGATGCCAGATGTATGATTTTGCCTCTGCTGTACTAATAGGTTTTTCTAAGTCTATTTTATCCCCTTATAAAGTTCCCTTTGTAAACATGTCAACCCTCTCATTTCCCTCAACCCCCACATGAGCTGGGATCTACAAAAACAGAACCTCAATAGCAAGTTTGTTTATTCTAAACAATGTTTGCAATATTTCGTATAAAATGTCCTGTCTATAACTGGATGAAAAGGATTTTAGACTAATCAGTGATGCACTTGAGTCTGAGCAAATTACCTGTCGTACTGGCTACACTTCCTCTATCCTTTGCAATGCAAGAAGAATTGCCATCATTTCTGCCGAATATACTGATACATGATCTGAGATTATTTTACTCACCTTAATCTCTAATTCAGGGATATAGAACGCACACCCTATCCTACCTGTAATAGGGTCTTTTGTCCCATCACTATATATATATAGGAATATATATACTATATTTACTTTTCAAAACATTTTCTACCAAACTAGCACTATTTGTTACTTCTTTATTTTTATGTATTTTCTCCAATATGATCAAATCTACTATTGGTTGAAAATCTATTATTGGTAGAATCCAAGGCGGTACTGCTGGCAATGGCAAAGTAGGGCTAAATTTCCATTCGCATATTTTCATTTCTTTAGCTATCTCACCACCTACCCTCACTCCTTTTTTCCTTTCCCATTTCCCAACATTGTTTCATAATTTTCTTTGTAGGATGACATTATTTTTGTCCCTGCAAATTAGTCCAGTAATTAGCCATGAAATGTTGTCTCCTTAATTGTAGTGGCATGTCCCCTACTTCCACTTGCAACGCTACAATTGATGCTGATTTGAGAGCTCCGCAACAAATTCTTAATGCTTGTGCCTGTATAATGTCTAGTCTTTTCAAAGTGGTTTCAGCTGCCGAGCCAAATACTACACTTCCATAGTCTAAAACTGATCTGATCAAAGTCACATATAAAGTTTTCAGGGTAAATCTATCTGCTCCCCATACTACACTTCCATAGTCTAAAACTGATCTGATCAAAGTCACATATAAAGTTTTCAGGGCAAATCTATCTGCTCCCCATACTACACTTCCATAGTCTAAAACTGATCTGATCAAAGTCACATATAAAGTTTTCAGGGCAAATCTATCTGCTCCCCATACTACACTTCCATAGTCTAAAACTGATCTGATCAAAGTCACATATAAGGTTTTCAGGGCAAATCTATCTGCTCCCCATACTACACTTCCATAGTCTAAAACTGATCTGATCAAAGTCACATATAAGGTTTTCAGGGCAAATCTATCTGCTCCCCATACTATACCTGTCAAGCACCTCATAACATTCAACACTTTTTTACACTTGGTTTCAATTTTATCAATATGGTATTTCCATGTTGCTTTGGTATCAAACCATACTCCAAGAAATTTAAATATCTCTACCCTCTCTAACTTTTTTCCCATATAATTGCAAATGGATATCCTCACCTACTCTTTTCCGAGTGAAGAACGTTGTTTGAGTTTTCTCTTCAGAAAACTTAAACCCCCATTTTAACGACCATGCTTTGCCTCTTGTACCCTTTGTACTGTATATTTGATGTTCCTTCCTCTTTTCCAAAGAGCCCCATCATCTGCAAATAACGACTTACCTATATTTTGATTTACCTGATCATATATATCATTTATCATAACTGTAAATAGAAGTGGACTAATTATACTTCCCTGGGAAGTACCATTATCTACTACATATTTACCTGATAAATTATTCCCAATTCTTACCTGTATGGACCTACCAAATAGAAAGTCTTTAATCCAATTATACAGTCAAGCCGGAAAGTCTGAAGACCTTTCACCTTCTCCACGTTTTATTACATTACAGACATATTCTACAATAGATTGAGTTAATTTTTTGTCTTCTCAAAAAATACATCTATAATACTCTGCATATTTCCCCTCTTCTCAAGAACATTTGGATGTCTCCCTAACTTACCTTCCTCTGTTAAATTATCACAACTGTGAATCTGGACAAATGTTTTTGCCAATAGTACCCCTTTTTCTACCTCCTCAACAGCCCACTCACCTCCCTTCTTAAAGGGTAACTACACCCACTGTTTCAGCCGGTCTCCGCCCATGAAACAATTATGAAAAATACTTTGTGGGGTGAGCGAGGGACAGGGGTGGGGGCGGAGGAGCTGTGTCCTTTGCCATTTGCATAAATTAACGTACATTGTACAAATTATTTTGTATAACTCGGATCAAACTGTCAAACTAGACGTTGCACATCAAATATGAATCAAGATTCAGCAACTGCATGGCCTATTTCTGACCTGAAATATTTTCAGAAACATATTTTAATGGACTATTTAGGTGGAATAAGAAAGTTTATGAACAGGACGCAACGTTGTTCCGGCTTAAAAACGTGGAGACGAAACAAAAGTAACACAGGGGTCTAACATAGAAAGAGAGTTGCGATACTCCCATAGACTTCTGTTGTAATCGAAAAATTCGGAAGTAACGTGTGTTGAATATTTTGCTTTAACATATTTTTAAAGTATCATATTTAATATTTGGTCGCATATCCTTTGCATGCTGTTACTTCCTGAAGTCTGTGACCAATCAACATCAAAAGACTCTCGATATTATTATTATTAATACCTTATTTTCAGGTACTGTTACAAGCGATACTATAACCTCTCTGCATTTGAACTGATCTCTATGGGAATTTGGGGGTGAGACTAGATTCACAGTAAATTACACTGGTACAGTATGGAACACATGGCTGGCTAAATGGCTGTAAGTCATCAAGGGTCTGAGCTATCGAACGAGCCCCAAACCATCACTCTGTTGCCAGATATGGAGTAGATGTGGATGGATCACTGCAAGGGTTATTTCTCCTGACTCATTTTCCTATAGAACTCTATGGGGAAAAAAGTCAGGAGAAACAACCCTAAAAGGGATCCATCCACATCTACTCCATATCTGGCCGCAGAGTGATGGTTTGGGGCTCGTTTGATAAATATTAAATATGATTTCCTTAAAAAGACAAATATACAGCTTTAATTTGAAGGAGTAGCTACATTGATTGTAAGGAACAAAACATTTACTAGGAACAAGCCTACTAGAGTTTAAAAACACCACACAGAGGCCTCAAATTCTTTTCAATACAGCTGTATTTGGCTGTTGCTGTGTCTTTTTGTAAATGAAAATGTATGTCCAAAAATGAAAAACAAAACAAAAAAGCATAATCATGGACAATATACATTTTATTATAGCCTACTCATATCCCTGCTTTATTAGGCTACATTCTTCTCAGCCCGTTTTGTCCACAGTTATCATAGACTAGGCTATGTGTAGCCTACGGTTTTTCTTTAGTTGTTTTTAAAAGGTTTCCGCGTTGTTAGACAAATAAATCATGTTAGACTATATCTATATTCCACTACAAACCATTTGAATATGGTCAAAATGTTTTAGCGTTTCTTACAGCAATATTTGTTAGCCATATATTGACAATTGGATAACTTATTTGACTTAGACTACCTGTGAAACAATGCCTGCTGCACACATAAGCATGTGGAGTTTCAGGGTCCCACATTTTCCCCTTTCTTCCTGCCGACGCCTCACATCTTATTGCTCGGATCCACTTTTCTCATCTTATGGGCTCTGTTTTGCGGTTCGGAATCTTATAAAACCGCAATTCTGTTTTTTTTTTACCTTGTTTGTAGTGCATCCCACCAAACAACAACTTTTAGGCATTTTTATGCTGTTGGCTAACGGATCGAAATGTCAAGAAGGCACCAGCACGTCAAGTCAATAGAGGGCGAGAGCGGGATGTGTTTCCTCCCCGGGATGAGCGGGGCCTATTTGCGCTCAGTCTCCTGGCAGTGCACTGCGCTTAAGCGGCTGGCTAGCTATAGATTTGTTATTGTTACATTTGGACTATACAGTCCATTTATGATAAACAAAGTACTTTCTAATCCTGTGAGACCAAATCTAGTAATAACATTCTCCTCTTTCCTGCTACCCCCATCAGACCTTGTACTCCCAACCAGTGGATTAATGGAGAATAAATGTAGAAAACAATGAAACAGTGAAGGATAAAAAAGTTTATACAGAAATGTACATGGCATAAAGGCATTGGCATGTGCACATTCACAATGTAATATTATTTAAACATTAAAAAATAAAGAGTGAAACAAAGATCCTCAACTGACATCTCCATTAAAACATACTGCTAGCTTTAGCTGACACACATTACAGCCTCTACATTTTCAGAATACAGGTTAGCACTGCACATTACTATGTTTCTTTCTAGAGTATATACAAAGTTTTCATATTGCTTCTTTTAAATAAATGACACTGGTGATAATTTCATTTCAAAATATAAGCCTTCAGACTACAAATGACTAATTCTTAAAAGAATAAAAAGGTCACAAACACTTGTAATGAAAGGAAAATGGGATCACAATTTGCCCCAGTCATTGTGTTGTCTTACAAATGCCTGTCCAAAGCACGATCAGCAAGGAATACCATAGAGGAACTACACACGATGCTACTATGTCAAGTCAAGTTTATTTGTATAGCACATATTCATACAATTGAATGCAATTCAAAGTGCTTCACAGAATAATGAAAGGGACAAAAGAGATTGATTTGACAATACATCATTAACAGTTTAAGATCAATTTATAGAAAGAAAAAATAAAAGAAGGAAAAAAAATTTAAAAAAATAATAATAATAATAATAAAAGATAAGATAAAAGATAAAATGGCTTTAAAAGATAAATAGACTTAAAAGATAGACGATTTTGATTAAAGATGATTAAAAATACCGGCAGATTCTAGTGGAACACTCTAGTCAGAGATGCTAGGTACAAAGGGGGGAGGAGTTCCCTCTGCAAGTTCCAGGAGAGATTAAAAATAGAGACATGAGCTGATGGAACACTCTAATCAGATATGTTAGGTACAAAGGGAGAGAGCTCCATCTGCAAGTTCCAGAAGATATTAGGAAATTTGGAATTTCTTCTGCAAGTTCCATGCTAGTGGAACACTCTAGTCGAACACACTGGATATTCCACGGTAATGGAGCACTCCAGTTGGGAACGCTAGGTACATAAGAGATTCTAGTGGAACACTCTAGTCAGAGATGCTAGGTACAAAGGGGGGAGGAGTTCCCTCTGCAAGTTCCAGGAGAGATTAAAAATAGAAAGAAAAGAAAATCAAATTACAATAAATACACAAGAGACGATAGATTTAAAAATAAAAATACCGGCAGGGCTTAATAAAAATACAGTAAAATGCAGTGCAATGCAGCGAAATTTCAGACACGGACAGGACTAAGTACAGTCAAAGGCCTGTGAGAAGAGTAAACTTTTCAGACCAGATTTAAAAGACATAATACAAGAGGCATGTCTAAGATTGTAAGGTAGTAAGTTCCAGCTATGGGTAGCGTAAAAACTAAAGGCTGCCTCACCCATTTTTGTTTTGACCTTAGGCACAATGAGCTGATCCGATCCCAAGGATCTAAGAGGTCTGTTAGGTTTATATGGCCTGAGCATTTCCAAGATGTATTTTGGTCCTAAGCCGTTCAATGATTTATAAACTATTAGCATCACTTTGAAATCTATTCTATAACGGACTGGAAGCCAGTGTAATGATCTAAGGATTGGGGTGATGTGTGCACTTCTTTTGGTCCTTGTGAGAAGCCTGGCAGCAGCGTTTTGAATAAGTTGGAGCCGTTTAATGGATTTTTTGGAGAGACCAGTGAAAAGAGCATTACAGTAATCAACCCTACTTGAGATAAAGGCATGAATGAGGGTTTCTAGGTCTTGTTTTGACATAAAGCCTCTGACTCTTGCTATATTCTTAAGATGATAAAAGGCGGATTTGGTTATCGATTTAACGTGGTTATCAAAGTTGAGATCAGAGTCAATGAGTACACCTAGATTTCTGGCCTGCGAGGTTGTTCGTAAACCAAGAGTGTTAAGGTGGCGAGCTATTTTTTGTCTCGGTTCTTTGCTCCCGAAAACAATAATTTCTGTTACTTGCTTTAAACATTGATATAGGGAGTCAATAGGGTTACAGTCGTCAGGAGTAAATGACAGGTAAATTTGTGTGTCATCCGCATAGCTGTGGTATGACATTTGGTATCTTTGAAAGATTTGACCGAGGGGGAGCATATATAAATTGAACAACAGAGGACCGAGGATGGAACCTTGGGGGACCCCGGAGGTCAGAGTAATTCGTTCTGATTGATAGTTACTAATGGTTACAAAGTAATCTCTATCTTGTAGGTAAGATTTGAACCAGTTTAAAGCTGTGCCCGAGAGCCCGATCCAGTGGTGTAGTCTGTCAATGAGTATTTGATGATCAATAGTATCAAAGGCTGCACTGAGATCCAACAGAACAAGTCATTGTTTACGCGAATGTCATTTAAAACTTTGATGAGTGCCGTTTCTGTGCTGTGAAGGGGTCTAAAACCGGATTGAAAAGTGTCAAAGAGGCAGTTTTGGTTTAAAAAAATAGTTGAGTTGATTAGAAACAGCTTTCTCAAGGATCTTACTAATGAAGGGAAGGTTAGAAATAGGGCGATAATTATTTAATTTGAATGGGTCTAAATTTCTCTTTTTTAAAAGAGGTTTAATGACTGCTGTTTTTAAAGATTTCGGAAAAAGGCCAGTCCGGAGTGAGCAGTTAGCTATTTGCAGTAGTTCTGAAGATAAATGACTAAAGTTACCTTTTAAGAAGCTAGAGGGTGCCGGATCTAATGAGCAAATAGATGGTTTAAGGTGCTGCACTATTTCTTCAAGCGCCTCAATGTCAATTTCACTAAAATGCGACAAGGGGGACAGTTTTTTAACAGAGAAGAAGAGCATGGTGCGGCTATGTTGCTGGGTGCAGAGGAGCTAATGGCTGATCGAATGTCGCTAATTTTGATGCTAAAATACGAGGCAAAATCATTGCATTTATTAACAGAGCAGAGTTCAAGAGGAAGTTGAACTGGACGGTTTGTCAGTCTGTCGACTGTGGCAAAGAGAGTCTGGGTATGATTAGTGTTTCTGTTAATGACACCAGAGAAGAAAGACTGTCTGGCCCTTTTTATTTCTAAGTTGTATGCTCGCAGCTTCTCTTTGTGAATGTCATAGTGGATTTGTAGCTTTGTTTTCCTCCACCTGCGTTCAGTTATCCTGCATTCTCTTTTCATATTTTTTACTGCTTGGGAGTTTCTCCAAGGTGCTCTCTGTTTGCCAGATACTGATTTGTTTTTTATGGGAGCAATATCATCCATAATATTCACGATTTTGGAATTTAAATTGTCACAAAGAACATCAACAGAGTCTGATGTTATGCTAAGTGTTGATGAAAGAGCCGTAACAAATAATGCACTTGTATTCTCATTGATAGATCGTGTTCTGACAGGGCATAGGTTAGACTGGATGTCTGGGCAGGTCAACATATCAAAGAATACACAGTAGTGGTCTGAGACTGCTACATTCTTTACAACAATACTTACAATGTTTACACCTTTTGTGATTACCAGATCCAGTGTATGACCACGACAGTGTGTGGGACCTGTCACATGCTGATTCAGACCAAAGGAATCAAATACTGCAAGCAGTTCTTTAGCATAGTTATTATTGGGATTGTCAATGTGGATATTAAAGTCACCGGTTATAGCAAAACAGTCAAAATCAGTGGAGATTACTGAGAGGAGTTCGCTAAAGTCATCAATAAATTTAGGGGAGTATCTTGGAGGTCTGTAGATAGTTAAAAATAGTATCCGAGGAGAACCTTGTAGCACAATGCCAAGGTACTCGAAAGAAGCAAAATTATCTAAGGATACTTGTTTGCATTGAAATGCATCTCTGAAAATAGCAGCCACCCCTCCGCCTTTCCTGTCAACACGAAGAGCATTCATATACTTGAAGTATTGTGGAGCAGACTCAATAAGTATAGCTTCACTGCTGCTTTTTTCTAACCATGTTTCCGTTAAAAACATAAAATATAAGTTGTTAACAGTTATAAAATCATTAATTAAAAAAGATTTATTACTAAGGGATCTAACATTTAAAAGGGCCAACTTAATAGTGCAATTAGAGGTGGGCATTATGACAGATGGGATTAAACATGGGATGACAGAAAGATTAGCTAACTTCCTACCATGACTGACATGAGTTTTCCTGGTTCTATTGCTTAAAATCACAGGGATGATGGAAGATGGAGTCTCGTAGAGTCCCAGTGTGCTGTCAGAGTGATTATGCGTAGCCCCACTGGGTAGACTGGGACCCGATCTGTCTCACTTAGTGCATGGAGGGAGCACCGGCTGGGAGGATGATCGGAGGGCTCTGGAGGAGTGGACAGGTGCCTGTCGTGCGTGTGTCTTTTTGTGCAAAGTTTTTTTGCGCTGGACAGGTAGGTTCGGTGACCCAGACTTTTTGGGTAGGGGATTTTTGAGCTGGGAGGGGGGGGTGGGGTGGGGATTAGGGCGTCTGGGAGGTGGGGTGGGGGCTAGGGCTTCAGGGAGGTGTCTCGGGAATGAGAGGGGTGGGCGGGGTGTGGAAGGGGTGAGCTCTGGAGACAAATTTTGGGAGGGAGGGGGGCGGGGGGTCGTTGTGGGGGATAGAGGAGCAATCCGCTTCATCTCAGATAGGATGGCTTGATGTTTGGACTGAGACAGTGGACTAGCTGCACAAAATAGTCCACCGAGCACACGCTCCTCAAGCCTGTTGGAAAATGGGATATGGTCCAGAGGGGGGGAGGGGAAAGAGGAGAGGGATGTAGAGAGAGCGTCAGGGGAAGAAGGGGAGAGTATGGGAGAGGGAAGGAGGGGAGAGGTGGAGGGAGGGAGGAGGGGGGAAATGAGAGGGAGACTTGGAGAGGAAGTGAGAGGGGGACTTGGAGAGGAAGAGGGGGGGACTAGTGAGGGGGGAGGGGGGGAAGTGAGTGGGGGACTATGAGAGGGAAAGGGGGGCGTCAATGAAGGGGCAGGGGGGGGAGGGAGATGAGTAGAAATAAGTGGGGAGCTAGGAAAGAAAGAGAGGGGGACTGATGAAGGGGGAGGGGGAGAGGGAGGGAGGAGAGAAGAGGCGGTATCCTTCGGCGCAGAGTTGTCTTCCAGGTGGGTGGTGATGGCGTTATCAGGTGTCTTCAGTGTATTTTTTCTGCATTTCCGATGATCATGTGACTGAGGCATGACTGGTATCTGACGTAGATGGTATAGGATGTGATCGGCAAAGGTTTTAGCCCCGTGTCCATTTAAAATCAAACCACTGTGATTAAATAGGTTTGTTTGTTTCCAAAACAAGTCAAAATTGTCAATAAATGGAATGTTCTTTTTGATACATTTTCTTTGCAACCATGTATTGAAAGACAGTGTGCGGGAGAAGAGTTCACACTTCTCACTTGGGAATGGTCCGCTGATGATAGATTGAGTTTTCAGAGTGCACAGGGTTTTAAAAAGTGCCTTACAGTCCTTCCTTAGTTTCACAGATTGGTGTTTGGAAAAGTCATTCATGCCAGCATGTATCACAATACGATCAATTCCTTTGTGATTGGAGAGGAGAGTCGGTAGATGTTCATTTATATCAGAGACTGTTGCCTCCGGTAGACAGCGTATTGATGTTTTGAAGACCTTGACACGTGCAATGGATGCGTCACCGAGAAGGAGGGTGTGTATATCCCTGTGGGTCCGTCGTGTAGGCTTCTGACTGGTTGAAAGGGATTCCCGAAACAGCTTGGGAGTTGTAGTTTTTGTTTTCCAGGGCCTGGTGGTGTTGTGCTGCCTGGATGCATTTCCACAAGTATTCACATCGTTCTCATTGCAGTCGTACAGCGGCGAAAAGTTATTACCTAATGGAATGGATTGGTGGGAGTGAACCATGAGAGGTAAGTTGATATTTGGCAATTGCGCAGATGAAGCTGTGTTATCGATTTGCTTGGCATTAGCATTGGTGGCTAACTGGGTAGCTAGGACATCGGCAGTGGCTACTGATTTCACTTTAGTCATACCTATCGGTTTTTTGTTAGCTCTGTGCCATTCTTCTGGACCAGCTTCCAACGCGGCTCTGGATATCCGTTTATAATTGTCTTTGTTTAGACACAGAAAATCATGGTAACTGTCTAGACAGTAGCAGGCCTTGGCTAGCTTGTTATCTTGCTTAAGGTTGGGAAGGCTGCGGCTTAAGTTTAGCTTGGCATTAGTGTCATGTTGATTCTTACCAAAAAGTCCAGTTTGTCCATTCGATGCGAGTCCGCTGATTCCAGATTGTTGAGATGGAAACTTTGAGAGAAGGCTGGACTCGAGCTTAAGTATTTTCTCTTGTAAAAAATAACATTTTTCACAGAAGGAAGGGTCGGTCGAAGTTGCTGGCTTGTTTGCTACCAAGCTAACCATGGCTGTAGATTCGACTTATTTATTAAATTTATTACTGATCCACTGAACTTGACTGAGTTAACTGGAAAAGAAAACCTAAGAAACCTAAAACCTAAGAACTTAATAGCTAGATTAAAAAAGAAGAATAAAATAGTTTAAATGAAAGCAAAGGCGAAAGCAAGCAGAGCAAGCTGGAGAGACGTCTTGTTTCTTAGGAAGCAGGAAGCAGTGTGGAAAGGTTTGCTGCAGGTCACAAAGAATAAATTACAAGTTGTAACTTATTGTAAAATGGCCAAAATTCTACATTTTATTTGAGGAGTCAGTACCCTGTTGTGGTGCTTTGATAAGACGGCTCTGTGGAAAATTCCCTTTAGCCAGCAGAAAACCCGTATGGTTTTTCACCAGAATTATTTCATTGATGGTGATGTTAAGTAATATATGCTAGATTTAACCAGTTCAATTGTATGATCATCATCATCATCATTATCAGCCGCTTATCCGAAGTCGGGTCGCGGAGGCAGTAGGCCAAGAAGGGGGCTCCAGACGTCCTTCTCCCCAGCGACGCTTTCCAGCTCCTCCTGGGGGATTCCAAGGCGTTCCCAGGCCAGGAGAGATATATAATCTCTCCATCGGGTTCTGGGTCTACCTCGGGGTCTCCGCCCAGTTGGACGTGCCCGGAACACCTCCAAAGGGAGGCGCCCGGGGGGCATCCTAATCAGATGCCCGAACCACCTCAGCTGGCTCCTTTCGATGCGAAGGAGCAGCGGCTCTACTCCGAGCTCCCTCCGGATGTCCGAGCTCCTCACCCTATCTCTAAGGCTGAGCCCGGCTACCCTACGGAGGAAGCTCATTTCGGCCGCTTGTATCCGCGATCTCGTTCTTTCGGTCACGACCCAAAGTTCGTGGCCATAGGTGAGGGTAGGAACGTAGATCGACTGGTAGACCGAGAGCTTCGCCTTCCGGCTCAGCTCCCTCTTCACCACGACGTTCCGGCACAACGCCCGCATTACTGCGGATGCTGCACCGATCCGTCTGTCGACCTCCCGCTCCATTTTACCCTCACTCGTGAATAAGACCCCAAGATACTTGAACTCCTTCGCTTGGGGCAAGGACTCATTCCCAACCTGGAGGGAGCATTCCACCGTTTTCCGGCATATAATACTTTATAATATTCAGAGAAAGGTTTTAAAACCCATGGGACCAAAATTTATATAAATATAATTAGAACTTTGCTAAGAAACATAATTATATACAATTTAAGTATTTGACAGTAAGGTACATGAAAAGGGCTTTTCATTTGTAAGAACTGTCAGGTGTTTTTATGAAACAATATAGGGGAATTTTTGTTTAAATTATCAGGTATCCTTTTGAATGGGATTAACACTTGAAACACTTCATACACAAAGTAGCCTACATCACTGAGTGTGCAAACATAAAATCCATCCTATAATTACATATAAAAGGCTTTTCATCTGTATGAATTATCTGGTGGTCATTTAAATTATTTATTGTGGAAAAGCAGTCCTCACAGTGAACATTTGTAGGGCTTTTCATCTGTATGAACTCTCTGGTGCCTATTTAAATGAGATATTTGAGAAAAAGATTTCTCACACTCAGTACATGTGTAGGGCTTTTCACCTGTATGAATTCTTTGGTGGCTATTTAAATGAGATATTTGAGAAAAAGATTTCTCACACTCAATACATGTGTAGGGCTTTTCACCTGTATGCATTCTTTGGTGGCTATTTAAATTAGATATTTGAGAAAAAGATTTCTCACACTCAATACATATGTAGGGCTTTTCACCCGTATGAATTCTTTGGTGGCTATTTAAACTAGATTTATGAGAAAAAAAATTCTCACACTGAGTACATTTGTAGGGCTTTTCACCTGTATGAATTCTCTGGTGGCTATTTAAATGAGATATTGTGGAAAAGCACTTCCCACAATCAATACATTTGTAGGGCTTTTCACCTGTATGAATTCTTTGGTGGATATTTAATTTACTTATTGAGATAAAGCACTTCCCGCACTGAGTACATTTGTAGGGCTTTTCACCTGTATGAATTCTTTGGTGGATATTTAAATGAGATATTGTGGAAAAGCACTTCCCACAATCAATACATTTGTAGGGCTTTTCACCTGTATGAATTCTTTGGTGGATATTTAATTTACTTATTGAGATAAAGCACTTCCGGCACTGAGTACATTTGTAGGGCTTTTCACCTGTATGAATTCTCTGGTGGCTATTTAAATGAGATATTTGAGAAAAAGATTTCTCACACTCAATACATGTGTAGGACTTTTCACCTGTATGAATTCTTTGGTGGCTATTTAAATGAGATATTGTGGAAAAGCACTTCCCGCACTGAGTACATTTGTAGGGCTTTTCACCTGTATGAATTCTCTGGTGGCTATTTAAATTAGATATTTGAGAAAAAGATTTCTCACACTCAATACATGTGTAGGGCTTTTCACCTGTATGAACTCTCTGGTGGCTATTTAAATTAGATATTTGAGAAAAAGATTTCTCACACTCAATACATGTGTAGGGCTTTTCACCTGTATGAATTTTCTGGTGGCTATTTAAATTAGATATTTGAGAAAAAGATTTCTCACACTCAATACATGTGTAGGGCTTTTCACCTGTATGAATTTTCTGGTGGATTTTTAAATACG
Source organism: Ilyophis sp. 1 JC-2022 (assembly GCA_022702515.1). NCBI lineage: Eukaryota > Metazoa > Chordata > Actinopteri > Anguilliformes > Synaphobranchidae > Ilyophis > Ilyophis sp. 1 JC-2022. The sequence goes on from CM040405.1 coordinate 910,698, forward strand.
ATTTTGTGGAAAAGCACTTCTCACACTGAGCACATTTGAAGAGATTTTCACCTGTATGAATTTTCTGGTGGATTTTTAAATACGATTTTGTGGAAAAGCACTTCTCACACTGAGCACATTTGAAGAGATTTTCATCTGTATGAATTTTCTGGTGGATTTTTAAATACGATTTTGTGGAAAAGCACTTCTCACACTGAGCACATTTGAAGTGCTTCCTTTCGCCTGTATGAGTTCTCTGGTGACGATTTAAACTATTTATCGTGGAAAAGCATTTCTCACACTGAGTAATTTTGTAGGGCTTTTCACCTGTATGCATTTCTGGGTGTATAATGTAAGTAAGATTTTGTTACTTCTCACACTGTGTACACTTGTAGGGCTTTTCACCTGTATGAATTCTCTGGTGGCTATTTAAATGAGATATTTGAGAAAAGGATTTCTCACACTCAATACATGTGTAGGGCTTTTCCCCTGTATGAATTCTTTGGTGGACATTTAATGCATTTATTGAGATAAAGCACTTCCCACACTGAGCACATTTGAAGGGATTTTCACCTGTATGCATTTTCTGGTGGATTTTTAAATATGATTTTGTGGAAAAGCACTTCTCACACTGAGCACATTTGTAGGGCTTTTCTCCTGTATGAATTCTCTGGTGGCTATTTAAATGAGATATTTGAGAAAAAGATTTCTCACACTCAATACATGTGTAGGACTTTTCACCTGTATGAATTCTTTGGTGGCTATTTAAATGAGATATTGTGGAAAAGCACTTCCCGCACTGAGTACATTTGTAGGGCTTTTCACCTGTATGAATTCTCTGGTGGCTATTTAAATTAGATATTTGAGAAAAAGATTTCTCACACTCAATACATGTGTAGGGCTTTTCACCTGTATGAATTCTCTGGTGGCTATTTAAACTTGATTTATGAGAAAAAGATTTCTCACACTCAATACATGTGTAGGGCTTTTCACCTGTATGAATTCTCTGGTGGCTATTTAAATGAGATATTTGAGAAAAAGATTTCTCACACTCAATACATGTGTAGGGCTTTTCACCTGTATGAACTCTCTGGTGGCTATTTAAATTAGATATTTGAGAAAAAGATTTCTCACACTCAATACATGTGTAGGGCTTTTCACCTGTATGAATTTTCTGGTGGATTTTTAAATACGATATTGTGGAAAAGCACTTCCCACACTCAATACATTTGTAGGGCTTTTCACCTGTATGAATTCTCTGGTGGCTATTTAAATGAGATATTTGAGAAAAAGATTTCTCACACTCAATACATGTGTAGGGCTTTTCACCTGTATGAACTCTCTGGTGGCTATTTAAATTAGATATTTGAGAAAAAGATTTCTCACACTCAATACATGTGTAGGGCTTTTCACCTGTATGAATTTTCTGGTGGATTTTTAAATACGATTTTGTGGAAAAGCACTTCTCACACTGAGCACATTTGAAGAGATTTTCATCTGTATGAATTTTCTGGTGGATTTTTAAATACGATTTTGTGGAAAAGCACTTCTCACACTGAGCACATTTGAAGTGCTTCCTTTCGCCTGTATGAGTTCTCTGGTGACGATTTAAACTATTTATCGTGGAAAAGCATTTCCCACACTGAGTACATTTGTAGGGCTTTTCACCTGTATGCATTCTCTGGTGTATATGTAAGTAATATTTTGTATTAAAAAACTTCTCACACTGTGTACACTTGTAGGGCTTTTCACCTGTATGAATTCTCTGGTGGCTATTTAAATGAGATATTTGAGAAAAGGATTTCTCACACTCAATACATGTGTAGGGCTTTTCCCCTGTATGAATTCTTTGGTGGACATTTAATGCATTTATTGAGATAAAGCACTTCCCACACCTGTATGCATTTTCTGGTGGATTTTTAAATATGATTTTGTGGAAAAGCACTTCTCACACTGAGCACATTTGTAGGGCTTTTCTCCTGTATGAATTCTCTGGTGGCTATTTAAATGAGATATTTGAGAAAAAGATTTCCCACACTCAATACATGTGTAGGGCTTTTCACCTGTATGAATTCTCTGGTGTATATGTAAGTAAGATTTTGTATTAAAAAACTTCTCACACTGTGTACACTTGTACAGTGGTTCACCTTTATGAAGTCTCAGGTGTTTATTTAAAGCTGAATTTGTACTAAAACACTTCTTACACTGTGTACACTTACATGGCTTGCTACTGCATATGCTTCTCTGGACAATTCTGGTCTGATTAATTTCATTGTTTATGTCACAGTGATGATTTAACTCCCCACATGGGGTCTGCAGATCATGCATTTCTTCTTTTTTACAGTTTTTATTTGGCTCTCCTGCACATTGCCATGGTTCAGTCTGGTCTTTGTGATCAACACCAGCTCCATTCATCACAGTATTCATGAGATCACTCACTAAACTTTCACTGGATTCACACTTCATCTGATCAGATTTAATATCAACACATTTAATATCCTGCAAGTCACTCCTGTGTTCTGCCTCAAGGTATCCAACATCATCAGTCTCTGTTTTGATTTGGTCAGGATGCAGATGGGTTACATATCCCAGCTCTGTACTGTCTAGGCTCTCTGTCTTAAGATCCCCAGTGTGGGTGGAGCCCAAATTGGTTTCCATTTTAATCAGTGATGTGTGTGTGTGGTGTACATCACTGACCCCGCTGTGTGCTGTAACACACTCTGGCTCCAGTGTGTCGAGTCCTGGTGCAGCACACTCTGTCTCTGGCTCTGCCATGTGGACAGACTCCAGTCCACTGAGTTCCTCTTCTTTCTGTCTAATCCTGTGCTGCTCAGTGAGCTCTGGTAGTGTTGTCTCAGTGTCCCGTCTCAGACAGACTCCTGTCTGCATCCTACTGCTGCTCAAAGGTGTGCAGAAGTGCAGCTCCTGGAGGGAAACAGGGGAAGGGATTTAGCCTCAATCAAACAGGTCCTACTGCAGCAGCTGACACATTCTTTACAGTAGGTCTTCACAGGTCTAAAGTGTGGGACCCGTTCCGAAATGGACCCATGGCTCTGTTATCTGAACTCGACCCACACAATGACAAAAGTCATGGAAAAGACACATTTCTTACGCTTCTAACAAAGTAGCAAAATATATTGGTATCATAAGAAGAGTAAAGCATGTCTTGTCAAATAAACGTTTACTGGATCTGTATTACTCTATGATCTATCCTTTTGTTTCTTACGGTAATATAATTTGGGCCAGCACTTATAAAACCAGCCTTAATACCATTTTCCTATTTCAAAATAAATGTATCAGAATGATTACAAATTCTACTTGGAACTCGCACACCGTCCCTTTGCTCCATACTGCGCAGATTCTCACTTAGAATTCAGAAGCTCCTACCATTGGCTGTGACGACCCAGAGCTTTGTGGGAAATGGTTTGAAACCATGATCAAAGCTTCACTGGACCTCACCTTGTTGGTCATTGAATATAAACAGAAGGAACTTAATTATATCAAAGAACAGATTGCAGAGACTCAAGCTTCGTTTATTGCATCGCATAGTGCAACTATTTTCAATCAACAGACTGAGTCACTGAAGCAATCACTGGAGCAATTCAGGCGTGACGTCCAACAGATGAAAATGAGAACATTTCGCAGGGAAACTTTGGACTATAAGGACAATAGAGTCTATCTTTGGCTCCAACAGAAAGGCCTCCATGCCCCATCCTCACGAACAGTTCACTTTGAGGACCGCTCCTTCTATAGCTCTGCTTCAAGTGCGGACGGTGAAGCAGATTTTTTAGGGGCAGGGACAGGCGATACAGGGAGCGGCAATCCCCGTATTCACGAATACCCCCTACATCGAAGAAGACCCACCGCGGGAGACGCGGTCGGACAAGATGGAGCCCGTCACTTCAGCCGAAAGGCGAGTCGCATAAGGACTTAATCTTCAATCTTACAGGTCAAGACTTGCCTCCAGATGAGGTCAGTCTGCTTAATAAAGGCCTAAGCTTTGTTCTTTCCACCAAGACAGATCCCTTTATGACTAAAATTGATCTCTAAGTTTTTTCGTAATTTAAAATTGAAAGTGTATTACAGAAATGGAATATCCTCTTATGGTTCTTGTAACTCCATCTCGACTGCTCGTAAAACATTTTGACCTAAGAGCACCTTTTGTCTTGTTAATAATTCGTCTTTGGATACATTTAGTAGATTGGTAGAGAGGGATGTTGACATGTTGTTTGCAAATTCTCTGAATAGATCTAATTTTGACGTACTGAAAAACAAGGCCTTGAGAAATTATGCAAGAATAAAGATATTATTGTTAAACCTGCTGATAAATGTGGTGGCTTAGTGGTTACGCCCAGGACCATACCATACCATACCCAGGACCCTATACAATCAGGAGGCCTTTAGATTGCTGCAGGACACTACTTTTTATAAGCGTTTGCCATCTGATCCTACCCTACAGTTCCAAAAAGAGATTGAAGCGTTCCTTAAAGATGCGCATGCCTGCTCAATTATTACAAACAAGAAGTTACAGTACTTGAACAATACTTCCCCAACTAAACCTGTATTCTACATCTTGCCAAAGGTTCATAAAAATTTGAGTCATCCTCTTGGACGACCGATTGTAGCTGGTATAAACAGTTTGACTGAAACTCTTTTGAATTTCGTTGACTCCCAACCTATCTTCGAGACACGAGCGATTCTCTTCAGTGCCTCTGTATTAGATGATCTTGGCCCTAATGTGATTTTAGCCCCTATGGATGTTACTTCCTTGTATACCAATGTTCCCCATAATGAAGGTCTGGTGCTGTTAAATATTTTCTTGATCAACGATCATCTCCCTGTGACCTTTTTACAGAATTCATAATCGATATGAGAATTCATAACTGATATGGCCCATTTGATACTAAAAACTATTTCTTATTTGAAGATTATTTTTATTTGCAGATTGAGGGAACAGCCATGGCACCTGACTATATAATTTATCTTGGATATTTGGAAGACATGTATATCTTGAATAACAATCCTTTCTCACATAATATTGTTTTATTAAAAAGATTTATTGATGACTGTTTTGTTATCTACAAGGGGTAAATTAATGACTTCAAGGTATTTATGTTATACGTGAATTGTCTAAGACTAGGGATGCGAATTTTAAGGAATTTCCTTAATCGATAGTTGTTAACCTTAACAAACAATAGTCGATTAATTGATAACATAATATACTAAATATAGCTTATGATATACAGAATACAAAATGCATGTTATATTCCTCAATCAACGATTTATTGTAACATTTGAGGAACAGGCATTATTGCAGCGTAACAAAAATAGAATATGAAGGCGTGTATAGGCTACTTTAACAGAAAAGAAATTGCGCTCCGTCTCATCAGTTGCAAGCGAAACCGTTGCTGCGCTAGCCGCTTGCAGCATTAACATAATCTCTCTTGAAATGGAAAGGCGACAGTTAAACTAGTATACCAAGCCTAGAACAGTCAACTTAAATCATAGGCTATTATGTTTTGAATAGGCTTCTCATATGCATACTAGATAGACCTACGTATTTTTATTCAAGAACATTTAAGATACGTTTTCGGGAGCAAGTCGTGTGCGCAGCCCGTTTATTAGCTCTCGAAATCCCTCACCGTCAATGCTGCTTATTGGCATCATGTCCTTTTCAACCATCAACCTCAGTGAGTCCTACTGAATTGACTAGCCTATATGAACGACTGACTATCGCACCGCAGTAGCCTACATAATTGTCAACCGAATCAGTTACTCTCTGCATAGGCTACGGGCTACTCAATAGCCTAATAAATTAGCAACAAATGGCGGGGGTATTAGTAAAATAATATAGCCCGGTCAACTGTTTTTTGGTACAGTTTCACATTTAAAAAATATAGCCTGCAATCTTGATCGGAACCTGTAGCCTACCTACTGGCATCTGACGTCCACCCAACGTAACGTTACCGAAAGCAAAACGGTTCAAGCATTTCTAATCAAAATCGCATAGGCTACTGTAGGCTATATTGTACATTTTCCATGTAGGCCTATTCTGTAACTATCAAACTAAGAGCTAATAAGTCTGCCCGTTATTAAACCATTTCAAATCTGTAATAATGATATTGATTAAATGAAGCACATTCGTGTTTTCTTTTGTATCGAAATAGCACAATAAATGTAGGCTATTTTAAGGCCTAATATGCTATAACCATGTTTTATAGGCTACACAAATATAACCAATATGTGGCTATACGTTTGTTTCTTCTTTACACTTGAAATTCAGTAAGATGTCTAGTTAAAGCCCTTTTCTTTATTTGTTGTCAGGTAATTTGAGTCTAGATCACGCACTGCGTGAATGATTGCTATTTTAATCTGAACCGCTATTTTAATCTAGTAGCCTACTGACGAACTGGGTGATTAATAGCACTATGCTACATCAGTGCACCTAGCTCAACCCTTTGTATAAGGGCTCCCCCCATAGATGACTGAACATTAGGGCTGGGTATCGGTACTCGATACCTTGTAGTACTGGATCGAAACAAACCGATACCAAGTAGCATCGAAACGTCTTCAGTCAAACCAGTACTTCATTCGATCCTTTTTGTATTGAGATCTAGGAAAAAAAGACGTTGTAATATGGTCCAATCACCGCAAGCGTTCGTTCTTCAATTTAATGCGACACATGATTGGCCCATTACGGCAGACAGCTACAATCCGTCTGGTGAAATATCGACTGCAACTGCTAGTTGTCGACGTGCGTTTAGCAGGCTACACTACACGCCTATGGCGTATGGGAAAAATAAATGCGAAAAATGTGGAAAGATAATCTCAGGAGCAACTGGGAATACGAGCAATATGATCAAGCATCTAATCACGCATGGCGAAAACCTCAGGGTGGAGAACTGCACAGTTTTCAAACGTTCGACACCTGCAGCGCCATCTGAGACGGACACGCCACAACTGTCGGTTACCTCAGGTAAGATAAATAGTTAGTAGTTAGAACATTACTCGTCTTTTGTGTGAAAAACTTTTATTGAAACGAAAACGGCTTTGGGCAGGCTCCGGTAGGCAGGTTTGTGTGCTAGCTAGCTTGCTAGGTTTCACAATCTGAACGCGGATTTCCCCCATTACCTAGCTAGCAACCCTACAGTAATGTATTGCTTAGTGCATTGGTTACTTAGTGGTAGTTTTAACTTCTGTAGCAGCGAAATGTGTTTTGGCTAATGTAGTAGTTAGTTGTATTGTAATAAATGCAATTTGATACTCAAACACTTTCTTGTAAAAAATTATTTGAATGTGGGAGGATTGATGGCATTTTACACAACTGAATGCTTCCATTCACATGATGGTTATGGAATGAAAAAAATGCAAAAAATAAATTCAAAGTATCGATTGAAGTATTCAATTGGTATCGGTATCACTTTAAGGGTACTGGTATTGGTACTGGTATCGTAATTTTTGAAATGATACCCAGCCCTACTGAACATCGACATTCAATTTGGGAGAAAAGAATCATCTGCTTAAAAAAAAAAAAAAGAGGATAAACTATGGCCCTTGTCACCCTTTTGACAACTTTACCATTTGAAAACGCAATGTTTTACAATAGGTTACTTACCACGAAATGGTCAGAACTTGAGAACACACAAATTGTCATATATTTCCGTAGTTTCTAATCCATATATAAAACGCTCACCTGGAGCGGCCATATAAACCTAATCCATAAACTATATAACTACAAGGGAAAAATACAAAAAGTTCATACGAGGTTTATAGGAAAAGTTAGCTTTTCAGGTGGTAGGCTACATTAACTTCGTGTGTAGGCTCAACTTCACGGCTTACACTAGGCTGAATTTGGCGCCCTCGCGTGGAGACCTTAAACCATGATTACGTTTCACACAAAAACTGCCGTGTGAAGACCGCAGATTATTCAGTTAATTGTTTCATTTGAAATCTTATCGATTAAATTCTTATTAGCAATTAATCGATAGTCGATTAACTGTTAACATCCCTATCTAAGACCTTCCATTAATTTCTCATCATGACAGTACTACCTTTGTTAATTTTTTGGACACTTGTATTTCTCTGAATAATGGTCATATTGCTTCTTCTCTCTACAGAAAAGATACTGAGAAGAATAGTCTCCTTCATGCCAAAAGTGCCCATCCATCCTCTTTGAAAAGGGGTTTACCCTATAGTCAGTTCCGTCCTCTTTGAAAAGGGCTTTACCCTATAGTCAGTTCCGTCCTCTTTGAAAAGGGCTTTACCCTATAGTCAGTTCCATCCTCTTTGAAAAGGGCTTTACCCTATAGTCAGTTCCATCCTCTTTGAAAAGGGCTTTACCCTATAGTCAGTTCCATCCTCTTTGAAAAGGGCTTTACCCTATAGTCAGTTCCATCCTCTTTGAAAAGGGCTTTACCCTATAGTCAGTTCCATCCTCTTTGAAAAGGGCTTTACCCTATAGTCAGTTCCATCCTCTTTGAAAAGGGCTTTACCCTATAGTCAGTTCCATCCTCTTTGAAAAGGGCTTTACCCTATAGTCAGTTCCATCCTCTTTGAAAAGGGCTTTACCCTATAGTCAGTTCCATCCTCTTTGAAAAGGGCTTTACCCTATAGTCAGTTCCATCCTCTTTGAAAAGGGCTTTACCCTATAGTCAGTTCCATCCTCTTTGAAAAGGGCTTTACCCTATAGTCAGTTCCATCCTCTTTGAAAAGGGCTTTACCCTATAGTCAGTTCCATCCTCTTTGAAAAGGGCTTTACCCTATAGTCAGTTCCATCCTCTTTGAAAAGGGCTTTACCCTATAGTCAGTTCCATCCTCTTTGAAAAGAGCTTTACCCTATAGTCCGTTCCATCCTCTTTGAAAAGAGCTTTACCCTATAGTCAGTTCCATCCTCTTTGAAAAGGGCTTTACCCTATAGTCAGTTCCATCCTCTTTGAAAAGGGCTTTACCCTATAGTCAGTTCCATCCTCTTTGAAAAGGGCTTTACCCTATAGTCAGTTCCATCCTCTTTGAAAAGAGCTTTACCCTATAGTCCGTTCCATCCTCTTTGAAAAGAGCTTTACCCTATAGTCAGTTCCATCCTCTTTGAAAAGGGCTTTACCCTATAGTCAGTTCCATCCTCTTTGAAAAGGGCTTTACCCTATAGTCAGTTCCATCCTCTTTGAAAAGGGCTTTACCCTATAGTCAGTTCCATCCTCTTTGAAAAGGGCTTTACCCTATAGTCCGTTCCATCCTCTTTGAAAAGGGCTTTACCCTATAGTCCGTTCCATCCTCTTTGAAAAGGGCTTTACCCTATAGTCAGTTCCGTCCTCTTTGAAAAGAGCTTTACCCTATAGTCCGTTCCATCCTCTTTGAAAAGGGCTTTACCCTATAGTCCGTTCCTGCGTCTTTGTTACATTTGTTCTAATTTGAAGGATTTTGAAACCAAGCCCAAACTGTATATAATGACCCTTGCTTTGGTGGTTAATCCCATCATTGGCTTGATACCACTCTTAACAAAGCTCGTTAACTAATACTGCACTACATGAGTCTGTTTCTAAACCCAAAACCTTTTTCCTGTGTTTTCAAAAGTACACATACTCCTTTTAGTGATGATGTCAAAAAGGTGATCTTAAATAATTGGCATATAATACAAATTGATCATCAGCTACAAGAATTGTTTTTAGATACTCCTGTTTGTTTGTTCTAAAGGCCGTAGCTTGAGAGACAAACTGGTTCGGGCCGACACATTTGTTCCAACTACCTCTGCATCTAATGCCAAAGGTAATTGCTAGGGGTGGGACAATGCACCGGTGCATCGCGATGCATCGATCCGAATGTGTAAATACAACTGCATCGATCTGCAAGATTCGAATCGATAAGCATCGATTAATATCGCATTTTAAATTAATGTACACGTTCATTTTTATTCAAAAAATTTAAAAAATATATATTTCTGAGACGATACTACTTTTAAAACTCTTTGACCAGCTTCAATCCATGTTTTCTGCTTCCCCCCAACAAGCGTGAGAGTTGAAGTAAGCGACTATAGACGACAGATCTGAGCGAAATGGCTGGCTAGCTGCTCGCTCGCGCGACAAAAGAGACAAGAAGAAAGAAAATGCGAGCGATGACCGAAAAGAAAAGGTAGTGGAACATTGGCATCAGTTTAGACAGGAGAGGTACTTACTTAAAAAGAAGGGCTGAATATGCAAACAAAGCCAAATATGAGAGAATCTATCACACCAAAAACACAAAACCATTAAAACCACAAACACCGACAAATTAATTGACGACAGCAAGAAAGCAAAAGCTTAGCAGCAAAGCAAAAGCAAGCCTAACTCGATGAGCATTGATGAGTGGGAGGAGCAATGGCAAACAGTCTATTTTTTTTGTATAATTGTTTTTTATTTTTTTTTATAACACATACGTGTCCAGACAGTTAATTGTAAATGTTCTCTGATATTTTAAATTAAACCATTTTCTATTCAAAATCAAGTAGACGTTAAGACAAAAAAAAAAAAAAGAGTTAATTACAAAAAATCTTCCTTTCAATTATAATTTAGATATACGTTAACTCGATATTCAAAAAATGTCGTGTGAAACTAGACACTAATATACCCATCAGAAAATATTAAGTGAAAAAGTGTAAACCTATTACCTGTAGAAAGAGGTGAAGAAAACTGTTTATGTGTCGTGAATGAAAACGAACACGAGAGTTAACTTTAACGGACGGATGGATGGCAAATTGCTCCACCAAGATCTAGAGGGATTTAATAGATCGTACTATGCATTAGTGACACTACTACGCATTCATTTTTCTTTTTCTTCATTTTTCATTTTTTATTACAGTTAGTTTTTTTTTTTTGGCCATACTAAATGTAGGAAAAATACATTGTACTGACACTGTTTTAAAAAACAAAACATAAAAAACATGCTTTAGAATATAATATGTTTATTAAATTTAGTCCTTTTTATTGCTGCATTTGCTGCTGCAAAATGTGCAAAATGTGTATGCAAAATAATCAAAAATGACAATAAAAAATGTAGTTTCTAATTGTGTATTTCGTAATATTTAATTAAATGTATCGGCTATCGGTATCAAATCAAATATCCTTACTTAATAATCTAAAAATAAAATCAACCGAATCCGAATCGATCGAATCCGTCATTAATCGAATAATATGATGCATCGAACTCGAACCTAAAATGAATCGAAACGAATCGAATCGTAAGGGGATGAATTCGAATGAATCCGAATGGTAGTAATTGCCCCTGTCGGGACTGCGTCTCTTGTTCCCAATATATAAAATGTAACTCTTTTACTCATTCTACAACATTTAAAACATGTAAAATCAAACAACTGATAACTGATGTTATCTACATTCTCGTGTGTCCTTGTCCTTTACTCTACATTGGTAAATGTACACGCCCCCTATGGACTAGAATCATAGAGCATACGAGTTCTATCTGTAGGTGTGACGACAAATCTTCTGTCTCCAGACATTTTCAATTGGCTAAACATTCTCTTCGAGATTTATGATATTTGGATATTGAAAGGATTCCTGTACATCCTCGAGGGGGGTAACCGTGATGCTACTTTACTCCAAAGAGAAGCCTTTTGGATCTTTGAGCTTAAGTCTCTTGTTCCTTTTGGCATGAATGAAGACTTGGCCCTCAGCTGCTTTTTATAAAATTATGATTTATTAAATTATTCAATAGATATTGCTAATCTTCGATGTAACATTGATATCCATGCAATCTGTGAATTACACTGGGCCTATTGTACAGATTAACTCTACCTGCATGTCATTAATGATACAGTCTCATTCAGTATTTGTCCACCTTTCAGGTGTTTTTATCTAATGATATTTATGCTGTTAACTCAATTGGTCTATCATGCCAATTAAGATGACTTTTCTTCTTTTTTAAAACAATGTGGTTTGTGAATTATCTCCTGTACGACTTCATCGTTGTCTCATTAACAAGATTATATGGATGATTGTCATTTACTAATTGATGTACTTAACTATTGGTTCATTGTGTAAATTAAGATTAACTCAAAAAAATGTGGTACCTCACCTGAACATTGTTATCTCATTAGAAGGAATCTATTTAATGTGAACTGTGTCACACGTTGCTGAAATGTTTGCTCTAGTTTAGCCGATTCCTTTTTTCTTTTACGTGCACTTATTTTTTTAAATGCAATTGTCCTAATAGATATATTTTTGCTAGACGCCAGTGTCCGATATTATCCACAGAGTGCTCCTGACGCTTTCTTCTCTATATTGACATTTCCTGGATGCACCTGTGATAACTTATGTACTGAGCGCAACAATTATTCCTTTTTCATATTAATAAATTCCACATGCATATTTGTTTCAAATTTTATAATTCACTTCCAGTTTCTTTTAGCAATTTGTCAACTCTAAAATCTATTCATATGGTACCAGATGATCTGCTGATGTTCTATATAGTTTTACAGAACTAGTTTTGCTCGATTTGCAATTAGGTACAGAGGTCCAGTAGCATGCAATAGCCTGACTTAGGTACAGAGGTCCAGTAGCATGCAATAGCCTGACTTAGGTACAGAGGTCCAGTAGCATGCAATAGCCAGACTTAGGTACAGAGGTCCAGTAGCATGCAATAGCCTGACTTAGGTACAGAGGTCCAGTAGCATGCAATAGCCAGACTTAGGTACAGAGGTCCAGTAGCATGCAATAGCCTGACTTAGGTTCAGAGGTCCAGTAGCATGCAATAGCCTGACTTAGGTACAGAGGTCCAGTAGCATGCAATAGCCTGACTTAGGTACAGAGGTCCAGTAGCATGCAATAGCCTGACTTAGGTACAGAGGTCCAGTAGCATGCAATAGCCTGACTTAGGTACAGAGGTCCAGTAGCATGCAATAGCCTGACTTAGGTACAGAGGTCCAGTAGCATGCAATAGCCTGACTTAGGTACAGAGGTCCAGTAGCATGCAATAGCCTGATTTAGGTACAGAGGTCCAGTAGCATGCAATAGCCTGATTTAGGTACAGAGGTCCAGTAGCATGCAATAGCCTGACTTAGGTACAGAGGTCCAGTAGCATGCAATAGCCTGACTTAGGTAGAGGTCCAGTAGCATGCAATAGCCTGATTTAGGTACAGAGGTCCAGTAGCATGCAATAGCCTGACTTAGGTACAGAGGTCCAGTAGCATGCAATAGCCTGACTTAGGTACAGAGGTCCAGTAGCATGCAATAGCCTGATTTAGGTACAGAGGTCCAGTAGCATGCAATAGCCTGACTTAGGTACAGAGGTCCAGTAGCATGCAATAGCCTGACTTAGGTACAGAGGTCCAGTAGCATGCAATAGCCTGATTTAGGTACAGAGGTCCAGTAGCATGCAATAGCCTGACTTAGGTACAGAGGTCCAGTAGCATGCAATAGCCTGACTTAGGTACAGAGGTCCAGTAGCATGCAATAGCCTGACTTAGGTACAGAGGTCCAGTAGCATGCAATAGCCTGATTTAGGTACAGAGGTCCAGTAGCATGCAATAGCCTGACTTAGGTACAGAGGTCCAGTAGCATGCAATAGCCTGATTTAGGTACAGAGGTCCAGTAGCATGCAATAGCCTGACTTAGGTACAGAGGTCCAGGAGCATGCAATAGCCTGACTTAGGTACAGAGGTCCAGTAGCATGCAATAGCCTGATTTAGGTACAGAGGTCCAGTAGCATGCAATAGCCTGACTTAGGTACAGAGGTCCAGTAGCATGCAATAGCCTGATTTAGGTACAGAGGTCCAGTAGCATGCAATAGCCTGACTTAGGTACAGAGGTCCAGTAGCATGCAATAGCCTGATTTAGGTACAGAGGTCCAGTAGCATGCAATAGCCTGACATAGGTACAGAGGTCCAGTAGCATGCAATAGCCTGACTTAGGTACAGAGGTCCAGTAGCCTGATTTAGGTACAGAGGTCCAGTAGCATGCAATAGCCTGACTTAGGTACAGAGGTCCAGTAGCATGCAATAGCCTGATTTAGGTACAGAGGTCCAGTAGCATGCAATAGCCTGACTTAGGTACAGAGGTCCAGTAGCATGCAATAGCCTGATTTAGGTACAGAGGTCCAGTAGCATGCAATAGCCTGATTTAGGTACAGAGGTCCAGTAGCATGCAATAGCCTGACTTAGGTACAGAGGTCCAGTAGCATGCAATAGCCTGACTTAGGTACAGAGGTCCAGTAGCATGCAATAGCCTGATTTAGGTACAGAGGTCCAGTAGCATGCAATAGCCTGATTTAGGTACAGAGGTCCAGTAGCATGCAATAGCCTGACTTAGGTACAGAGGTCCAGTAGCATGCAATAGCCTGACTTAGGTACAGAGGTCCAGTAACTGAACGAGTCCCGTCTTGATCATGTGCAAATCCCTTTGTTTACAACATCAACTAAACTGGCATTAATTAGCCCGTAATCTGGGTTCGTTTCATTACGCTCCTTCACTTACGGGTATTCCAATCCAGTATTGTGTCACCAAATCACAATTCCATGGCACTGATAAGTAGCTAGTTGGCTAACTCAATTGTATTTTATAACTTAGGCCTACTAAATTAAAAAATAACAATTCATGTGATACAACCCCACAAAGCATATTTATAGGATGCATTTAGCGAACGACCGTAAATCATACAAGGTGACGCCATTGTAGCGTTATTAAATAATTTACCGAAATCTGTACCTCACTGTAATCTTATAGAGAAGTAACCAGTGCGAAGTTTCAAACTTTAAAATTAATTCTACAATCACGTGTGTTTTAGCAGATACTGCCAAATTAGCAGAGATATAACTTATTGTGTAAACAGTGGATGGAATGTAAACCGATTTGGAACTTGCTGGTAAACAAAACTGCAAACGCATCAATATTTACAAGGAGAAAAAAAAAACTTACCGCTATTAATTCAACTAAATCGTTTGTTAAATGTGATGCTTTTCTCGCGGTGAATTTTCTTCTTCTTCTTCTTCTATTTTATGGCGGTTGGCAACACACTTTAGTGGTGCATTTACCGCCACCCACTGGTCTGGAGTGTGGACTGGGAATCAGTAATACCCTTGCTTAATAAATAAAATAAAATTCTAAAATACCAATAATAAAGTTTAAGTTCATATTAATAATTAAAACTCATATTCTATTTATTAAGCCTGTTGAATGTAAATACTCCAACAGAAATGTAATACATGTATCCCCTGTTGATTGTTTCAAAATTCTGTATATATTAAGTTGTGTCCCCACTTCATGTAGCTTGGTTTTTAGTCTCTCTCTCTGTCTGTCTGACATATTTTCTGCAGCTGTATACTACATGATTTACTGTTTCTTGTTCCCCACAAAATTCACATCTGCCATCTCCATGTTTGTTTTTTCAGGAAAAGTGTACTATTTAGACCTGTGTGTCCTAACCTTAACCTTGTGGGGCGGCAGTGTGGTATAATGGTTAAGGAACTGGGTTTATAACCGAAAGGTTGCAGGTTCGATTCCCGGGTCGGACACTGCCGTTGTACCCTTGAGCAAGGTACTTCACCTGCATTACTTCAGTATATATCCAGCTGTATTAATGGATACTATGTATAAATGCAAAAAGAAATGCTGTGTAAGTCGCTCTGGATAAGAGCGTCTGCTAAATGCCTATAATGTAATAATGTAATGTTGTGATAACCCTGTCTTCCTTCCTATTTCCCCGTTCAGATTGTGTATTTTCAACCAATGGTTTTATTCTAAATAAATGGCGACTTTTACTTTCCCTGGTCCATTCCTCTTGCCATCTCTTTTTAATTTCATTTTTAATGACTCCTTTTACCTCTGCTTTACTGATTTTAACATCTATCTGTATATGGTCTGCCTTTAATGCATTTTTGGCACTTATATCTGCTTCCTTGTTCCCTTTAACTCCCACATGAGCAGGTACCCATACAAATCTAACACTTATTCTTAATCTTTGTATTCTGAATAGTGTCTGAAGAATTTCAAATAAAATGTCCTGTCTGCTACTGGATATGTCATCATTAGCTGTTGCCTTCTCAGTGTTAATGACATTTCCCCCATCTCCACTTGCAAGGCTGACACTGAAGTACTTTTAAATGCTCCACAACATATCCTAAGTGCTTGTGCTTGAATCACTTCTAATTCTTTGAGTAAGGTTTTTGAGGCTGACCCATATGCCACACATCCATAATCGAGCACTGATCTTATTAGTCCCATATATATTGTTTTCAGAGATGTCCTATCTGCTCCCCAGTCCTTACCAACCAAACATCTCATTACATTCACTACTTTTTAGACTTTGTTATTACCTTATCAATATGAGTACTCCATGTGAGCCTCGTATCGAACCACATTCACCCTCTCCAATTCTCTTCCGTACAATTTCACTTTAATTTCTTCCTGAATATTTTTGCGTGTGAAAAAGGCAATGTTTGTTTTTTCCACAGAGAACTTAAATCCCCACTCCAAGGACCATTGCTCCACTGTTTTAATAGCCTCTTGTAGTTTTTTCACTATATGATTTACATTCCTTCCTCTCTTCCATAAAGCCACATCATCCGCAAATAATGATCTCCCTATCCCTCGTTCCACCTTCGAGTACACATCATCAATCATTATTGGGGGACTAATAACACTTCCCTGTGGGGTTCCATTATCCACCAGAAAGCAAGACGAATACTTTCTTCCCACTCTCACTTGAATTGACCGACCTACAAGAAAGTCCTTAATCCAGTTAAACATCCTTCCTACAATTCCTAATCTATTCATTTTAATTAGCAACCCATCCTTCCACATTAAATCATAAGCTTTTTCTACGTCGAAAAACACCGCTACTACCACCTCCTTATTCTTTTGTGCTTTTCTAATTTCTGATTCTAGACACAAAATTGGATCCATGGTACCTCTCCCTTTCCTAAACCCACTTTGACAATTTGACCTGAGATTTCTTATTTCTAGATAGTAGATATCTTTTTGTTAAGTATCTCCATTTCTTATGTTTGTATATTCTCCCTTGCAGCCCCTCTTTCTGTCCATAGTGATAATCCACATCTGTTTTATTTGTTATGTTAATGTGAATAAAATCACTTCTGTGCCACATTTTCATTACCTTTATTTATTTAAAAACACACTATAAGCATACCACTTTGACACCAATGTATGTCAACCACCTGTCGGAAAAGTGAGAATTCTGTGAAATGCCTATTTTCTGAATCCAGTGTTTCCAACAGTCAATGCCCTTGTTAAAATGTTCAGTACTCTGAATACTGAACACAGGCCATATTGTGTGCTTATCCTGCAGTAAAAATATATTTCACATAATTTCATAATTATTAGAAATGACAATCCTCAATTTACCCGCGTAATTCGTCCATAGGTCAGTAACCTGGTGGAAGCAACAAGTCAAAAAGTCTAATTCGGGCCTAAGAGTACATCATTTCATTTCACTGCCGTCCAATACGTACTAATACATTCCAATTCACCTGTACATGCAATATGTACTAATACACTCCAATTCACCTGTACATGCAGTATGTACTAATACACTCCAATTCACCTGTACATGCAGTATGTACTAATACACTCCAATTCACCTGTACATGCAGTATGTACTAATACACTCCAATTCACCTGTACATGCAGTATGTACTAATACACTCCAATTCACCTGTACATGCAGTATGTACTAATACACTCCAATTCACCTGTACATGCAGTATGTACTAATACACTCCAATTCACCTGTACATGCAGTATGTACTAATACACTCCAATTCACCTGTACATGCAGTATGTACTAATACACTCCAATTCACCTGTACATGCAGTATGTACTAATACACTCCAATTCACCTGTACATGCAGTATGTACTAATACACTCCAATTCACCTGTACATGCAATATGTACTAATACACTCCAATTCACCTGTACATGCAATATGTACTAATACACGCAGTATGTACTAATACACTCCAATTCACCTGTACATGCAGTATGTACTAATACACTCCAATTCACCTGTACATGCAGTATGTACTAATACACTCCAATTCACCTGTACATGCAATATGTACTAATACACTCCAATTCACCTGTACATGCAATATGTACTAATACACTCCAATTCACCTGTACATGCAGTATGTACTAATACACTCCAATTCACCTGTACATGCAGTATGTAGTAATACACTCCAATTCACCTGTACATGCAATATGTACTAATACTCCAATACACCTGTACATGCAGTATGTACTAATACACTCCAATTCACCTGTACATGCAATATGTACTAATACACTCCAATTCACCTGTACATGCAGTATGTACTAATACACTCCAATTCACCTGTACATGCAGTATGTACTAATACACTCCAATTCACCTGTACATGCAATATGTACTAATACACTCCAATTCACCTGTACATGCAGTATGTACTAATACACTCCAATTCACCTGTACATGCAGTATGTACTAATACACTCCAATTCACCTGTACATGCAGTATGTACTAATACACTCCAATTCACCTGTACATGCAGTATGTACTAATACACTCCAATTCACCTGTACATGCAATATGGTCAAGCATGAACTGAAGAGACAGAGGCAGTCTCTGCCATATTTAATCAAAAAGCTAATGCATAGATTATCCTACCTCTGATTGGTGCAGTTAATACATAGGCATAGAGTGGAATATATAAAGTCAATGATTGGTTAGATTCATGCATATTGGATGAGCGCAGTGCCCCCGATAGCCCTTAACGTTACACAAACAGTTTTCAATACTATTTGGTCTCCCAGAGTCATCTTGTTTTCAGGATTCAAGATGGTGTCTCTTCTGGCTCTAGAGATAAGATGGGCCTTGCGCCTGTGATGCAAGTGGGTCAGAGGCCACAGACCTGCAGTTTCATTGAGAGAAGATAGAGAAGGGAGAAAGAGAGAGACAGAAAGATGGACACACCCCTTACACACACAGTAAGCTAAATATTTTGTCTCTGGTCTGCTTTGGCTGACTGAGAGATAAACACAGAGACCTTCCAGATAAGCGAGGCTGCAGCCTGCTATTTCTTCATCTCTTGAGGATTTAGACTATTTAATAGAAGTTTCAATTGGTATGATTGTACAATGAATATGTCTTTATTACAGTGATTATACGAGTGTAAAATTATTCTTCTGAAAACACCCTTCTCTTCAAAACTTATTCTGAGTTGCATTGTAAAAGGTAATTACTTTCTATGAAAGGTATATCTAGATGAAACTGATTAGGTTTGGTGAAAAGGTTACTGTGTTGGTTTTGTGTGTTGCACTTAGCCAATTAAAAATGTGCTTAAAGTTCTGAAAAAACAGCCTTTTTGATGATATTGTGAGTTTTGTACTAAGAGTTGTGAGATTTCACCACAAACTTGTGAGAATAGCACCAAGTCGATAAGAAAACAGTAATAACATGATTAGATTAATGCTTTTTTATGATAAACAAAGTACTTTCTAATCCTGTGAGGCCTAATCTAGTAATAACATTCTCCTCTTTCCTGCTACCCCCTTCAGACCTTGTACTCCCAACCAGTGGATTAATGGAGAATAAATGTAGAAAACAATGAAAAAGTTTAGGATAAAAAAGTTTATACAGAAATGTACATGGCATAAAGGCATTGGCATGTGCACATTCACAATGTAAAATTATTTAATATACAATTAATACATAACATTGAAAAATAAAGAGTGAAACAAAGATCCTCAACTGACATCTCCATTAAAACATACTGCTAGCTTTAGCTGACACACATTACAGCCTGTACATTTTCAGAATGCAAGTTAGCGCTGCACATTACTATGTTCCTTTCTAGAGTATATACAGTTTTCATATTTTCTCAAACAAATTACGCTGCACTTATTACGTTGGTGTCAATTACATTGCAAAATATAAGCCTCAAGTTCAGACTACAAATGTCTAATTCTTAAAAAAATAAAAAGGTCAAAAAAAAGGTCACAATTTGCCCCAGTCATTGTGTTGTCTTTCAAATGCCTGTCCAAAGTACGATCAGCAAGGAATACCATAGGGGAACTACACACGATGCTACTATGCATCAGGAAAGGTCACAAAATAATTTATTCCAAGAGATATTTTCCATTTGTAAAAAAAATTAATAAATAAAAAAACCTATTGTCAAATGGCCAAAATTCTACACTTTATTTGAGGAGTCAGTACCCTGTAGTGGTGCTTTGATAAGAAGGCTCTGTGGTAAAGTCCCTTTCCCCAGAAAAAAAGCGGTTTTTGACCAGAATTATTTTACTGCTGGTGATTTCAACATATGCTAGATTTCACCAGTTCAATTGTATGACTTAAAATGATACTACCTTATCATATTCTGAGAAAGGTTTTAAAACCCATGTGACCAAACGTATATGAATATAATGAACATTTTGCTTAAAAACAATTATATTCAACTTAAGTATTTGACAGTAACTTACAAAAGTGCATTTCACATGGTAAACAAACTTGCCACAGGTTACAATTAGTTTCTGATGGAATGTCCTGGTGTTGAAATAAACCTTCCACTGGGTACATTGAAAGGGCTTTTCATTTGTAAGAATTGTCAGGCGTTATTAAACAATATAAGGGAACGTTTGTTTAAATTATCAGTTATCAGGTAGCCTACATTACAAAGTGTGCTATCATGAAATCCATCCCACAATAAGAATTTTGACAGGCTTTTCGCCTGTATGAATGTTCTAATGGTAATAAGAAATTTATTCTGTTATTAAAAACGAATGAATTATAAAAGTATTTTCATCTGTATGAATTATCTGGTGGTTATTTAAATTTATTGTGGAAAAGTACTTCCCACATTGAATACATTTTTAGGGCTTTTAACCCATGTGAATCCTTTGGTGGTCATTTAAACTAGTTCTATGAGAAAAGGATTTCTCACACTGAATACATTTGTATGGCCTTTCGCCCGTATGAGTTCTCTGGTGCTTAATTAAAGCTGCATTTGTATGAAAAGACTTCTCACATCGTGTACACTTTTCACCTGTATGAATTCTCTGGTGGACATTTAATGCACCTTTCCTGGAAAAGCGCTTCCCAAACTGAGAACATTTGTAGGGCTCTTCACCTGTATGAATTTTCTGGTGTTTTTTTAAAGATGATATTGAGGAAAAGCACTTCCCACACCGAGTACAGTTGAAGGGCTTTTCACCTGTATGAATTCTCTGGTGTTTTTTTAAATTCCATTTTGAGGAAAAGCACTTCCCACACTGAGTACAGTTGAAGGGCTTTTCACCTGTATGAATTCTCTGGTGGACATTTAATGCTCCTTTCCTGCAAAAGCGCTTCCCACACTGAGAGCATTTGTAGGGCACTCCACCTGTATAAATTTTCTGGTGTTTTTTTAAGTTCCATTTTGAGGAAAAGCACTTCCCACACTGAGTACAGTTGAAGGGCTTTTCACCTGTATGAACTCTCTGGTGTTTTTTTAAACTCGGTTTTGTAGAAAAGCACTTTCCACAATGAGTACAGTTGAAGGGCTTTTCACCTGTATGCATTTTCTGGTGGTCATTTAAACTAGATTTTTGAGAAAAGGATTTCTCACACTGAATACATTTGTATGGCTTTTCGCCCGTATGAGTTCTCTGGTGCTTAATTAAAGCTGCATTTCTATGAAAAGATTTCTCACATCGTGTACACTTGTAGGACTTTTCACCTGTATGAATTCTCTGGTGGACATTTAATGCTCCTTTCCTGGAATAGAGCTTCCCACACTGAGAACATTGGTAGGGTTCTTCACCTGTATGAATTTTCTGGTGTTTATTTAAATTTGATTTTGAGGAAAAGCACTTCCCACACTGAGTACAGTTGAAGGGCTCTTCACCTGTATGAATTCTCTGGTGTTTTTTTAAACTAGATTTTGTAGAAAAGCACTTCCCACACTGGGTACAGTTGAAGGGCTTTTCACCTGTATGAATTCTCTGGTGGCTATTTAAACTAGATTTTTGAGAAAAATATTTCTCACACTGAATACATTTGTATGGCTTTTCGCCTGTATGAATTCTTTGGTGTATATTTAAATTAGATCTTTGAGAAAAATATTTCTCACACTGAATACATTTGTATGGCTTTTCGCCCGTATGAGTTCTCTGGTGCTTAATTAAAGCAAAATTTGTATGAAAAGACTTCTCACATCGTGTACACTTGTAGGACTTTTCACCTGTATGAATTCTCCGGTGGATATTTAACGTACATTTTGTGGAAAAGCGCTTCCCATACTGAGAAGATTTGTAGGGCTCTTCACCTGTATGAATTTTCTGGTGTTTTTTTAAATACGATATTGAGGAAAAGCACTTCCCACACTCAGTACAGCTGAAGGGCTTTTCACCTGTATGAATTCTCTGGTGGACATTTAATGCACCTTTTCTGGAAAAGCGCTTCCCACACTGAGAACATTTGTAGGGCTCTTCACCTGTATGAATTTTCTGGTGGCTATTTAAAGTAGATGTTTGAGAAAATGATTTCTCACACCAAATACATTTGTAGGGCTTTTCACCTGTATGAATTCTCTGGTGGCTATTTAAACTAGACATTTGAGAAAAGGATTTCTCACACTGAATACATTTGTAGGGCTTTTCACCTGTATGTATTCTCTTGTGAACATTTAAAGCTGAATCTCTACGAAAAGTCTTCTCACATTGTGTACACTTGTACGGTTTTTCACCTGTATGAATTCGCTGGTGAGCATTTAAAGCTGAATTTCTACGAAAAGTCTTCTCACATAGTGTACACTTGTATGGCTTTTCACTTTTATGAATTCTCAGGCGTTTATTTAAAGCCGAATTTGTAGCAAAACACTTGCATGGCTTGCTACTGTTTAAGCCTTTCTGGACAATTCTGGTCTGATTAATTTCATTGTTTATGTCACAGTGATGATTTAAGTCCGCACATTGGGTCTGCAGATCATAAAATTCTTCATTTTTACAGTTTTTATTTAGCTCTCCTGCACATTGCCATGGTTCAGTCTGGTTTTTGTGATCAACACCAGCTCCATTCATCAAAGTACTCATGAGATCACTCACTAAACTTTCACTGGATTCACATTTTGTTTGATCAGATTTAATATCAACACATTTAATATCCTGCAGGTCACTGATGTGTTCTGCCTCAAGGTATCCTCCATCATCAGTCTCTGTTTTGATTTGGTCAGGATGCAGATGGGTTACATATCCCAGCTCTGTACTTTCTAGACTCTCAGTCTTAATGAGATCCCCAGTGTGGGTGGAGCCCAGATCAGTTTCTGTTTTAATCAGTGATGTGTGTGTGTGGTGTACATCACTGACCCCATTGTGTGCTGTAACACACTCTGGCTCCAGTGTGTTGAGTCCTGGTGCAGCACACTCTGTCTCTGACTCTGCCATGTGGACAGACTCCAGTCCACTGAGTTCCTCTTCTTTCTGTCTGATCCTGTGCTGCTCAGTGAGCTGTGGTAGTGTTGTCTCAGTGTCCCATCTCAGACAGACTCCTGCCTGCATCATACTGCTGCTCAAAGGTGTGCAGAAGTGCAGCTCCTGGAGGGAAACAGGAGAAGGGATTTAGCCTTAAACAAACAGGTCCTACTGCAGCAGCTGACACATTCTTTACAGTAGGTCTTCACGAGTCTAAAAGATGTGGGACCCGTGGCTGTTATCTGAACCCGACCCGCACAAATTTATTATCAAAAAACAAGCCGCTCTGAAAAAGACCATCAGACCCACATTCTCTTAAGAACACAAACTCTGTATCCACCTCCGGAAAGACACTGGCCCCCAGGGCGGGGGGAAGGGTGGAGGTGGACTGGCCCCCCCGGGGGTGGGTGGAGGTGGACTGCCGATGCTGACCTAGACAGTGGCAAGCTAGCTAGTAAGTGGCTATAACTAAGTCTGTAGTCTGCTAGTAGGCCTAGTTAAAATATCAGTGAAGTATAGTAGCTCTGGTGGCTGTTTTACATTAGCTAATGGGAGAAAGACAATAATTTTTCAATGTTTAACTACGAAATCGCAACATTGCAGATCTGATGGCGCAGAAAACCTAGCTAGGCATTTGTAATTTGATTGACAGGTGAATCCTGCCAATGATACTGGGGGGAAATAGTGGTATTTGATTGGCTGTGGTGGTTTGGGGAGAGCAGGTGCCTCTTTGAACTCAAGCTGTTATAATTTTTATGTTATTTATTTTTTTATATAACTTTGGTGTGGTCCAGGGATCAGTCATAGTGGGCCCAGCCCCACCCGTGGCTCCACCCCTGATGGAGATTTAGGAGATTTGAGCTGTGGAGCTACACAAAAGTGTCATTATTTCATCCTTCATTTGTCATTTTATTTACCCAAATCCTTAAATTCATTAAACGGTTTTTACTTTTCAGCTTTAATAGCAATTATTTAATAGCTTTAGCCTGTATACAGTTTACAGCTACAAACAGCAGCAATGTGATTTTAGAAACTATCTTTCTGAAAAATACTGAATGACGATAGTCTGTTTTATGTTAAGTGTACAAACAGCAGTAACATTTAGACTAAGAAGCTGTGTGTTTTTAGGTATGCTCAAGGTGTTTATTTACACTTACCTATGGTTTCTGGGGGCTGGGAATTGCAAAATAAAGGCCAATTATAAAGTGGGACCGCTGGTCTTTGAAACAATATGGGTGCGTCCCAATATTCTTCACTGAATATTGTGCGGCTGAAGGCACAATTTCGGAAACTTTTGAATGCATATTATATTATATAATTGTATATTATATGCAATTTTTAAAAATTTTCATAGCTAAATTATTATCGCCAAACTCAGAATAACCTAAAGATATTGAGAATGGCATCCCTTTAATCATATCATACTTTTATCTATCAGCGAATCTGATCAATTTCGAACCTTCCAGTATACTGGAAACAAGGGAACCGCGAGGCGCAGTTTCAAAACTAGTGCGGTAAGCTTCAAAACTCACATTAAACATATAAAATCGATAGAAGTTAAAGAAATAACCCGGCGTTCCCCTTTAACTATTGCTCCATAACTGACTATTTGAGAAACCAAAACGTTCAAGAAAATAAGTGGAGTAAATAACTTTAATTAAGAAAGTAAATTAAGCAGAATGTAGCTACTTTCTTTCCATTCGTTACTACTGGATGGCAGACGTTGCCAACGCCGCCTCGTAGGCTGCAAATAGTAGGCTAATTTACTGCAACTGGGCTACAATTAGCCTAAATTAAATGGTCATCTATCGGCACATCAGTACCCATGTGGCGTTTCCCATCGATCCCGTTTACATTCGCACCGTCCAACCGTGATTGGTCAGGCCAATCAGCTTCCAACAGGAAGTTCTCATCTCTGCACCGTCCGACCGTGATTGGTCAGGCCAATCAGCTTCCGACAGGAAGTTCTCGTCGCTAGGTAACGCCAGCTTTTACAAGAGCACTGACATATTTATATATATTTATATGAACATCTGTCAAGAGAGATTACTGATAAGCAAGCATGGTAAGAAGGACAAACAGAAAAAAACATAATATTTTATAAGAAAGTGAGGGGTGAGTTTAAAAGACAGCAGGTTAGAGATAATGTATCGCTAATGTGAACTACATAATAACTATCTTTGTATCTAGCTAAGTTAGCAGGCTAGCTAACACTAGCTAGTTGTCGATAGTTTCACAGTCATAGTTTCAGTCCTGAATAAAAGTATTATTTATGGGGGAAATCCTGGAATGAAAATGCAAGTGTGAAAACAACTGGGACTGCTCACCACAGGGTGAAAAGGTAGCTAGCTAGTTCAAATCTTTTACATGGTTAGCGAGCGATAGTGTTCACACCTAGAAACGAAACATCGGTTTCCGGGGCACGGAGTAGAGGGGGTGGTAGTGGAGGAAGGGAGGGTGCATTTTTAGACTATTGGGACGCACCCTATGATTTAACCTGGATTTAACTGAACAAGTCCCGTCTTGATCATGTGCAAATCCCTTTGTTTACAACATCAACTAAATTTGCATTAATTAGTCCGTAATCTGGGTTCGTTTCATTACACTCCTTAATTTACGGGTATTCCAATCCAGTATTGTGTCACCAAATCACAATAACATGGCACTGATAAGTAGCTAGTTGGCTAACTCAATTGTATTTTATAACTTAGCTAGGTTAGGCCTACTACATTCAAAAATAAAAATTCATGGGCTACAACCCCACAGCTTATTTGTAGAATTTCCACATGTAAATGACCACGGATACATTTAGCGAACGACCATAAGCTAAATCATACAAGGTGACGCCATTGTAGCGTTATTAAATAATTTACCGAAATCTGTACCTCACTGTAATCTTATAGAGAAGTAACCAGTGCGAAGTTTCAAACTTTAAAATTCATTCTACAATCACGTGTGTTTTAGCAGATACTGCCAAATTAGCAGAGATATAACTTATTGTGTAAACAGTGGATGGAATGTAAACCGATTTGGAACTTGCTGGTAAACAAAACTGCAAACGCATCAAGATTTACAAGGAGAAAAAAAAAAACTTACCGCTATTATTTAATGACTCGATCAATAAATTCAACGAAATCGTTCTTTAAACGCGACGCTTTTCTCGGTGGCGAATTACTATTTCTTCTTCTTTGCTTTTAATGGCGGATCACTTTCATTTATGGAGTATTACCGCCACCTATTGAAGGTATTACAAAATATTTTATATTCTGTTAATCAGTCCAGTCATTTGTAGGAATGAGAATACATGTTTAATTATTACGCTCCCAGATGGATTAATGAAAACTGATTTAAGGTCCATATTACTGATTCCTTCTTTTTTTCATTCTTCAGATAATATGTTTCTCTCCTGTGTATATTGTATGCAGTTGCAAAGTACATGTTCCACATTTTCTCTCTCATGACAGGTGTCACATTGTCCAGTTGGGTGTTTTTTAATGAGCTGTAATGATTCATTTAATTTTGTATGTCCTAGTCTTAATCTATTTATGATGCAGTTTTCACAGGATTTTAGACTAATCAGTGATGCACTTGAGTCTGAGCAAATTACCTGTAGTACTGGCTGCACTTCCTCTATCCTTTGCAATGCAAGAATAATTTCCATAATTTCTGCCGAATATACCGATACATGATCTGAGATTATTTTACTCACCTTAATCTCTAATTCAGGGATATAGAATGCACACCCTGTCCTACCTGTAATAGGGTCTTTTGACCCATCACTATCTATAGGTATATATACTATATTTACTTTTCAAAACATTTTCTACCAAACTACCACTATTTGTTACTTCTTTATTTTTATGTATTTTGTCCAATATGCTCAAATCTACCATTGGTTGAAAATCTATTATTGGTAGAATCCAAGGCGGTACTGCTGGCAATGGCAAAGTAGGGCTAAATTTCCCTTCACAGATCATACACAGGCTGGGCAATGGGTTATGACGCAGGACACAGATCATACGTAGACTGGGCAATGGGCTATAACACAGATCATACGTAGACTGGGCAATGGGCTATGACACAGATCATACGTAGACTGGGCAATGGGTTCTGACACAGGACACAGATCATACGTAGACTGGGCAATGGGTTATGACACAGGACACAGATCATGCGCAGGCTGGATAATGGGTTATGACACAGATCATACATAGACTGGGCAATGGGTTATGACACAGATCATACGTAGACTGGGCAATGGGTTATGACACAGGACACAGATCATGCGCAGGCTGGGTAATGGGCTATGACACAGATCCTACGTAGACTGGGGAATGGGTTATGACACAGGACACAGATCATACGTAGTCTGGGGAATGGGTTATGACGCAGGACACAGATCATACGTAGTCTGGGGAATGGGTTATGACACAGGACACAGATCATGCGCAGGCTGGGTAATGGGCTATGACACAGATCATACGTAGTCTGGGGAATGGGCTATGACACAGGACACAGATCATGTGTAGGTTGAGCAGCCCCTCTGCATAGGCTGAGTGATGAAATGTACATAAACAAAAATAAGATGGATCATTGTGACCCAGATAAGAATGAGAAATATGAATAACAAGACATGGTCCGATCCAACTTTAGCAGAGGCATGCAAAATAACTTTATTTAGTGGACCACGAGTGCCCCCAAGCGCATAGGGTCTGACCTGATTATATAGCAAGATTCATTTAGCCTTTTCATCTCTTGGCTAAAAAAAATTATGATTGAAGGGTGTGACCTTAACTCATTGATTTATTAGCTAGGAAGAGGAGGGGTTATAAAAGTATATGAGCAATTGTTTGTTTTTGTTCTGAGAACTCCTGAATCCTCTGTGTTGGAGAAAGAACTTCCCGCTGGCCAGTGCTCAATAAAAAGATAAACAGGATACAAGACTCTGCAGGATTATTTCCTTCATCTTCATCTGAGCAAGAGCGAGACTTCTCCAGCTTAAACCCACCTCAAATTGAACCTTATGAGGAGAGAGTAAAGACTTACCTCCGCACTAGCTAACGTCGTTTAACTTATATAGAACTGCTGTAATCACTGACCTGGAAAAATATTAAGCTAAATAACGTTATCCAACTTGCTCTCTCGAGTTGATTTGCCCACACGTCTTGTGATTCAGAAAAATGTTAAACCATACGGAAAATTCAAAACTCGCTTTTTTTGGACTTTAAAAATAGGTAACAGTTAACGTTAGTAGCCTACGGCTGGTTCATATCTATGGGCTGGTTACGGTGCGCTGTGGAAGCTTCAGAGAGCGCGAGGAGTAAGAAATCTCGCATTGCACGAGACTGTGTGGTAACGGTAGTTCGAACTTTCAATTAGCCTTCGGTTACTCGCAAATTTATGCCCCAATGTTAACAATTAATTTCCGGTATCGTATAATTATACAGGTTTATTTAAAAACTGTACAAGTAAACAGAAATATCACCCATCAAAAGCATTGGTCCACGCCCGACATATCGCTATGTCAATTTTAGCGATTAGAGTTGTAGAATTTGAGCTAGGTCGTTGGGAAGATAAGTCTTTATCTAAATGCAAATTTTTTAATGTAGTTAATTATATGAAAACGGCTTAACAAATCTTACCCATATTTGTTTTATGTCGAGATATTGCCAAGTGGCTTGGTAATTGGTGATAAAACAGCTGAGATATTGACGGGCAACCGCGTCTCCTTAATTTAAAAAAAAAGTCCACGTTCTTTCCAAATAAAACATTTGCGCGTTGTCCCTCCGCTACGGAATGACAGCAAAAGCTGAGAAAATTGATGTTTTGGCAGAATGTTCCATCGGCAGTTTGGTGTGCGGTACTCAATGCTGTCGGAGGCGGAGCTTTCCGCTGCTGTCTGGTTGAAAAACACGGAACATCCGGTTTGCCGTCAACTGCACACTGCTCCCAAATAAGCGGTCTCTGCTGTACCGCCATAAATACAGGTGCAGCTCAAAAAATTAGAATATCGTGAAAAATTTTTGTCACTCATTTCAGAAAGTGAAACTCATATATTATATAGATTCATTACACATAGTGAAATATTTCAAGCCTTTATTTCTTGTAATTTTGATGATTATGGCTTACAGCTAATGAAACCCAAATTCAGTGCGTTGTACTTAGTCAACTGAAAATGTGCTTAAAGTTTTGAAAAAACAGTTTGAGTTTTGTACTAAGTTATGTTGTGAGTTGAGTTGAATTTTACCACAAATTTGTGAGAATAGTACCAAGTCGATTAAAAAAAACTGTAATGACATGAAATACAGTTTCAAAAATCATACCCACTACATTAATGCTTCTTTATGATAAACAAAGTACTTTCTAATCCTGTGAGACCTAATCTAGTAATAACATTCTCCTCTTTCCTGTTACCCCCTTCAGACCTTGTACTCCCAACCAGTGGATTAATGGAGAATAAATGTAGAAAACAATGAAAAAGTTTAGGATAAAAAAGTTTATACAGAAATGTACATGGCATAAAGGCATTGGCATGTGCACATTCACAATGTAATATTATTTAAACATTAAATAATAAAGAGTGAAACAAAGATCCTCAACTGACATCTCCGTTAAAACGTACTGTTTCTTTCTAGAGTATATCCAAACAGATTTCATTGCAAAATATAAGCCTTCAGACTACAAATGACAAATTCTTAAAAGAATAAAAAGGTCACAAACACTTGTAATGAAAGGAAAATGGGATCACAGTTTGCCCCAGTCATTGTGTTGTCTTTCAAATGCCTGTCCAAAGCACGATCAGCAAGGAATACCATAGAGGAACTATACACTATGCTACTATGCAACAGGAAAGGTTTGCTACAAAACTGCATTTACAACTGTTTAAACTTATTGTAAAATGGCCAGAATTCTACATTTTATTTGAGGAGTCAGTACCCTGTAGTGGTGCTTTGATAAGACGGCTCTGTGGAAAATTCCCTTTAGCCAGCAGAAAACCCGTATGGTTTTTCACCAGAATTATTTCACTGATGGTGATGTTAAGTAACATATGCTAGATTTAACCAGTTCAATTGTATGACTTAAAATGATAATACCTTATAATATTCAGAGAAAGGTTTTAAAACCCATGTGATCAAATGTATATAAATATAATTAAAACTTTGCTTAAAAACATAATTATATACAATTTAAGTATTTAACAGTAAGGTACATGTAAAGAGCTTTTCATTTGTAAGAACAGTCAGGTGTTTTAATGAAACAATATAGGGAAGTATTTCTTTAAATTATCAGGTATCCTTTTGAATGGGATTAACACTTGAAACACTTCATACACAAAGTAGCCTACATCACCAATTTTCCTACCATAAAATCCATCCCACAATAAGAATTTTGGATTTCACCTGTTTTTAAAAACAAATTACATATAAAAGGATTTTCATCTGTATGAATTATCTGGTGGTCATTTAATTTATTTATTGTGATAAAGCATTTCCCACACTGAATACATTTGTAGGGCCTTTCACCTGTATGAATTCTCTGGTGGACATTTAATTTATTTATTGTGATAAAGCATTTCCCACCCTAAGAACATTTGTAGGGATTTTCACCTGTATGAATTATTTGGCGGACATTTAATGCATTTATTGAGATAAAGCCCTTCCCACACTGAGTACATTTAAAGGGCCTTTCACCTGTATGAATTATTTGGCGGACATTTAATGCATTTATTGAGATAAAGCCCTTCCCACACTGAGTACATTTGTAGGGCTTTTCACCTGTATGAACTCTCTGGTGGATATTTAATTCATTCATTGTGATAAAGCATTTCCCACACTGTGTACATTTGTAGGGCTTTTCACCTGTATGAATTCTTTGATGGCTCTTTAAATGAGATATTTGAGAAAAAGACTTCCCACACTGAGAACATTTGTAGGGCTTTTCACCAGTATGAATTCTATGATGGGTCTTTAAATTAGACATTTGAGGAAAAGATTTCCCACACAGTACATTTGAAGGGCTTTTCACCTGTATGAATTCTCTGGTGGATATTTAAATAAGATATTTGAGAAAAAGATTTCCCACACTGAGAACATTTGTAGGGTTTTTCACCAGTATGAATTCTCTGGTGACTATTTAAATGAGATATTTGAGAAAAAGATTTCCCACACTCAATACATGTGTAGGGCTTTTCACCTGTATGAATTCTTAGGTGGACATTTAATGCATTTATTGAGATAAAGCACTTCCCACACTGAGTACATTTATAGGGCTTTTCCCCTGTATGAATTCTCTGGTGGATATTTAAATAAGATATTGTGGAAAAGCACTTCCCACACTGAGTACATTTGTAGGGCTTTTCACCTGTATGAGTTCTCTGGTGTATATGTAAAGTAATTTTGTGTAAAAAAAAACTTCTCATACTGTGTACACTTGTACAGTGGTTCACCTTTATGAATTCTCAGGTGTTTATTTAAAGCTGAATTTGTACTAAAACACTCCTTACACTGTGAACACTTGCACGGCTTGCTACTACCTATGCTTCTCTGGACAATTCTGGTCAGATTAATTTCATTGTTTATGTCACAGTGATGATTTAGGTCCGCACATCTGGTCTGCAGATCATGCATTTGTTCTTTTTTACAGTTTTGATTTGGCTCTCCTGCACATTGCCATGGTTCAGTCTGGTCTTTGTGATCAACACCAGCTCCATTCATCACAGTATTCATGAGATCACTCACTAAACTGTCACTGGATTCACACTTAATTTCATGAGATTTAATATCAACACATTTAATATCCTGCAAGTCACTCCTGTGTTCTGCCTTAAGGTATCCTCCATCATCAGTCTCGGTTTTGATTTGGTCAGGATGCAGATGGGTTACATATCCCAGCTCTTTACTTTCGAGGTTCTCCATCTTAATAAGATCCCCAGTGTGGGTGGAGCCCAGATCAGTTTCTATTTTAATCAGTGATGTGTGTGTGTGGTGTACATCACTGACCCCGCTGTGTGCTGTAACACACTTTGGCTCCAGTGTGTTGAGTCCTGGTGCATCACACTCTGTCTCTGACTCTGCCATGTGCACAGACTCCAGTCCACTGAGTTCCTCTTCTTTCTGTGTGATCCTGTGCTGCTCAGTGAGCTCTGGTAGTGTTGTCTCAGTGTCCCGTCTCAGACAGACTCCTGCCTGCATCATACTGCTGCTCAAAGGTGCGCAGAAGTGCAGCTCCTGGAGGAAAACAGGGGAAGGGATTTAGCCTTAATCAAACAGGTCCTACTGCAGCAGTTGACACATTCTTTACAGTAGGTCTTCAGGGGTCTAAAAGGTGTGGGACCCATGGCTCTGTTATCTGAACCCGACCTGCACAAATGAATTATCAAAAAACAAAGCCGTTCTGAAATAGACCCTCAGACCCACATTCTCTAATGAACACAAACTTGTCTGTGCTAGTTAAGTTTCGAATGAGTGACCTTAAGCCTGTATTCTGATAAACAAAGTCACAGAAGAATGCCCAAAGAAGCATTCTTCAGATAAAGGATTTGCCACAAAAGCAGTCAGTCTTTTATGCAAAACAGGAAACGCCAAAAGATAGATAAGTTTCTATCATAACAGCTTAGTGGAAAAGTACTAGAAATATGTAATTCTAAATGCTTGATATGATTGGTTTAAATCATACGCCCAGTGATGTATGTAGCTACAGTATAAAAGCAGGAACAGTAGCAGAGTACCCCAGGTGGACCACAGATGTACTAACCCATTGTGTTCTTCTGTAAAGACTTCGAGCTGACACAATAAAGACAAAGTGATTTAACCATTTGAATTGAATTAATCTCATCCTTGATCTACCTCCTTGACCACGATAAGAGGGATACACGTTTTATCCCCAACATCGCATAATTTTAAATCTTCAATCCAGACGAGGTCAGTCTGCTTAATAAGGGCCTAAGCTTTGTTCCTTCCACCAAGACAGATCCCTTTATGACTAAAATTGATCTCTAAGTTTTTTCGTAATTTAAAATTTAAAGTGTATTACAAAAATGGAATATCCTCTTATGGTTCTTGTAACTCCATCTTGACTGCTCGTAGCTCTTTGACCTAAGAGCACCTTTTGTCCTGTTGTCAATAATTAGTCTTTGGATACATTTAGTAGATTGTTAGAGAGGGATGTTGACATGTTGTTTGTCAATTCTCATTTGATTAGATCTAATTAGACTTTTACAGAAAAACAAGCCCTTGAGAAATTATGCAAGGATAAAGATATTATTGTTAAACCTGCTGATAAAGGTGGTGGCCTAGTGGTTATGCCCAGGATGACCAATTGTAGCTGGTATAAACAGTTTTTCAGAACCTCTTTTGAATTTTGTTGACTCTGTTTTAAGACCGATAGTCACTTCTCTCCCTCCCTATCTTCGAGACACAAAGCAATTTTCTTCAGTGCCTTTCTGCATGACGATCTTGGTCCTAACGCTCTGAAATACAAGAGAAATTTCATACGTCTATCTCCTGTAGAATCTTCTGAATTTTAATAACATTAAGTTATTTCCCCCATCTCTTGCAAACTCATCCTCAATATTCCTCTTTCACACTTATGTTTACAATTATTCGTTTTTTTTTTATCGACTTGGTATAGTTTCACAAGTATTTTCACAACAAAAAATCTCAAAACTGGTTACACTTGTAACATAGCCAGCTCATTCAAACCTGTCATTGTGCATTCGCTTTAAATAACATTACAGGTATTTAACAGACGTTCTTATCCAGACTGCGACAGGTTCCGTTTCCGGGGCACGCAGGAGAGGATGTGGTCGTGGAGGAAAGGAGGATGCATTTTTACTGTATTGGGACGGACCCTATGACTTAACCTGGATTTAACTGAACGAGTATCATGCTAAACTGGTATCAATTAGCCCGTAATTTGGGTTCGTTTCATTACGCTCCTTCACTTACGGGTATTCCAATCCAGTATTGTGTCACCAAATCACTTCACAATAACATGGAACTGAAAAGTAGCTAGTTGGCCAACTCAATTGTATATTATAACTTCGACTTACTAAATTTAAAAAGAACAATTCATGTGATACAACCCCACACAGCATATTTATAGGATTTCCACATGTAAATGACCACGGTAGCGAACGATCGTAAATCGTACAAGGTGACGCCATTGTAGCGTTATTAAATAATTTACCGAAATCTGTACCTCACTGTAATCTTACAGAGAAGTAACCAGTGCGAAGTTTCAAACTTTAAAATTCATTCTACAATCACGTGTGTTTTAGCAGATACTGCCAAATTAGCAGAGATATAACTTATTGTGTAAACAGTGGATGGAATGTAAACCGATTTGAAACTTGCTGGTAAACAAAACTGCAAACGAATTTACAAGAAAAACAAAAAAAAACTTCTTCTTCTTCTTCTTCTTTTGGTTTTATGGCGGTTTGCAAACAACTGAAAGGTGCATTACCGCCACCCACTGGTCTGGAGTGTGGACGAGATCCCCACCCCCTATCCCCTCACATTCCACTCCTCAGATCCTATGGAGCAGGTTTGTCACCATCATAAACTCCAGCAATAGATCCCAGCTGTGATCCCCTGAGCGCTTCGCCAACACCCCACCAATACAACCCACTCCAACCCCACCTAAAGCCCTCTGCAATACCTCTCTCTCCCCAACATACTTCCTGCACGACAATAACACATGCTCCACCGTTTCCTCCTCTCCACAGTAATCACACCGCCCAGTTGCATGTTTCCCCACCAGAAAAAGTGAACGATTTAACCCCGCGTGCCCACACCTCAGCCTCGTGATGACCCTCTCCTGTGTCCTACTCCGACCCCCATACACTACGGTCCCAACCACTGGTGTGTACTTGAACAGACCCCGGCCCCTCCGTTCTGCATTCCATGCCGCCTGCCACCTCCTCTTCACCTGCTGCTTAATAATGGCCTTAGCTTCCGTTTTCCCCAGTTTGACCTCCACCCTGCCACTGCTCCTCAGCGCCCTCTTCACAGCTCTGTCAGCCCTCTCATTCCCCTCCAACCCCACATGGGCAGGGACCCACACAAACCGCACCACCAGCCTCATCTGCTGTATCCTGTAAAGTGACTGGAGGATCTCATACAGCAAATCCTCTCTGCTCTCAGATGTCCCAGACTGCAAGCTAGCCAGCGCTGCACAGGAGTCCGACGCAATCACCACCCGCTCAGGCCGCACCTCCTCCACCCACTGTAAAGCCAGCACCACGGCCACCATTTCACATGCAAACACAGATATGTCATCCCCCCATGAGCCTCCTCCCCTCCTCGATATCAAACTCTGGGATCACCATCGCCGCTGCCGTCCTACCAGTCTCAGGATTTTTCTAGCCATCCGTATAGATCTGCAGGTAGCTATAGAATTCCCGCCCCACATATGACCCCAGACCCTGAGGACCGACCCCACTGCCATCCCGGTCCCATCCCAGCAGTCCGAAGTCTATCACCGGCTCAGGCAAAAACCATGGTGGCACTGCTGGCCAGGCCACAGCTGGAGCAAACCCCCTATCCACCAACCCCAGCTCACCCGCCTTCTGCGCCGCCACCCAACCAAAACTGTTTACCCGCTGCCTCTGATGTTCCCAGCAGGGCTCAAGAACTCTCCGCACTGGATGCCTCCCCTCATGACCCTGAACAGCCACCCAATACGTCACCAGAAGCTGAAGTCTCCGCAGCCCCAGAGGCATTTCCCCCATCTCTACCTGCAACGCTGGCACCGACGTCGTCTTAAAGGCCCCACTGCACAACCGGAGAGCTCGAGCTTGGAGCACATCCAACCTCCCCGTAGTCCAGAGCAGACCTGATCAGGCTCACATAAATAGTGTGCAGCGCAGCCCTGTCGGCCCCCCACTCCATACCCACCAAACACCTCATCACATTCAACACCCCGTTACACTTATTAACCAGTGCCTCTATATGCACCTTCCACGTGAGCCTGGTATCAAACCACACCCCCAGAAATTTATATGACTCCACCCTTTCAAGCTCCTGGCCATACAATACCAGCTTCACCCCTGCCCTAATTTTCTTCTGCCCAAAGAAAAGCGCCTTTGTTTTGCCCACAGAGAATTTGAAGCCCCACCGCAAGGCCCACTGCTCCACACGCTGTATCGTATCCTGCACCTTCTTCACCACATGTCCCACATTCCTCCCCCTTTTCCACAGCGCCCCGTCATCCGCGAACAATGACCTCCCCACACTAGGCTCAACGTCAGCATACACATCATCAATCATGATGGAGAACAACAGCGGGCTAATGACACTCCCCTGCGGCGTACCGGTACCCACCTCCTGACCTGAGGAAAAACACCTCCCCACCCTCACCTCCATAGAGCGCCCCGACAAAAAATCCTTCACCCAGCTGAACATATTACCCGACACCCCCAGCCTCCTGAGCTTAATCAACACCCCCTCTCTCCACATCAGATCATAGGCCTTTTCCACATCAAAGAACACAGAGACCACTACCTCCTTATTCACCTGGGCTTTCCTCACCTCCGACTCCAGGCTCAGCACCGAGTCCATCGTCCCCCGCCCTTTCCTGAACCCACTCTGGTAGGTCGCCCTGAGCCCCCTCACCTCCAAAAAATATGTCAGCCTGTCAGTGACCATACGCTCCATAACCTTGCACAGATGAGAGGTCAGCGCAATGGGCCTATAATTAGATGGATCTGAAGGATCTTTGCCTGGCTTCCTAATAGGAACAATAACTGCCCGTTTCCACTCCTGAGGCAACTGCCCATCCTGCCACACCCTATTATAAAGCCCCAGTACCACTCCCAACGCCTCATCAGATAAATGCTTCAGCATGACATAGCACACCTGATCCTTACCTGGGGAAGTAAGTCCTGACTTCCCCATTGCCCTCCTCATCTCCGCCAACGTAAAGGGCGCATTAATAGCCCCTCCCTGCTCACCCACTTCTTCCAGCAGCTCACCAAATTTCTCCCTTGTCCCCTGAATGCCCCTCACCCCCTCCTCCGACAGCCCAGAACTACCTACCTCACCCAGAACCTTGGCTAGCAGATTTGCCTTCGCACCATCCTCACTCGCCAGAACCCCACCCTATTCCAATACAGGGTACCTCCACTCCTGCCGCACCCCCCTCATTTTCTGTATCATACCCCACACCTCCCCAAGCGGAGTAGTCCTACCTATGGTTCCACAAAATGACCTCCAATACACCCTCTTCGCTACTTTAATTGTCTGCCGCACCACAGCTTGCTTTCTCTTATATTGTACAAGCAGTTGGAACTTGTGCGCCGATCGCAAAGCCTTAAACGCCCTGTTTCGAGCCTTGATTGCCTCGCTGCACTCTGCAGACCACCAGGGAACCAACTTCCGCCGTCTCACACCTGCTGTCTTCAGTATGGTCTGCTCTGCCACCCCTATAATAGCGTCCGTCACTTGCTCATTAATTAGTCCAACTTCCTGCTCCATACCTACCTCCCTAAGCCTAGCCTCACTAAACTCCCTAAACACATCCCACTCCACCTTCCCAAAGTTCCATCTAGCCAAAGGCACAACCTCCCCTACCTCACCGTCACTTCCCACTGTACACCTGATCGGAAAATGATCACTCCCCACCGTTGACTCATCTAAAACTTCCCATTGACAGGAACCTGCTAAGGCCTGCGAAGCTAGCGTCAAATCCAAACTGGACACCTTACCTGTCCCATTATCAATCCTAGTACCAGTCCCATCATTCAGACACACCAAGCCCACAGAGTCCATTAGCACCTCCACAACCACCCCATTCCCATCTGTCCTCTCCCCCCCCCAAAGCACCCCATGGGCATTAAAGTCCCCACACCAAAGCACCCTCCTACCCCCCAAGCCCTTTACTGCCTCTAACGAACCCAGCTCCAGCCTCCTACACGGGTTATAGAAGTTTACTACACACACGCTCCCTCCCCCTATCCACACCTCAACCACAACATATTCTAAACCCACCCCGATTTCAACAACTCTATAGGAGACCCCCTGTCTAATAAATGTAGCACACCCACCCCCATTGCCTCCCGCTTCCCTATCCCGTCGCACACACACGTACCCCTGAATCACAAAATCCAACTCCGGTTTAAGCCAGGTCTCCACCACACATATAACCCAAGGCGGGCTCTCCAACCCCTGAATAAACCCCTTAAATTCCTGGCCATTGGCCAGCAGACTCCTGGCATTCCATTGAAGCACTATCATTACCAAGACTATTTCCCTGAACATGAGTCCTTGCCCACCTGCTCTTGTCTTCTAAGCTCATCCTGCACACCCGCCCCCGTGACCCCCTGGATACCCAGATACCTGGCAGCACTCCTCACTATCATCTCTATCCTTTCTGACCGCCCCTTCGTCTGGAATGCACAGTTAATGATATCCGCCATGAAATACACAAACTTATCCTTGGTCACTAGCAGGACCTGGTCCTCAACCATCTTGCTCCTGACCAGCCCCGCTGCCTGCTCCATAACCTGCTCCCTAGCCTGCTCCATATCTCGCTCCCTGGCCTGCTCCCTAGCCCGCTCCCTGGCCTGCTCCCTAACCCGCTCCCTGGCCTGCTGTCTAGCCTGCTCCCTCTCAGGAGGCACCACCCCCCTATCCTCCACTGCCCCAGACCTCTCCTGCTGAACTACCTTGACCGCCTCTGCATATGAAATATCCCTGATCACCCTCACCTTCTGCACCTCCTCCGCCTTCTTCCTCACTACACACCCACTATAGGCCACACTATGGGCCCCCCCACAATTAACACACTTCACCTCCGCCCCCTCCTCACAGTTCCCATACTCATGATCCCCACCACACCTCCCGCATCTCTGTTTACCCTTGTACCCCGCCGCAATATGCCCGTACCTCTGACACTTATAACACCTCAACGGAGGCGGCACATACGCTCTCACATTAAAGCTCATGTAGCCCACCCTCACCCTCTCTGGCAGCACCCTCCCCTGAAATTCCAGCAACACTGACAAGCTATCCACCTTCTCACCATCCCTCCTAGCTTGCAACCTTTTAATACGATACGATACGATATATTTTTATTCATACCAGCCAATGGTCAATCAGGTATCATACAGTTCATGTAGTAATCAATTGAGGTAGTATGAAAAGGAAAACCCCAAAATAAGCTGCAGCCGCTGCTTTTAAGAGGGGAACCCAGCAAAATTAAACAAATTAATACATCTATAAAAACAAAACATGTTATATGAGACATGACACAGGGCAAGACATAGTACAATATAATATAATAGTACAGAGAGGGGTGTAACTTTCTGTAGACAATCATCAGTTATATGAGGACAAGAGTTTCTTTTTTACATTTCTTTTAAAGAGGGAGACAGACTGGAACATTTTTATGGAGTCGTCGAGCTCGTTCCATATTTGCGGACCCCTGCACAGTACACTCAGGCTGGTACATTTTAGCTTTCGTTTTTTCCCTTTGATTAAATGTTTATTTCTGGTGACGTGTGTATGCAGGGGACGGTAGATAGGGACGAGCTCGTTTAACCGATGGTTTGTCCTGTGCACTACTTGATACATGATAGTAGCATTTTCATACACATTCAGCTCTGCAAGCTTTAATAGTCCAAGGTTGCTAAATAAAGGTCCAGTAGGCTCTCTGTAGTCAGACCATGATATGGCGCGTATTACTTTATTTTGTAATGTCTGTAGTTTTTTAATGTAACTGGGAAAGGTGTTGGACCATATGATGTTGCAGTAATTTAAGTGAGGTTCAAATAGGGATTTATATAAGGTGAGCAGGGCTGAATGTGGGAGACAGTGTCTTAATTTAAAAAACAAGCCAACGTATTTAGATAGTATTTTTATAAGATGATCAATATGGTACTTGAAATTCAAGAATTGGTCGATGTGGACCCCCAGGAATTTTGTGGAAGCTACTCTATTGATTTCTTGCCCATTTATTGCAAGACGGATAAACTCTGTGTCAGTTTTATTTTTATTAGAGCAAAATACTATATAATTAGTCTTTTTTATGTTGAGAGAGAGTTTATTACATCGGAACCAGGTATCCACCTTCTCCATCTCTCTATTTACAATTTCTTGCCTACCACCTTGCCCCCCGTAACCCTCTCCTTCACTTCCTCCAGATCTTCCTCCACCGGAATACCATATATAACCCCTCTCAATACCGACTCCTCACCAACCTTCTTAGCTAACCCCACCACTGTGCTACACACACTCGTCAGCTTCATCGCCTTCTCCCTCTGCCTCTCGTCCCTGCATTGGACCAACAACGCACCATCAACCAGAACCCTCGCCAACACCATTTCCCCTAGCTTCTCATGCAGTACATGAGACAAAGCCACCGGACTCACCTTCCTTATATCTTGGCCATCCTTAAAATCACCTTAAATCCCTCCCTGACTTCACCCCCCCGCCGCGCCACCTTACCACCCCGCCTCTCCCCCTCACTCCCCCCACTGCTCCCACTCCGAATCCTCCGCTTCTTAGCCGCTAATACTGAACCCCATCCCTCCCGGGCCGGCGACCACTCGCCCTGCCCGTGCTCCATACCTTCCTCCTCACTCTCCCCCCCACTACTCCCCGTCATCTCGCCCAGTCACAGACCAGCTTATGCCACCGCCGAGAGCCAAAACAACTCTACCAAACAAACTTGCACTGGCTCCGGAAGATAAGAGTTCCCAGGAGAAAATGGACGCCTCCTTTCGACCTTTTTCCGAACGTCTGCTGCGCTATAGCTTTTCCTATTCTTATATTTTTTATTTCTACACTGCTAACCCTGGCCGGAAAACCCAAGCCAGGATGCGCAAGTGCTTCTCTAATTCCTATTTCTTCCAAAACAAACCAAACAAAACAATCAAACAGCAAAGAAAATATTTTCAAAAAAAACATGCGACCATTCCAGCATCCGCATCCGTTCGTCTCACAGTGATGACGTCAGAACATCGTGCCGTGGAAAACTAATTCGCACCGACGCCTGTACGAATGATTTATTCTATGGATTTGGTTCTTCTTATTCTTCTTTTCTTCTTTATTTTATGGCGATTGGGTCCAGGAACTTTAATTATGCATTTACCACCCCCACTGGTCTGGAGTGTGGACTGGGAACCTATAATATTCTTATTTATTCATTAAGAAATAAAAAAAACTCTAATTCTATTTATTAAACCTGAATGTAATACATGTATTCCCTGTTGATATATTCAAAATTCTGTCTATATTAAATTCTGTCCCCACGTCATGAAGATTGGTTTTTAGTCTTTGTTTGACATTTTATGCAGCTGTATACTACATGGATTACTGTTTCTTGTTCCCCACAATCTTCCAATTACATGTTTACTAATCAAGAAACATTTAACAGACGTTCTTATCCAGACTGCGACAGGTTAAGTGTTATGGTTCTGTTTGTGTATTGTGTTCTGTTTATTAAATTTTTTCCTTACATGTGTTTGTTTGTGTTCTTTAATATTACTGGTTACGTTCCCATTTGACACTCCACTGCAGTTCCCTTGTCTACGTTTCCATGTTATCCTAGAATCCACTTCCTGTATTCGTGTTTGCACATTTCGGTACATGCGGGTTTTCCCACTGTATTTCAAGTCTCGTTTTCCTTTCTTCTTAACTAATTATTATTGTTCATATACTAATCCAACTAACAAAACTGTGTTTATATTTATATAATAATAACTCAATAATGACATGTGGTATTCCACAAGGATCAGTGCTAGGTCCAG
This sequence comes from Ilyophis sp. 1 JC-2022, assembly GCA_022702515.1. Classification (NCBI taxonomy): domain Eukaryota; kingdom Metazoa; phylum Chordata; class Actinopteri; order Anguilliformes; family Synaphobranchidae; genus Ilyophis; species Ilyophis sp. 1 JC-2022. The sequence continues at coordinate 952,854 of CM040405.1, forward strand.
TACTCTTTTCGTTATATATGCTACCCCTTGGTGATATTATTCGGGCACATGGGGTAGATTTTCACTGCTACGCAGACGATACTCAGATATACATTTCCATGAAACCCGGCGAAGCACTACCACTTACTCGATTAGAGGCTTGCATTACAGATATTAAAGCTTGGATGCTCTCCAATTTCCTGCTCTTAAACTCAGGGAAAACCGAAATGCTGGTTTTAGGTCCTAAAAAACAAAGGGAGAAATTGTGTACATATACTTTAGGTATTGATGGTTGCTTAGTTGTTCCAAATTCAGCTGTGAAAGACCTAGGTGTTACTATAGACCCAGATTTAACCTTTGGCGTGCCCATAAAAAACCTATCTAGAGTTGCTTTCTTTCAGTTAAGGAACATAGCTAAAATTAGGCATTTCCTATCAGAAGGGGATGCAGAGAAATTGATTCATGCTTTTGTTACGTCTAGGCTAGATTACTGTAATGCTCTGCTATCTGGCTGTCCTAAACTGTTGCTAAATAATCTCCAGCTTGTGCAGAATGCAGCCGCTCGCATTTTAACAAGAACAAAGAAATATGAGCATATTACCCCAGTACTAGCATCACTTCATTGGCTACCAATTAAGCATAGGATAGACTTTAAGGTCTTGCTTCTGACTTTTAAAGCCTTACATGGACTTGCACCAGTGTATATATGTAATCTGCTTTTACCATATAAGCCGAAAAGATCCCTTCGTTCCCAAGACGCAGGCTACTTAGTAGTCCCTAGAATATCTAAAAACTTGACGGGTGGTAGAGCTTTCTCCTACAGAGCACCACTACTGTGGAACACCCTTCCAAAATCTATAAGGGAATCAGACACAGTCTCAATATTTAAGTCTAGATTAAAAACGCACCTTTATGATCAGGCTTATAATGAGTTGTAGTCCGGAGACAGGACCAGAGAAGCCCTTTTGTCATAGAGTAATGTGGAGTGACATCCTTTCCTTACTGTCACCTGTCAACAGCTGTGACCCCATCTTCCTGGGCTGGCTCTTGATAGGTGGGTAGGATTGTTTACTCTCTCATGACTGGATGGGTTCTCAAACCCTGTCTTCATAGCTATGCAGCCATAAGTTACTCCTGGCGGGGGTACTTGTCCAACCCCCCCCCCCTAACTGTTTTCCGGCGGGGGGCTCATGCCCCGCATCTCAAGAGTTGCTGTCCAGCTTCCTGTCCATCGCCGCTTGCCCCTCCCTCCCCATCACCGCTGCCAGCCGATCCTGTCGCCATCGGCACCCGTCTTCCCATCATCATTGCCGCCACATCTGGACTGCCATCTAGCTGCTGCAATTTCCACTATCATGGATATTGCCAGTCAGTTTTGACCATGCTGGTCATTAAGATCTAGACCCTGAGCCGACCTGAGGAGAATGGGTTTCCCCCTTGAGTCTGGTTCCTCCCAAGGTTTCTTCCTAATTACACCAGGGAGTTTTTCCTTGCCACTGTTGCCTCTGGCTTGCTCTTGTGGGGATGTAGGCTGGGTTTTTTCTGTGAAGCGCATTGTGACAACTTGTTGTGAAATGCACTATATAAATAAATATTGATTTGATTTGATTTGATAACTATAACTAATAGATGAATGTGTATATATAACTAACCAATCACATTTACTAACGTAGGAGATTCAGAATTTTGTACTAACGTCACTTAATTACTAATCACGCTCTTGCTCCGCACTGCAGCTGTCATTTTCCCTGAGTTTTTCAATCTCTGCTCTATTCGCTGTTATTCCTTAAACTCTCTTCAGCTGTATCCACTTTCAGAATCCAGCCCTCTTGCTGTGCACTCGTTTACCTGCTAATCCCAGGCTGTGTGTTATCTATGTGTTCGCGTGCATTCCAGGCTGTGTCTTCTGTTCACCCTCGTTATTGAATTATTGTTTTCTATTGTGTTCACCTGTGTCTAGCTTCTTACCCCTCCCACTCACACTTGATTCTTTTTCGTGGCATTACTTCCCTGGTGTATATAGTCTGCCTTCCACTTGTAATCTCTGTCAGAATGTTGATCAATTCACTGTGCCAATTTTGAGACAACCCTTCTGGACGACTTCGAGCCTGCCTTCTCTTTCAGTTTTGGTTGCCGTGTCTTTCTGGTTTTTTGACTCTTGCTACATTTATTTTTACTACTCTTTTGGATTTAGATTTTGTACCGTCTCAACTCTGATTACCTGGCTACTGATCTTGGACTGTGAATAAACTGCGTTTTTGCCTGCTACCAATGGCCTTCATTTGGGTCCTTCTCAGAACATTCTATTTTATTCTATTCTTTTATTCATTAAAGTTTTTTTTCAACATAGGTGCACCGTCTGTAATGTAAGACATTCAAAGAATAATTAATGAAAATATAACATTTAGCAAACATTTGGTGCATCACGCCTGTCTCTGGCATTTGGCCATAAATTCTCATCCACATCACAGTAAGTGTCCTGATTGGGTAAAACCTTTTGAGATGGCAAATCCAAGCTTGACATTGGTCCAGTGTGATACCATCTCATGACTCATCCATGGCCCAAAGGAGGGTTAACGCTCACAGGGATGGCGATCGTACACCTTCCACCTCCATGCTGAAAAAAATCCTCAAATGGGTTGAGGAAAGGAGAGGATGGTGGCAGGTATAGGGTCACAAATCAGGGATGAGATCAAAACCATGCCTGAACTGCCTCTGCGTGGTGGAACCTGACAATAACATAGGGGACTCTATGGGAATTTGGGGGTGAGACTAGATTCAGCTGTAAATTACACTGGTACAGTATGGAACACATGGCTGGCTAAATGGCTGTAAGTCATCAAGGGTCTGAGCTATCGAACGAGCCCCAAACCATCACTCTGTTGCCAGATAAGGAGTAGATGTGGATGGATCACTGCAAGGGTTATTTCTCCTGACTCATTTTCCTATAGAACTCTACGGGAAAAAAAGTCAGGAGAAACAACCCTTAAAGGGATCCATCCACATCTACTCCATATCTGGCCGCAGAGTGATGGTTTGGGGCTCGTTTGATACCTTAGACCCTTGATGACGTACAGCCATTTCGCCAGTCATGTGTTCCATACTGTACGAGCGTAATTTACAGCTGAATCTAGCCTTACCCCCCAATTCTCATAGAGATCAGTTCAAATGCAGAGAGGTTATAGTATCGCTTGTAACAGTACCTGAAAATAAGATATTGAGTCTTTTGATGTTGATTGGTCACAGACTTCAGGAAGTAACAGCATGCAAAGGATATGCGACCAAATATTAAATATACTTTAAAAATATGTTAAAGCAAAATATTCTAATTTTCTGAGACACTGAATTTTGTGTTTCATTCGCTATAAGCCATAATCATCAAAATTACAAGAAATAAAGGCTTGAAATATTTCACTCTATGTAATTAATCTATATATGATTTTTACTTTCTGAAATGAGTGACAAAAAATATTGAACTTTTTCACGATATTCTAATTTTTTGAGCTGCACCTGTATATAGTGGCCAATTGTGGTTACCACTATGTGAAATCAATTCGCAATAAAGAGTTGTCATTATGTATGGTCATCATGTATCATACATGTAATTTAGATGTAAACACATTTCTGTAGTTCTCAACATACATATATAGTAGAAAAAACTGTTTAAAATCGATAGATTTTAGCAAACAGTAGAGTGATTAACCATTAATAGCAGTTTGATTAAATGATGGGTAAATTATTTACACAAATGAGAAGATAATCGTATGAAAAGTATTATGAAACTGTTGAGCAGAGGAATTTCTTACCTTATAATGACCAAGCAATGACCACCAGGTAGATCCAAGAAGAAAAGGATTTATTTCTCTGCAGAAAGAGTCCAGGACTTGCACACACAAGGTGGTCAAGCATGAACTGAAGAGACGGAGGCAATCTCCACCATATATAAAAAATATATCATGTATCAAAAATCTAATACATAGATTATCCTACCTCTGATTGGTGCAGTTAATACATAGGCATAGAGTGGAATATATAAAGTCAATGATTGGTTAGATTCATGCATATTGGATGAGCACAGTGACCCCGATAGCCCTTAACGTTACACAAACAGTTTTCAATACTATTTGGTCTCCCAGAGTCGTCTTGTTTTCAGGATTCAAGATGAAGTGTCTCTTCTGACTCTAGCGAATCAGATGGGCCTTGAGCTTGTGATGCAAGTGGGTCAGAGGCCACAGACCTGCAGTTTCATTGAGAGAAGATAAAGAAGGGAGACAGAAAGATGCACGCACACACTCCTTACACACACAGTAAGCTAAATATTTTGTCTCTGGTCTGCTTTGGCTGACTGAGAGATAAACACAGAGACCTTCCAGATAAGCGAGGCTGCAGCCTGCTATTTCTCTGTCTCTTGAGGATTTAGACTATTTAATATAAGTTTCAATTGGTATGATTGTACAATGAATATATACTGTATGTCTTTATTACTGTGATTATACTAGTGTACAATTATCCTTCTGAAAACACCCTTCTCTTCAAAACTTATTCTGAATTACATTGTAAAAGGTAATGACTTCCTATGAAAGGTATATCTAGATGAAACACTGATTAAGTTTGGTGAAAAGGTTCCTGTGTGGTTTTGCGTGTTGTACTTAGCCGATTGAAAATGTGCTTAAAGTTTAGAAAAAACAGCCTTTTTGATGATGTTGTAAGTTTTGTATTAAGAGTCGTGAGATTTTACCACAAACTTGTGAGAATAGCACCAAATCGATAAAAAACAGTAATAATATGAAATAGTTTCAAAAATCATATCCACTAGATTAATGCTTCTTTATGATAAACAAAGTACTTTCTAATCCTGTAAGACCTAATCTAGTAATAACATTCTCCTCTTTCCTGTTACCCCCTTCAGACCTTGTACTCCCAACCAGTGGATTAATGGAGAATAAATGTAGAAAACAATTAAAAGGTTTAGGATAAAAAAGTTTATACAGAAATGTACATGGCATAAAGGCATTGGCATGTGCACATTCACAATGTAAAATTATTTAAACATTAAAAAATAAAGAGTGAAACAAAGATCCTCAACTGACATCTCCGTTAAAACATACCGTCAGCTTTAGCTGACATACACATTACAGCCTCTACATTTTCAGAATACAAGTTAGCACTGCACATTACTATGTTTCTTTCGAGAGTATATCCAAACAGTTTTCATTGCAAAATATAAGCCTTCAGACTACAAATGACTAATTCTTAAAAGAATAAAAAGGTCACAAACACTTGTAATGAAAGGAAAATGGGATCACAGTTTGCCCCAGTCATTGTGTTGTCTTTCAAATGCCTGTCCAAAGCACGATCAGCAAGGAATACCATAGAGCCATAGAGGAACTATACACTATGCTACTATGCATCAGGAAAGGTTTGCTGCAGGTCACAAAGAATAAATTACAAGTTGTAACTTATTGTAAAATGGCCAAAATTCTACATTTTATATGAGGAGTCAGTACCCTGTTGTGGTGCTTTGATAAGACGGCTCTGTGGAAAATTCCCTTTAGCCAGCAGAAAACCCATATGGTTTTTCACCAGAATTATTTCACTGATGGTGATGTTAAGTAACATATGCTAGATTTAACCAGTTCAATTGTATGATAATAAATGATAATACCTTATAATATTCAGAGAAAGGTTTTAAAACCCATGGGACCAAAATTTATATAAATATAATTAGAACTTTGCTAAAAAAAACATAATTATATACAATTTAAGTATTTGACAGTAAGGTACATGAAAAGGGCTTTTCATTTGTAAGAACTGTCAGGTGTTTTTATGAAACAATAAAGGGGAATTTTTGTTTAAATTATCAGGTATCCTTTTGAATGGGATTAACACTTGAAACACTTCATACACAAAGTAGCCTACATCACTGAGTGTGCAAACATAAAATCCATCCCACAATTACATATAAAAGGCTTTTCATCTGTATGAATTATCTGGTGGTCATTTAAATTATTTATTGTGGAAAAGCACTCCTCACAGTGAACATTTGTAGGGCTTTTCACCTGTATGAATTCTCTGGTGGCTATTTAAATAAGATATTGTGGAAAAGCACTTCCCACACTCAATACATGTGTAGGGCTTTTCACCAGTATGAATTCTTTGGTGGCTATTTAAACTAGATTTATGAGAAAAAGATTTCTCACACTGAATACATGTGTAGGGCTTTTCCCCTGTATGAATTCTCTGGTGGCTATTTAAATTAGATATTTGAGAAAAAGATTTCTCACACTCAGTACATGTGTAGGGCTTTTCACCTGTATGAATTCTCTGGTGGATATTTAAATAAGATATTGTGGAAAAGCACTTCCCACAATCAATACATTTGTAGGGCTTTTCACCAGTATGAATTCTTTGGTGGCTATTTAAATGAGATATGTGAGAAAAAGATTTCTCACACTCAATACATGTGTAGGGCTTTTCACCTGTATGAATTCTTTGGTGGCTATTTAAACTAGATTTATGAGAAAAAGATTTCTCACACTGAATACATGTGTAGGGCTTTTCCCCTGTATGAATTCTCTGGTGGCTATTTAAATAAGATATTGTGAAAAAGCACTTCCCACACTCAATACATGTGTAGGGCTTTTCACCTGTATTAATTCTGTGGTGGATATTTAATTTACTTATTGAGATAAAGCACTTCCCGCACTGAGTACATTTGTAGGGCTTTTCACCTGTATGAATTCTCTGGTGGATATTTAAATAAGATATTGTGGAAAAGCACTTCCCACAATCAATACATTTGTAGGGCTTTTCACCTGTATGAATTCTCTGGTGGCTATTTAAATGAGATATTTGAGAAAAGCATTTCTCACACTGAATACATTTGTAGGGCTTTTCACCTGTATGAATTCTCTGGTGGCTATTTAAATGAGATATTTGAGAAAAAGATTTCTCACACTCAATACATGTGTAGGGCTTTTCACCTGTATGAATTATTTGGTGGACATTTAAACTTGATTTATGAGAAAAAGATTTCTCACACTGAATACATGTGTAGGGCTTTTCCCCTGTATGAATTCTCTGGTGGCTATTTAAACAAAATATTGTGGAAAAGCACTTCCCACACTCAATACATGTGTAGGGCTTTTCACCTGTATGAATTCTTTGGTGGACATTTAATGCATATATTGAGATAAAGCACTTCCCACACTGAGTACATTTGTAGGGCTTTTCACCTGTATGAACTCTCTGGTGGATTTATAAATACGATTTTGTGGAAAAGCACATCTCACACTGAGCACATTTGAAGGGATTTTCACCTGTATGAATTTTCTGGTGGATTTTTAAATACGATTTTGTGGAAAAGCACTTCTCACACTGAGCACATTTGAAGTGCTTCCTTTCGCCTGTATGAGTTCTCTGGTGACGATTTAAACAATTTATTGTGGAGAAGCATTTCCCACACTGAGTACATTTGTAGGGCTTTTCACCTGTATGCATTCTCTGGTGTATATGTAAGTAAGATTTTGTATTAAAAAACTTCTCACACTGTGTACACTTGTACAGTGGTTCACCTTTATGAATTCTCAGGTGTTTATTTAAAGCTGAATTTGTACTAAAACACTTCTTACACTGTGTACACTTGCACGGCTTGCTACTGCTTATGCTTCTCTGGACAATTCTGGTCTGATTAATTTCATTGTTTATGTCACAGTGATGATTTAGGTCCTCACATGGGGTCTGCAGATCATGCATTTCTTATTTTTTACAGTTTTGATTTGGCTCTCCTGCACATTGCCATGGTTCAGTCTGGTCTTTGTGATCAACACCAGCTCCATTCATCACAGTATTCTTGAGATCACTCACTAAACTTTCACCGGATTCACACTTAATTTGATAAGATTTAATCTTAACACATTTAATATCCTGCAAGTCACTGATGTGTTCTGCCTTAAGGTATCCTCCATCTTCAGACTCTGTTTTGATTTGGTCAGGATGCAGATGGGTTACATATCCTCGCTCTGTAAAGTCTAGGCTCTCAGTCTTAATGTGATCCCCAGTGTGGGTGGAGCCCAAATCAGTTTCTATTTTAATCAGTGATGTGTGTGTGTGGTGTACATCACTGACCCCGCTGTGTGCTGTAACACACTCTGGCTCCAGTGTGTTGAGTCCTGGTGCAGCACACTCTGTCTCTGACTCTGACATGTGGACAGACTCCAGACCACTGAGTTCCTCTTCTTTCTGTCTGATCCTGTGCTGCTCAGTGAGCTCTGGTAGTGTTGTCTCAGTGTCCCGTCTCAGACAGACTCCTGCCTGCATCATACTGCTGCTCAAAGGTGTGCAGAAGTGCAGCTCCTGGAGGGAAACAGGGGAAGGGATTTAGCCTCAATCAAACAGGTCCTACTGCAGCAGCTGACACATTCTTTACAGTAGGTCTTCACAGGTCTAAAGTGTGGGACCCGTTCCGAAATGGACCCATGGCTCTGTTATCTGAACTCGACCCACACAATGACAAAAGTCATGGAAAAGACACATTTCTTACGCTTCTAACAAAGTAGCAAAATATATTGGTATCATAAGAAGAGTAAAGCATGTCTTGTCAAATAAACGTTTACTGGATCTGTATTACTCTATGATCTATCCTTTTGTTTCTTACGGTAATATAATTTGGGCCAGCACTTATAAAACCAGCCTTAATACCATTTTCCTATTTCAAAATAAATGTATCAGAATGATTACAAATTCTACTTGGAACTCACACACCGTCCCTATGCTCCATACTGCGCAGATTCTCACTTAGAATTCAGAAGCTCCTACCATTGGCTGTGACGACCCAGAGCTTTGTGGGAAATGGTGCGAAATCATGAACAGAGCTTCACTGGACCTCACCTTGTTGGTCATTGAATATCCACAGAAGGAACTTAATCATATCAAAGAACAGATTGCAGAGACTCAAGCTTTGTTTATTGCATCGCATAGTGCAACTATTTTCAATCAACAGACTGAGTCACTGAAGCAATCACTGGAGCAATTCAGGCGTGACGTCCAACAGATGAAAATGAGAAAGTTTTGCAGGGAAACTTTGGACTATAAGGACAATAGAGTCTATCTTTGGCTCCAACAGAAAGGCCTCCATGCCCCATCCTCACGAACAGTTCACTTTGAGGACCGCTCCTTCTATAGCTCTGCTTCAAGTGCGGACGGTGAAGCAGATTTTTTAGGGGCAGGGACAGGCGATACAGGGAGCGGCAATCCCCGTATTCACGAATACCCCCTACATCGAAGAAGACCCACCGCGGGAGACGCGGTCGGACAAGATGGAGCCCGTCACTTCAGCCGAAAGGCGAGTCGCATAAGGACTTAATCTTCAATCTTACAGGTCAAGACTTGCCTCCAGATGAGGTCAGTCTGCTTAATAAAGGCCTAAGCTTTGTTCTTTCCACCAAGACAGATCCCTTTATGACTAAAATTGATCTCTAAGTTTTTTCGTAATTTAAAATTGAAAGTGTATTACAGAAATGGAATATCCTCTTATGGTTCTTGTAACTCCATCTCGACTGCTCGTAAAACATTTTGACCTAAGAGCACCTTTTGTCTTGTTAATAATTCGTCTTTGGATACATTTAGTAGATTGGTAGAGAGGGATGTTGACATGTTGTTTGCAAATTCTCTGAATAGATCTAATTTTGACGTACTGAAAAACAAGGCCTTGAGAAATTATGCAAGAATAAAGATATTATTGTTAAACCTGCTGATAAATGTGGTGGCTTAGTGGTTACGCCCAGGACCATACCATACCATACCATACCATACCCAGGACCCTATACAATCAGGAGGCCTTTAGATTGCTGCAGGACACTACTTTTTATAAGCGTTTGCCATCTGATCCTACCCTACAGTTCCAAAAAGAGATTGAAGCGTTCCTTAAAGATGCGCATGCCTGCTCAATTATTACAAACAAGAAGTTACAGTACTTGAACAATACTTCCCCAACTAAACCTGTATTCTACATCTTGCCAAAGGTTCATAAAAATTTGAGTCATCCTCTTGGACGACCGATTGTAGCTGGTATAAACAGTTTGACTGAAACTCTTTTGAATTTCGTTGACTCCCAACCTATCTTCGAGACACGAGCGATTCTCTTCAGTGCCTCTGTATTAGATGATCTTGGTCCTAATGTGATTTTAGCCCCTATGGATGTTACTTCCTTGTATACCAATGTTCCCCATAATGAAGGTCTGGTGCTGTTAAATATTTTCTTGATCAACGATCATCTCCCTGTGACCTTTTTACAGAATTCATAATCGATATGAGAATTCATAACCGATATGGCCCATTTGATACTAAAAACTATTTCTTATTTGAAGATTATTTTTATTTGCAGATTGAGGGAACAGCCATGGCACCTGACTATACAATTTATATCTTGGATATTTGGAAGACATGTATATCTTGAATAACAACCCTTTCTCACATAATATTGTTTTATTAAAAAGATTTATTGATGACTGTTTTGTTATCTACAAGGGGTAAATTAATGACTTCAAGGTATTTATGTTATACGTGAATTGTCTAAGACTAGGGATGCGAATTTTAAGGAATTTCCTTAATCGATAGTTGTTAACCTTAACAAACAATAGTCGATTAATTGATAACATAATATACTAAATATAGCTTATGATATACAGAATACAAAATGCATGTTATATTCCTCAATCAACGATTTATTGTAACATTTGAGGAACAGGCATTATTGCAGCGTAACAAAAATAGAATTTGAAGGCGTGTATAGGCTACTTCAACAGAAAAGAAATTGCGCTCCGTCTCATCAGTTGCAAGCGAAACCGTTGCTGCGCTAGCCGCTTGCAGCATTAACATAATCTCTCTTGAAATGGAAAGGCGACAGTTAAACTAGTATACCAAGCCTAGAACAGTCAACTTAAATCATAGGCTATTATGTTTTGAATAGGCTTCTCATATGCATACTAGATAGACCTACGACCTACGTATTTTTATTCAAGAACATTTAAGCTACGTTTTCGGGAGCGAGTCGTGTGCGCAGCCCGTTTATTAGCTCTCGAAATCCCTCACCGTCAATGCTGCTTATTGGCATCATGTCCTTTTCAACCATCAACCTCAGTGAGTCCTACTGAATTGACTAGCCTATATGAACGACTGACTATCGCACCGCAGTAGCCTACATAATTGTCAAACGAATCAGTTACTCTCTGCACAGGCTACGGGCTACTCAATAGCCTAATAAATTAGCAACAAATGGCGGGGGTATTAGTAAAATAATATAGCCCGGTCAACTGTTTTTTGGTACAGTTTCACATTTAAAAAATATAGCCTGCAATCTTGATCGGAACCTGTAGCCTACCTACTGGCATCTGACGTCCACCCAACGTAACGTTACCGAAAGCAAAACGGTTCAAGCATTTCTAATCAAAATCGCATAGGCTACTGTAGGCTATATTGTACATTTTCCATGTAGGCCTATTCTGTAACTATCAAACTAAGAGCTAATAAGTCTGCCCGTTATTAAACCATTTCAAATCTGTAATAATGATATTGATTAAATGAAGCACATTCGTGTTTTCTTTTGTATCGAAATAGCACAATAAATGTAGGCTATTTTAAGAAGGCCTAATATGCTATAACCATGTTTTATAGGCTACACAAATATAACCAATATGTGGCTATATGTTTGTTTCTTCTTTACACTTGAAATTCAGTAAGATGTCTAGTTAAAGCCCTTTTCTTTATTTGTTGTCAGGTAATTTGAGTCTAGATCACGCACTGCGTGAATGATTGCTATTTTAATCTGAACCGCTATTATGAACCTTCCATTAATTTCTCATCATGACAGTACTACCTTTGTTAATTTTTTGGACACTTGTATTTCTCTGAATAATGGTCATATTGCTTCTTCTCTCTACAGAAAAGATACTGAGAAGAATAGTCTCCTTCATGCCAAAAGTGCCAATCCATCCTCTTTGAAAAGGGCTTTACCCTATAGTCCGTTCCATCCTCTTTGAAAAGAGCTTTACCCTATAGTCAGTTCCATCCTCTTTGAAAAGGCCTTTACCCTATATTCCGTTCCATCCTCTTTGAAAAGAGCTTTACCCTATAGTCAGTTCCATCCTCTTTGAAAAGGGCTTTACCCTATAGTCAGTTCCATCCTCTTTGAAAAGGGCTTTACCCTATAGTCAGTTCCATCCTCTTTGAAAAGGGCTTTACCCTATATTCCGTTCCATCCTCTTTGAAAAGAGCTTTACCCTAGTCAGTTCCATCCTCTTTGAAAAGGGCTTTACCCTATAGTCAGTTCCATCCTCTTTGAAAAGGGCTTTACCCTATAGTCAGTTCCATCCTCTTTGAAAAGGGCTTTACCCTATAGTCAGTTCCATCCTCTTTGAAAAGGGCTTTACCCTATAGTCAGTTCCGTCCTCTTTGAAAAGGGCTTTACCCTATAGTCAGTTCCGTCCTCTTTGAAAAGGGCTTTACCCTATAGTCAGTTCCATCCTCTTTGAAAAGGGCTTTACCCTATAGTCAGTTCCATCCTCTTTGAAAAGGGCTTTACCCTATAGTCAGTTCCATCATCTTTGAAAAGGTCTTTACCCTATAGTCAGTTCCATCCTCTTTGAAAAGGGCTTTACCCTATAGTCAGTTCCATCCTCTTTGAAAAGGGCTTTACCCTATAGTCAGTTCCATCCTCTTTGAAAAGGGGTTTACCCTATAGTCAGTTCCTGCGTCTTTGTTACATTTGTTCTAATTTGAAGGAATTTGAAACTAGATTTTAGCAAACAGTAAAGTGATTAACCATTAATAGCAGTTTGATTAAATGGGTAAATTATTTACACAAATGAGAAGATAATCATATGAAAAGTATTATGAAACTGTTGAGCAGAGGAATTTCTTACCTTATAATGACCAAGCAATGACCACCAGGTAGATCCAAGAAGAAAAGGATTTATTTCTCTGCAGAAAGAGTCCAGGACTTGCACACACAAGGTGGTCAAGCATGAACTGAAAAGACGGAGGCAGTCTCCACCATGTTTAATCAAATAGCTAATACATAGATTATCCGACCTCTGATTGGTGCAGTTAATACATAGGCATAGAGTGGAATATATAAAGTCAATGACTGGTTAGATCATTCATATTGGATGAGCGCAGTGACCCCGTTAGCCCTTAACGTTACACAAACAGTTTTCAATACTATTTGGTCTCCCAGAGTCGTCTTGTTTTCAGGATTCAAGATGAAGTGTCTCTTCTGGCTCTAGCGAATCAGATGGGCCTTGAGCTTGTGATGCAAGTGGGTCAGAGGCCACAGACCTGCAGTTTCATTGAGAGAAGATAAAGAAGAGAGACAGAAAGATGCACGCACACACTCCTTACACACACAGTAAGCTAAATATTTTGTCTCTGGTCTGCTTTGGCTGACTGAGAGATAAACACAGAGACCTTCCAGATAAGCGAGGCTGCAGCCTGCTATTTCTCTGTCTCTTGAGGATTTACACTATGTAATATAAGTTTCAATTGGTATGATTGTACAATGAATATGTCTTTATTACTGTGATTATACGAGTGTAAAAGTATCCTTCTAAAAACACCATTCTCTTCAAAACATATTCTGAATTGCATTGTAAAAGGTAATTACTTTCTATGAAAGGTATATCTAGATGAAACACCGATTAGGTTTGGTGAAAAGGTTACTGTGTGGTTTTGTGTGTTGTACTTAGCCAATTAAAAATGTGCTTAAAGTTCTGGAAAAACAGCCTTTTTGATGATGTTGTGAGTTTTGTACTAAGAGTTGTGAGATTTTACCACAAACTTGTGAGAATAGCACCAAATCGATAAAGAACAGTAATAATATGAAATAGTTTCAAAAATCATATCCACTAGATTAATGCTTCTTTATGATAAACAAAGTACTTTCTAATCCTGTGAGACCTAATCTAGTAATAACATTCTCCTCTTCCCTGTTACCCCCTTCAGACCTTGTACTCCCAACCAGTGGATTAATGGAGAATAAATGTAGAAAACAATGAAAAAGTTTAGGATAAAAAAGTTTATACAGAAATGTACATGGCATAAAGGCATTGGCATGTGCACATTCACAATGTTAAATTATTTAATATACAATTAATACATAACATTGAAAAATAAAGAGTGAAACAAAGATCCTCAACTGACATCTCCGTTAAAACATACTGCCAGCTTTAGCTGACACCCATTACAGCCTGTACATTTTCAGAACACAAGTTAGCACTGCACATTACTATGTTTCTTTCTAGAGAATATCCAAACAGTTTTCATATTGTTTCTTTTAAACAAATGACACTGGTGACAATTTCATTTCAAAATATAAGCCTCAGGTTCAGACGACAAATGACTAATTCTTAAAAGAATAAAAAGGTCACAAACACTTGTAATGAAAGGAAAATGAGATCACAATTTGCCCCAGTCATTGTGTTGTCTTTCAAATGCCTGTCCAAAGTACGATCAGCAAGGAATACCATAGGGGAACTATACACTATGCAACAGGTTTGCTACAAAACTGCAGGTCACAAAATAATTTATTACAAGTGCACATTTCCGACTGTAAAAAAAATGAATAAATAAAAATGGATTAAATTCTACATTTTATTTGAGGAGTCAGTACCCTGTAGTGGTGGAAAAAGGCTCTGTGGAAAAGTCCCTTTAACCAGCACAAAAGCCGTGTGGTTTTTCACCAGAATTATTATACTGCTGGTGATTTTAACATATTCTAGATTTAACCAGTTCAATTGTATGACTTAAAATGATAATACCTTATAATATTCAGAGAAAAAATGTAAAACCCATGTGACCAAATGTATATAAATATAATTTAAACTTTACTTAAAAACCACTATATACAATTACAGTACACTGCTCAAAGAAATTAAGGGAACACATAATCAACAAAGTATAACACCAAGTCAATTAAACTTCTAGGATATCGATCTGTCCAGATAAGAAATGTAAATGATTGTGAATCAATTTCGCCTGCTTTGGTGCAAATGAAAGTGACAACAGATGGACAGGAGAGGCAACAGCAAGACAACCCCCAAAAAGTAAATGGTTTTGCAGGTGGTGGCCACAGACCATTTCTCTCTCCTTATCCTTCCTGACTGATTTTTCTCTTGTTTTGCATTTTGCTAGTGCCCTTGTCACTACTGGTAGCATGAGGCGGTACCTGCAGCCCATTCAGGTTGCACAGGTAGTCCAGCTCCTCCATGATGGCACATCCATACGTGCCGTCGCAAGAAGGTTTGCTGTGTCTCCCAGCACAGTCTCAAGAGCGTGGAGGAGATACCGGGAGATGGGCCATTACACAAGGAGAACTGGACAGGGCCGTAGAAGGGCAACAACCCAGCAGCAGGACCTGTGCAAGGAGAAACAGGAGGAGCACTGCCAGAGCCCTACAAAATGACCTCCAGTGGGCTACTCGTGTACATGTTTCTGACCAAACTGTCAGAAACAGACTCCATGAGGGTGGCATGAGGGCTCAACGTACTGTAGTGGGACCTGTGCTCACAACCCAGCACCATGCAGCTCAATTGGCATTTGCCAGAGAACACCAGAATTGGCAGGTTCGCCATTGGCGCCCCGTTCTCTTCACAGATGAGAGAAGGTTCACACTGAGCCATGTGACAGACGTGAAAGAGTCTGGAGACACTGTGGCGAATGTTATGCTGCCTGCAACATCATCCAGCATGACCGGTTTGGTTTAATTGACTCGGGGTTATACTGTGATGATTAAGTGTTCCCTTAATTTTTTTGAGCAGTGTATTTTAGCAAACTTGATACATGGGTTACAATTAGTTTCTAATGGAATGTCCTGGTGTTGAAATCAAACCTTCCACGGGGTACATGTAAAGGGCTTTTCATTTGTAAGAATTGTCAGGCGTTATTAAACAATATAAGGGAACGTTTGTTTAAATTATCAGTTATCAGGTAGCCTACATTACAGTGTGCTATCATGACATCCATCCCACAATAAGAATTTTGACAGGCATTTCGCCTGTATGAATGTTCTAATGGTAATTAAAAATTGATTTTGTTATTAAAAACTAATTAAATATAAAAGTATTTTCATCTGTATGAATTCTCTTGTGGTTATTTAGATTTATTATGCAAAAGCACTTCACGCGTGTGAATTCTCTGGTGCCTCTTTAAATTAGATACTTGAGAAAAAAACTTCCAGCATTGAATACATTTGTAGGGCTTTTCACCTGTATGAATCCTTTGGTGGTAATTTAAACTAGTTCTTTGAGAAAAAGATTTGTCACACTGAATACATTTGTATGGCTTTTCGCCCGTATGAGTTCTCTGGTGCTTAATTAAAGCTGCCTTTGTATAAAAAGACTTCTCACATCGTGTACACTTGTAGGACTTTTCACCTGTATGAATTCTCTGATGGACAGTTAATGCACCTTTTCTGGAAAAGTGCTTCCCACACTGAGAACATTTGTAGGGCTCTTCACCTGTATGAATTTTCAGGTGTTTTTTTAAATTAGATTTTGAGGAAAAGCACATCCCACACTGAGGACAGTTGAAGGGCTCTTCATCTGTATGAATTTTCTGGTGTTTTCTTAAATTCGATATTGAGGAAAAGCACTTTCCACACTGAGTACAGTTGAAGGGCTTTTCACCTGTATGAATTCTCTGGTGGCTATTTAAACTACATCTTTGAGAAAAGGATTTCTCACACTGAATACATTTGTATGGCTTTTCGCCTGTATGAATTCTCTGGTGTTTATGTAAATTAGATCTTTGAGAAAAATATTTCTCACACTGAATACATTTGTATGGCTTTTCGCCCGTATGAATTCTCTGGTGTATATGTAAATTAGATCTTTGAGAAAAATATTTCTCACACTGAATACACTTGTAGGACTTTTCACCTGTATGAATTTTCCAGTGGATATTTAATGTACCTTTTGTGGAAAAGCGCTTCCCACACTGAGAACATTTGTAGGGCTCTTCACCTGTATGAATTTTCTGGTGTTTTTTTAAATATGATATTGAGGAAAAGCACTTCCCACACTGAGTACAGTTGAAGGGCTTTTCACCTGTATGAATTCTCTGGTGGACATTTAATGCACCTTTTCTGGAAAAGCGCTTCCCACACCGAATACATTTGTAGGGCTTTTCACCTGTATGAATTCTCTGGTGGTTATTTAAACTAGATATTTGAGAAAAAGATTTCTCACACTGAATACATTTGTAGGGCTTTTCACCTGTATGTATTCTGTGGTGAACATTTAAAGCTGAATCTCTACGAAAAGTCTTCTCACACGGTGTACACTTGTATGGTTTTTCACCAGTATAAATTCGCTGGTGAACATTTAAAGCTGAATTTCTATGAAAAGTCTTCTCACATTGTGAACACTTGCACAGCTTGCTACCGTTTATGCTTTTCTGGGCAATTCTGGTCTGATTCATTTCATTGTTTATGTCACAGTGAATATTTAAGTCCCCATATGGGGTCTGCAGATCATGCATTTCTTCTTTTTTACAGTTTTGATTCGGCTCTCCTGCACATTGCCATGGTTCAGTCTGATCTTTGTGATCAACACCAGCTCCATTCATCACAGTATTCATGAGATCACCCACTAAACTGTCACTGGATTCACACTTCATCTGATCAGATTTAATATCAACACATTTAATATCCTGCAGGTCACTCATGTGTTCTGCCTCAAGGTATCCTCCATCATCAGTCTCTGTTTTGATTTGGTCAGGATGCAGATGGGTTACATATCCCAGCTCTGTACTCTCTAGGCTCTCGGTTTTAATGAGATCCCTAGTGTGGGTGGAGCCCAGATAAGTTTCTATTTTAATCAGTGATGTGTGTGTGTGGTGTACACCACTGACCCCGCTGTGTGCTGTAACACACTCTGGCTCCAGTGTGTTGAGTCCTGGTGCAGCACACTCTGTCTCTGACTCTGCCATGTGGACAGACTCCAGTCCACTGAGTTCCTCTTCTTTCTGTCTGATCCTGTGCTGCTCAGTGAGCTCTGGTAGTGTTGTCTCAGTGTCCCGTCTCAGACAGACTCCTGTCTGCATCATACTGCTGCTCAAAGGTGTGCAGAAGTGCAGCTCCTGGAGGGAAACAGGGGAAGGGATTTAGCCTTAAACAAACAGGTCCTACTGCAGCAGCTGACACATTCTTTACAGTAGGTCTTCACATGTCTAAAATGTGTGGGACCCATGGCTCTGTTATCTGAACCCGACCCGCACAAATGAATTATCAAAAAACAAAGACGTTCTGAAATAGACCCACAGACCCACATTCTCTAATGAACACAAACTCTGTACGCACCTCCGGAAAGTGTCTGCAGGCATTACAGAAGGCTGCACTGCATCCTGAGCTTTACTGTACTTTACTTCCCCTGGTAACATCGTACTCACATTCGTACTCGAGTGGCTGGTGGGGCTGGGGGGTCTGTAGATGTTGTAACGGTCTGTAGATGGTGACCCCCCCTCCATCACCACACACTCAATTTTCTGAATTGTCGTGTACTTAACAGCTTTAAAAAGTTTACTTAACTGGCATACTCAATAGTAGGCAAGTCCGCTGATTCGGACACGGTCGTAGAAAAAACAAAGAATTCTTATGGGAGAAATAAATATCACCTAAATTTACTGAGATGCAGGGCTGTCTTTAGATTGCCATGATTGGGGGGTCATCAAGAGATGTATGTTGGAGGGGCCATCAGTGAATCAATTTAAAGTGTAGCCTATTTATTTTAATTAATGTAATTCATTTCAATTAGTGGTTTCAAAGCCATCTTGCGCCTTATTCGACGCATGCGCATTTGGTGGAATCGATGTTCGATTCATTTTCCCTGTGACCTGCCTGTGACCCCAGTCAAGTAATTTTAACACTTTTCGACTCCTACCGAAGATCTTAGATATAAGACAAGATACCTAACTGGCACTTTTCCACATTGGATTTTTTGTCCACACAAGAGGAAGTGATCAGGCATGCGCAGTAGTGTTTTCTTTGCAACTAAAGTTACATAATGTATGCTTAGAGTGGCGTGCATCTGACCAGCGCTAGCTGGATATAACGTAGATTTTTTTTGGATAGTCAAAAGCAGAATGAGTTATAAGTAGTAGTACTGGGTCCTGACAACCTAGGCATATATAATCGTGAGCGCGATGATGTCACCAAAAATGTGAACAAAAGCTTCCGCAGTAGGAGACATCGATGCATGCTTCGCCGGAGGGGAGGAGAACCCGAGTTTAAAGCCGCTTCGCTCGTCTTCTCCACTATTGTGACAGTGGAGGGAGGGAGGAACGAAACATCGGTTTCCGGGGCACGGAGTAGAGGTGGTGGTAGTGGAGGAAGGGAGGGTGCATTTTTAGACTATTGGGAAGCACCCCATTTTTCCTGTATTGAGACGCGCCCTATGGTATAACCAGGATTTAACTTAATTTAGTCCCGTCTTGATCATGTGCAAGTCCCTTTGTTTACAACATGCTAAACTGGCATCAATTAGCCCGTAATCTGGGTTCGTTTTATTACACTCCTTAATTTACGGGTATTCCAATCCAGTATTGTGTCACCAAATCACAATTCCATGGCACTGAAAAGTATCTAGTTGGCTAATTCAATTGTATTTTATAATTTAGACCAACTACATTTTAAAATAACAATTCATGTGATACAATCCCACACAGCATATTTATAGGATTCCCACATGTAAATTACCACAGATGCATTTAGCGAACAATCGTAAATCATACAAGGTGACGCCATTGTAGCGTTATTAAATAATTTACCGAAATCTGTACCTCACTGTAATCTTATAGAGAAGTAACCAGTGCGAAGTTTCAAACTTTAAAATTCATTCTACAATCACGTGTGTTTTAGCAGATACTGCCAAATTAGCAGAGATATAACTTATTGTGTAAACAGTTGCTTAGATGGGAACCTATTTGGAACTTGCTGGTAAACAAAACTGCAAAAATTTACGAGGAAAAAAACAGAAAAACTTACCGCTATTATTTAATGACTCAATCAATTAAACTTTGTTAAATGTGACCCTTTTCTCGGCGGCGAATTATTTTTCCTTTGGATTTGGTTCTTCTTAGTCTTCTCTTCTTCTTTACGTCTTTATTTTATGGCTTCTTCTTCTTCTTCTTTTGGTTTTTTGGCGGTTGGTAAACAACTGAAAAGTGCATTACCGCCACCCACTGGTCTGGAGTGTGGACGAGATCCCCACCCCCTATCCCCTCACATTCCACTCCTCAGATCCTATGGAGCAAGTTTGTCACCATCATAAATTCCAGCAATAGATCCCAGCTGTGATCCCCTGAGCGCTTCGCCAACACCCCACCAATACTACCCACTCCAACCCCACCTAAAGCCCTCTGCAATACCTCTCTCTCCCCAACATACTTCCTGCACGACAATAACACATGCTCCACCGTTTCCTCCTCTCCACAGTAATCACACCGCCCAGTTGCATGTTTCCCCACCAGAAAAAGTGAACGATTTAACCCCGCGTGCCCACACCTCAGCCTCGTGATGACCCTCTCCTGTGTCCTACTCCGACCCCCATACACTACGGTCCCAACCACTGGTGTGTATTTGAACAGACCCCGGCCCCTCCGTTCTGCATTCCATGCTGCCTGCCACCTCCTCTTCACCTGCTGCTTAATAATTGCCTTAGCTTCCGTTTTCCCCAGTTTGACCTCCACCCTGCCACTGCTCCTCAGCGCCCTCTTCGCAGCCCTGTCAGCCCTCTCATTCCCCTCCAACCCCACATGGGCAGGGACCCACACAAACTGCACCACCAGCCTCATCTCCTGTATCCTGTATAGTGACTGGAGGATCTCATACAGCAAATCCTCTCTGCTCTCAGATGTCCCCGACTGCAAGCTATCCAGCGCTGCACAGGAGTCCGACGCAATCACCACCCGCTCAGGCCGCACCTCCTCCACCCACTGTAAAGCCAGCACCACGGCCACCATTTCACATGCAAAAACCGATATGTCATCCGTGAGCCTCCTCCCCTCCTCGATGTCAAACTCTGGGATCACCATCGCCGCTGCCGTCCTACCCGTCTCAGGTTCTTTTGAGCCATCCGTATAGATCTGCAGGTAGCTATAGAATTCCCGCCCCACATATGACCCCAGACCCTGAGGACCGACCCCACTGCCATCCCGGTCCCATCCCAGCAGTCCGAAGTCTATCACCGGCTCAGGCAAAAACCATGGTGGCACTGCTGGCCAGGCCACAGCTGGAGCAAACCCCCTATCCACCAACCCCAGGTCACCCGCCTTCTGCGCCGCCACCCATCCAAAACTGTTTACCCGCTGCCTCTGATGTTCCCAGCAGGGCTCAAGAACTCTCCGCACTGGATGCCTCCCCTCATGACCCTGAACAGCCACCCAATACGTCACCAGAAGCTGAAGTCTCCGCAGCCCCAGAGGCATTTCCCCCATCTCTACCTGCAACGCTGGCACCGACGTCGTTTTAAAGGCCCCACTGCACAACCGGAGAGCTCGAGCTTGGAGCACATCCAACCTCCCCAACAAGGTTTTAGACGCCGACCCATATGCAACACACCCGTAGTCCAGAGCAGACCTGATCAGGCTCACATAAATAGTGTGCAGCGCAGCCCTGTCGGCCCCCCACTCCATACCCACCAAACACCTCATCACATTCAACACCCCGTTACACTTATTAACCAGTGCCTCTATATGCACCTTCCACGTGAGCCTGGTATCAAACCACACCCCCAGAAATTTCAAGCTCCTGGCCATACAAAACCAGCTTCACCCCTGCCCCAATTTTCTTCCGTCCAAAGAAAAGCGCCTTTGTTTTGCCCACAGAGAATTTACCGCAAGGCCCACTGCTCCACTCGCTGTATCGTATCCTGCACCGTCTTCACCACATGGCCCACATTCCTCCCCCTTTTCCACAGCGCCCCGTCATCCGCGAACAATGACCTCCCCACACTAGGCTCAATGTCAGCTTACACATCATCAATCATGATGGAGAACAACAGCGGGCTAATGACACTCCCCTGCGGCGTACCGGTACCCACCTCCTGACCTGAGGAAAAACACCTCCCCACCCTCACCTCCATAGAGCGCCCCGACAAAAAATCCTTCACCCAGCTGAACATATTACCTGACACCCCCAGCCTCCTGAGTTTAATCAACACCCCCTCTCTCCACATCAGATCATAGGCCTTTTCCACATCAAAGAACACAGAGACCACTACCTCCTTATTCACCTGGGCTTTCCTCACCTCTGACTCCAGGCTCAGCACCGAGTCCATCGTCCCCCGCCCTTTCCTGAACCCACTCTGGTAGGTCGCCCTGAGCCCCCTCACCTCCAAAAAATATGTCAGCCTGTCAGTGACCATACGCTCCATAACCTTGCACAGATGAGAGGTCAGCGCAATGGGCCTATAATTAGATGGATCTGAAGGATCTTTGCCTGGCTTCCTAATAGGAACAATAACTGCCCGTTTCCACTCCTGAGGCAACTGCCCATCCTGCCACACCCTATTATAAAGCCCCAGTACCACTCCCAACGCCTCATCAGATAAATGCTTCAGCATGACATTCCTTACCTGGGGAAGTAAGTCCTGACTTCCCCATTGCCCTCCTCATCTCCGCCAACGTAAAGGTGTGTGCGCCGACCGCAAAGCCTTAAACGCCCTGTTTCGAGCCTTGATTGCCTCGCTGCACTCTGCAGACCACCAGGGAACTAACTTCCGCCGTCTCACACCTGCTGTCTTCCGTATGGTCTGCTCTGCCACCCCTATAATAGCGTCCGTCACTTGCTCATTAATTAGTCCAACTTCCTGCTCCATACCTACCTCCCTAAGCCTAGCCTCACTAAACTCCCTAAACACATCCCACTCCACCTTCCCAAAGTTCCATCTAGCCAAAAGGCACAACCTCCCCTACCTCACCGTCACTTCCCACTGTACACCTGATCGGAAAATGGTCACTCCCCACCGTTGACTCATCTAAAACTTCCCATTGACAGGAACCTGCTAAGGCCTGCGACGCTAGCGTCAAATCCAAACTGGACACCTTACCTGTCCCATAATCAATCCTAGTACCTGGATTACTACTATTACACCCCCTCCCCCCCGCCATCCCCAGTCCAGTCCCAGAGAGTTTATACACAATCCGCCAAATTATTATTATTATCTTCTTATTTTGTTCCAAACTCAATGGATTAGACTCCCGCCAAAAATCCGGGAACCTATTCCGATGAGGTGCGGTGGCCATTCCCGATCACGCAAGCTGGCAATCTCCCCTCGATTAAGAGCGAGTGACGATTGCTTCTGATTGCTTCTGATGTCCAACTGCTCCCTCTTGAATTTGGTTAGGTGATCCATCGGGTGGATTCCAATCCCTTATTTTATCCATCCTCTTCTCCTCGGTCCTTGACTGACTCGGAAATCGATCAAGGTTCTTTAAGGACATTCCAAACCGCTAAATGCTCCTCGGAGGAGCAAGGAGTGGGGAACGAATAAGAAAACACAAGTGTAGCCTATGCAGAACCATTTTCTCGGAAGGCGTGACATGTATAAATTATCCACTACTCTTCACATCTGCCATGTCGCAGGCACACCCCTCCAACAATTACATTTTACCGTTCCTTTCCATTTATTATAAAGCGCTAATCCATAATGACACTCATTCTTTATAACTAACAAAAGCTACATTTATTCATGAGAAAATGAGCTAAAAGCATTATAGTTAAGCATGTGAGCATAATATGACGCTGACGCTTGATTGAGCGAGGACGTTCCAATTGCCTAATGCATGTTGCCTCGTTTCCTCCATCCTCATATCTGATCCTTGCATCCTTTCCTCACGTCCTTCGTTGGGTGGAGCTAAGAAGTGAGGAAAAGATGCAAGGAGTAAAAATAAGCGATTGGAATGAACCCATAGAGTGTATATAGAAACTGGAGAGGGTGGGAGGGGCCAGGCCGTGAAGCACCTGGCAGTATGCTTAGATTTGGTTGGGTGATCCATAGGGTGGATTCCAATCGCTTATTTTATCCGTTGTCTTCTCCTCGGTCCTCGTCTGACCCGGAAATCGATCGACGTTCGCCATCTTTAAGTACATTCCAAACCGCTAAATGCTCCTTGGAGGAGCGAAAAGTGGGGAATGAGGAGGCTCCCGGGGAATCCTTCAGTGAGGAAGCACTTTGTAGCCTTTGCGGAAGCCTTTTCTCAGCCAGAATGTGTGACGTGCATAAATTATTCACCACTCTCCACATCTGCCATGTCGCGGGCACACCCCTACACAAATGCCATTTTACTGTTCCTTTTAGAATGTGCCCAGGTATTTGTAGGTACTAACAATATCAACTGTGTTGTCTGCTATGGCAGTCTGAGATGGAGCGGGTGGATTTTTTTCTAAAATCAATCAGCATGTCTTCGTTTTGCTTATATTGATACTTAGGTAAGAAGCTTTACACCAGTCAATAAAATCATCCAAAACCTTCCCGTGTACAGACTCATCGTTATGAAGCAGACTGACAACAGAATCGTCAGCGTATTTTATAATAAGCCTATTCTCATACAGGCCCCTGCAACTGTCAGTATACAGTATGTACACTATTCTCATACAGGCCCCTGTAACTGTCAGTATACAGTATGTACACTATTCTCATACAGGCCCCTGCAACTGTCAGTATACAGTATGTACACTATTCTCATACAGGCCCCTGTAACTGTCAGTATACAGTATGCACACTATTCTCATACAGGCCCCTGCAACTGTCAGTATACAGTATGTACACTATTCTCATACAGGCTCCTGCAACTGTCAGTATACAGTATGTACACTATTCTCATACAGGCCCCTGCAACTGTCAGTATACAGTATGTACAATATTCTCATATAGGTCCCTGCAACTGTCAGTATACAGTATGTACACTATTCTCATACAGGCCCCTGCAACTGTCAGTATACAGTATGTACACTATTCTCATACAGGCCCCTGCAACTGTCAGTATACAGTATGTACACTATTCTCATACAGGCCCCTGCAACTGTCAGTATACAGTATGTACACTATTCTCATACAGGCCCCTGCAACTGTCAGTATACAGTATGTACACTATTCTCATACAGGCCCCTGCAACTGTCAGTATACAGTATGTACACTATTCTCATACAGGCCCCTGCAACTGTCAGTATACAGTATGTACACTATTCTCATACAGGCCCCTGCAACTGTCAGTATACAGTATGTACACTATTCTCATACAGGCCCCTGTAACTGTCAGTATACAGTATGTACACTATTCTCATACAGGCCCCTGTAACTGTCAGTATACAGTATGTACACTATTCTCATACAGGCCCCTGTAACTGTCAGTATACAGTATGCACACTATTCTCATACAGGCCCCTGCAACTGTCAGTATACAGTATGTACACTATTCTCATAAAGGTCCCTGTAACTGTCAGTATACAGTATGTACACTATTCTCATACAGGCCCCTGCAACTGTCAGTATACAGTATGTACAATATTCTCATACAGGCCCCTGCAACTGTCAGTATACAGTATGTACAGTAAGGGGGATACAATACAGCCCTGAGGAAAGCTGCTCATCGGACAGGACTCCATTCACTCAATCTCTGGGGTCCGTTTGTCAATAAGTCCAATATCCAACCCACTAAGGAGAGGTCAAAGGTGAAATGGGATATGTGCTTCACAGCCATGATATGGGGTTGTATGGTATTAAAAGCGGAGGAGAAGTCGACGAATAGGAGGCGAGCGTGAGTTTTCCCTTGTTCGAGATGGCTGTAAAGGAGGTTAAGTAAAGTGTGTAGCATCCTCCACCCCCTATTGCTCCTATAGGTGAACTGAATGGGGTCCAGTATGGCTTCCGTTGTATTAATAATAATAGATTTGATGATTCTCTCAAAACATTTAATCAGCTGTGACGTGAGAGAAACTGGTCTAATGGAGAATAAATGTAAAAAACTATGAAACAGAGAAGGATTTATAAACATTTATACAGAAATGTACATGGCATAAAGGCATTGGCATGTGCACATTCACAATGTTAAATTATTACATACACAATTAATATACAACATGGAAAAATAAAAAGTGAAACTGAAATTTTATTAAAATAAATAAAACAAACGCTGGAGGACAAATGCTTTTGTAACGTTATAACCAATCTTCTGCATAGCTAGGTAGAACAGCAGAGTTGTTTGGAAAAACACAGCGCCGATTTAAGTATAATAATTGTATGTTAACTATAGACTACTGCAGGTACCGTATTTGTAATTTGATATAATTAGCTAATGTTACCAGCCAGCCTGAGCCTTTCTGCTGCCGATAGGCTACATATTATATCAGCCTGAGCCTTTCTGCTGCCGATAGGCTACATATTATATCAGCCTGAGCCTTTCTGCTGCCGATAGGCTACATATTATATCAGCCTGAGCCTTTCTGCTGCCGATAGGCTACATATTATATCAGCCTGAGCCTTTCTGCTGCCGATAGGCTACATATTATATCAGCCTGAGCCTTTCTGCTGCCGATAGGCTACATATTATATCAGCCTGAGCCTTTCTGCTGCCGATAGGCTACATATTATATCAGCCTGAGCCTTTCTGCTGCCGATAGGCGACATATTATATCAGCCTGAGCCTTTCTGCTGCCGATAGGCTACATATTATATCAGCCTGAGCCTTTCTGCTGCCGATAGGCTACATATTATATCAGCCTGAGCCTTTCTGCTGCCGATAGGCTACATATTATATCAGCCTGAGCCTTTCTGCTGCCGATAGGCTACATATTACATCAGCCTGAGCCTTTCTGCTGCCGATAGGCTACATATTACATCAGCCTGAGCCTTTCTGCTGCCGATAGGCTACATATTATATCAGCCTGAGCCTTTCTGCTGCCGATAGGCTACATATTATATCAGCCTGAGCCTTTCTGCTGCTGATAGGCTACATATTATATCAGCCTGAGCCTTTCTGCTGCCGATAGGCTACATATTATATCAGCCTGAGCCTTTCTGCTGCCGATAGGCTACATATTATATCAGCCT
The DNA here is from genome assembly GCA_022702515.1 of Ilyophis sp. 1 JC-2022. Classification (NCBI taxonomy): domain Eukaryota; kingdom Metazoa; phylum Chordata; class Actinopteri; order Anguilliformes; family Synaphobranchidae; genus Ilyophis; species Ilyophis sp. 1 JC-2022. Next base: position 979,934 of record CM040405.1, read on the forward strand.
GAGCCTTTCTGCTGCTGATAGGCTACATATTATATCAGCCTGAGCCTTTCTGCTGCCGATAGGCTACATATTACATCAGCCTGAGCCTTTCTGCTGCTGATAGGCTACATATTATATCAGCCTGAGCCTTTCTGCTGCCGATAGGCTACATATTATATCAGACTGCAGCCCGTAAAGCACAGATGCTTAGCTATATCCCAATAAAATGTAAATTTACAAGAAAAAAAATCACTTGACTTATTTATTGAACATCATACATAAATATATAGTTATTTCATATCTTTAACATGTAAGAGTTGGCGAAAATTCATGATTTAACTGGTTTTCACTTTACACTTGAAGTTCCTATGCTCAGCTTGTTCTTGCACACAGAATACAGCTCTGATTGGCCAGAATGTCCAAAGTCATGACAACGCAAAGATCTATGGACAATATGCTTCAGCGAAGTTTGTTTCGATGTGGACTCATGTGAAGGCCACATTAAGGGCTCATAAAGTGCAGTCAACCACTTGTGCAGTTGCAAAATAAGAAATGGGACACACTAAAGCCCCTGGAGGGGGCAGAATAGCTGTATGGTTTTTCACCAGGCTTTTTATCTGTATGAATTATCTGGTGGTCATTTAAATAAATTATTGTGGAAAAGCACTTCCTACATTGAATACATTTATAGGGCTTTTAACCTGTATGAATCCTTTGGTGGTCATTTAAACTAGTTCTTTGAGAAAAAGATTTGTCACACTGAATACATTTGTATGGCCTTTCGCCCGTATGAGTTCTCTGGTGCTTAATTAAATCTGCATTTGAATGAAAAGACTTCTCACATCGTGTACACTTGTAGGACTTTTCACCTGTATGAATTCTCTGATGGACAGTTAATGCACCTTTTCTGGAAAAGTGCTTCCCACACTGAGAACATTTGTAGGGCTCTTCACCTGTATGAATTTGCAGGTGTTTTCTTTAATTAGATTTTGAGGAAAAGCACATCCCACACTGAGTACAGTTGAAGGGCTTTTCACCTGTATGAATTCTCTGGTGGCTCTTTAAATTAGATATTTGAGAAAAAGATTTCCCACAATCAATACATTTGTAGGGCTTTTCACCTGTATGAGTTCTCTGGTGCTTAATTAAATCTGCATTTGTATGAAAAGACTTCTCACATCGTGTACACTTGTAGGACTTTTCACCTGTATGAATTCTCTGATGGCTATTTAAATGAGATATTTGAGAAAAAGATTTCTCACACTCAGTACATGTGTAGGGCTTTTCACCTGTATGCATTCTCTGGTGGATATTTAAATGAGATATTTGAGAAAAAGATTTCCCACAATCAATACATTTGTAGGGCTTTTCACCTGTATGAATTTTCTGGTGGATTTTTAAATACGATTTTGTGGAAAAGCACTTCCCACACTGAGCACATTTGAAGTGCTTCCTTTGGCCTGTATGAGTTCTCTGGTGTATATGTAAGTAAGATTTTGTATTAAAAAACTTCTCACACTGTGTACACTTGTACACTGGATTATGAATTCTCAGGTGTTTATTTAAAGCTGAATTTGTACTAAAACACTTCTTACACTGTGTACACTTGCACGGCTTGCTACTGCTTATGCTTCTCTGGACAATTCTGGTCTGATTAATTTCATTGTTTATGTCACAGTGATGATTTAACTCCCCATATTGGGTCTGCAGATCATGCATTTGTTCTTTTTTACAGTTTTTATTTGGCTCTCCAGCACATTGCCATGGTTCAGTCTGGTCTTTGTGATCAACACCAGCTCCATTCATCACAGTACTCATGAGATCACTCACTAAACTGTCACTGGATTCACACTTAATTTCATAAGATTTAATATCAACACATTTAATATCCTGCAAGTCACTCCTGTGTTCTGCCTTAAGGTATCCTCCATCATCAGTCTCTGTTTTGATTTGGTCAGGATGCAGATGGGTTACATATCCCAGCTCTGTACTGTCTAGGCTCTCGGTTTTAATAAGATCCCCAGTGTGGGTGGAGCCCAGATCAGTTTCTATTTTAATCAGTGTTGTGTGTGTGTGGTGTACATCACTGACCCCGCTGTGTGCTGTAACACACTCTGGCTCCAGTGTGTTGAGTCCAGGTGCAGCACACTCTGTCTCTGGCTCTGCCATGTGAACAGACTCCAGTCCACTGAGTTCCTCTTCTTTCGGTCTGATCCTGTGCTACTCAGTGAGCTCTGGTAGTGTTGTCTCAGTGTCCCGTCTCAGACAGACTCCTGCCTGCATCATACTGCTGCTCAAAGGTGCGCAGAAGTGCAGCTCCTGGAGGAAAACAGGGGAAGGGATTTAGCCTTAAACAAACAGGTCCTACTGCAGCAGCTGACACATTCTTTACAGTAGGTCTTCACATGTCTAAAAGGTGTGGGACCCATGGCTGTTATCTGAACCCGACCCGCACAAATGAATTATCAAAAAACAAAGCTGTTCTGAAATAGACCCTCAGACCCACATTCTCTAATGAACACAAACTCTGTACGCACCTCCGGAAAGTGTCTGCAGGCATTACAGTAGGCTGCACTGCATCCTGAGCTTTACTGTACTTTACTTCCCCTGGTAACATCGTACTCACATTCGTACTCGAGTGGCTGGTGGGGCTGGGGGGGGGGGGTCTGTAGATGTTGTAACGGTCTGTAGATGGTGACCCCCCCTCCATCACCACACACTCAATTTTCTGAATTGTCGTGTACTTAACAGCTTTAAAAAGTTTACTTAACTGGCATACTCAATAGTAGGCAAGTCCGCTGATTCGGACACGGTCGTAGAAAAAACAAAGAATTCTTATGGGAGAAATAAATATCACCTAAATTTACTGAGATGCAGGGCTGTCTTTAGATTGCTATGATTGTGGGGTCATCAAGAGATGTATGTTGGAGGGGCCATCAGTGAATCAATTTAAAGTGTAGCCTATCTATTTTAATTAATGTAATTCATTTCAATTAGTGGTTTCAAAGCCATCTTGCGCCTTATTCGACGCATGCGCATTTGGTGGAATCGATGTTCGATTCATTTTCCCTGTGACCTGCCTGTGACCCCAGTCAAGTAATTTTAACACTTTTCGACTCCTACCAAAGATCTTAGATATAAGACAAGATACGTAACTGGCACTTTTCCACATTGGATTTTTTGTCCACACAAGAGGAAGTGATCAGGCATGCACAGTAGTGTTTTCTTCGCAACTAAAGTTACATAATGTATGCTTAGAGTGGCGTGCATCTGACCAGCGCTAGCTGGATATAACGTAGATTTTTTTTGGGATAGTCAAAAATGAGTTATAAGTAGTATTACTGGGTCATGACAACCTAGGCATATACAATCGTGAGCGCGATGATGTCACCAAAAATGTGAACAAAAACTTCCGCAGTAGGAGACATCGAGGAGGGGAGGAGAACCCGAGTTTAAAGCCGCTTCGCTCGTCTTCTCCACTATTGTGACAGTGGATGGAGGGAGGAATGAAAGATCGGTTTCCGGGGCACGGAGTAGAGGTGGTGGTAGTGGAGGAAGGGAGGGTGCATTTTTAGACTATTGGGAAGCACCCCATTTTTCCTGTATTGAGACGCGCCCTATGGTATAACCAGGATTTAACTTAATTTAGTCCCGTCTTGATCATGTGCAAGTCCCTTTGTTTACAACATGCTAAACTGGCATCAATTAGCCGGTAATCTGGGTTCGTTTTATTACACTCCTTAATTTACGGGTATTCCAATCCAGTATTGTGTCACCAAATCACAATTCCATGGCACTGAAAAGTATCTAGTTGGCTAACTCAATTGTATTTTATAATTTAGACCAACTACATTTTAAAATAACAATTCATGTGATACAATCCCACACAGCATATTTATAGGATTCCCACATGTAAATTACCACAGATGCATTTAGCGAACAATCGTAAATCATACAAGGTGACGCCATTGTAGCGTTATTAAATAATTTACTGAAATCTGTACCTCACTGTAATCTTATAGAGAAGTAACCAGTGCGAAGTTTCAAACTTTAAAATTCATTCTACAATCACGTGTGTTTTAGCAGATACTGCCAAATTAGCAGAGATATAACTTATTGTGTAAACAGTTGCTTAGATGGGAACCTATTTGGAACTTGCTGGTAAACAAAACTGCAAAAATTTACGAGGAAAAAAACAGAAAAACTTACCGCTATTATTTAATGACTCAATCAATTAAACTTTGTTAAATGTGACCCTTTTCTCGGCGGCGAATTATTTTTCCTTTGGATTTGGTTCTTCTTAGTCTTCTCTTCTTCTTTACGTCTTTATTTTATGGCTTCTTCTTCTTCTTCTTTTGGTTTTTTGGCGGTTGGTAAACAACTGAAAAGTGCATTACCGCCACCCACTGGTCTGGAGTGTGGACGAGATCCCCACCCCCTATCCCCTCACATTCCACTCCTCAGATCCTATGGAGCAAGTTTGTCACCATCATAAATTCCAGCAATAGATCCCAGCTGTGATCCCCTGAGCGCTTCGCCAACACCCCACCAATACTACCCACTCCAACCCCACCTAAAGCCCTCTGCAATACCTCTCTCTCCCCAACATACTTCCTGCACGACAATAACACATGCTCCACCGTTTCCTCCTCTCCACAGTAATCACACCGCCCAGTTGCATGTTTCCCCACCAGAAAAAGTGAACGATTTAACCCCGCGTGCCCACACCTCAGCCTCGTGATGACCCTCTCCTGTGTCCTACTCCGACCCCCATACACTACGGTCCCAACCACTGGTGTGTATTTGAACAGACCCCGGCCCCTCCGTTCTGCATTCCATGCTGCCTGCCACCTCCTCTTCACCTGCTGCTTAATAATTGCCTTAGCTTCCGTTTTCCCCAGTTTGACCTCCACCCTGCCACTGCTCCTCAGTGCCCTCTTCGCAGCCCTGTCAGCCCTCTCATTCCCCTCCAACCCCACATGGGCAGGGACCCACACAAACTGCACCACCAGCCTCATCTCCTGTATCCTGTATAGTGACTGGAGGATCTCATACAGCAAATCCTCTCTGCTCTCAGATGTCCCCGACTGCAAGCTATCCAGCGCTGCACAGGAGTCCGACGCAATCACCACCCGCTCAGGCCGCACCTCCTCCACCCACTGTAAAGCCAGCACCACGGCCACCATTTCACATGCAAAAACCGATATGTCATCCGTGAGCCTCCTCCCCTCCTCGATGTCAAACTCTGGGATCACCATCGCCGCTGCCGTCCTACCCGTCTCAGGTTCTTTTGAGCCATCCGTATAGATCTGCAGGTAGCTATAGAATTCCCGCCCCACATATGACCCCAGACCCTGAGGACCGACCCCACTGCCATCCCGGTCCCATCCCAGCAGTCCGAAGTCTATCACCGGCTCAGGCAAAAACCATGGTGGCACTGCTGGCCAGGCCACAGCTGGAGCAAACCCCCTATCCACCAACCCCAGGTCACCCGCCTTCTGCGCCGCCACCCATCCAAAACTGTTTACCCGCTGCCTCTGATGTTCCCAGCAGGGCTCAAGAACTCTCCGCACTGGATGCCTCCCCTCATGACCCTGAACAGCCACCCAATACGTCACCAGAAGCTGAAGTCTCCGCAGCCCCAGAGGCATTTCCCCCATCTCTACCTGCAACGCTGGCACCGACGTCGTTTTAAAGGCCCCACTGCACAACCGGAGGGCTCGAGCTTGGAGCACATCCAACCTCCCCAACAAGGTTTTAGACGCCGACCCATATGCAACACACCCGTAGTCCAGAGCAGACCTGATCAGGCTCACATAAATAGTGTGCAGCGCAGCCCTGTCGGCCCCCCACTCCATACCCACCAAACACCTCATCACATTCAACACCCCGTTACACTTATTAACCAGTGCCTCTATATGCACCTTCCACGTGAGCCTGGTATCAAACCACACCCCCAGAAATTTCAAGCTCCTGGCCATACAAAACCAGCTTCACCCCTGCCCCAATTTTCTTCCGTCCAAAGAAAAGCGCCTTTGTTTTGCCCACAGAGAATTTACCGCAAGGCCCACTGCTCCACTCGCTGTATCGTATCCTGCACCGTCTTCACCACATGGCCCACATTCCTCCCCCTTTTCCACAGCGCCCCGTCATCCGCGAACAATGACCTCCCCACACTAGGCTCAATGTCAGCTTACACATCATCAATCATGATGGAGAACAACAGCGGGCTAATGACACTCCCCTGCGGCGTACCGGTACCCACCTCCTGACCTGAGGAAAAACACCTCCCCACCCTCACCTCCATAGAGCGCCCCGACAAAAAATCCTTCACCCAGCTGAACATATTACCTGACACCCCCAGCCTCCTGAGTTTAATCAACACCCCCTCTCTCCACATCAGATCATAGGCCTTTTCCACATCAAAGAACACAGAGACCACTACCTCCTTATTCACCTGGGCTTTCCTCACCTCTGACTCCAGGCTCAGCACCGAGTCCATCGTCCCCCGCCCTTTCCTGAACCCACTCTGGTAGGTCGCCCTGAGCCCCCTCACCTCCAAAAAATATGTCAGCCTGTCAGTGACCATACGCTCCATAACCTTGCACAGATGAGAGGTCAGCGCAATGGGCCTATAATTAGATGGATCTGAAGGATCTTTGCCTGGCTTCCTAATAGGAACAATAACTGCCCGTTTCCACTCCTGAGGCAACTGCCCATCCTGCCACACCCTATTATAAAGCCCCAGTACCACTCCCAACGCCTCATCAGATAAATGCTTCAGCATGACATTCCTTACCTGGGGAAGTAAGTCCTGACTTCCCCATTGCCCTCCTCATCTCCGCCAACGTAAAGGTGTGTGCGCCGACCGCAAAGCCTTAAACGCCCTGTTTCGAGCCTTGATTGCCTCGCTGCACTCTGCAGACCACCAGGGAACTAACTTCCGCCGTCTCACACCTGCTGTCTTCCGTATGGTCTGCTCTGCCACCCCTATAATAGCGTCCGTCACTTGCTCATTAATTAGTCCAACTTCCTGCTCCATACCTACCTCCCTAAGCCTAGCCTCACTAAACTCCCTAAACACATCCCACTCCACCTTCCCAAAGTTCCATCTAGCCAAAGGCACAACCTCCCCTACCTCACCGTCACTTCCCACTGTACACCTGATCGGAAAATGATCACTCCCCACCGTTGACTCATCTAAAACTTCCCATTGACAGGAACCTGCTAAGGCCTGCGACGCTAGCGTCAAATCCAAACTGGACACCTTACCTGTCCCATAATCAATCCTAGTACCAGTCCCATCATTCAGACACACCAAACCCACAGAGTCCATTAGCTCCTCCACAACCACCCCATTCCCATCTGTCCTCTCCCCCCCCAAAGCACCCCATGGGCATTAAAGTCCCCACACCAAAGCACCCTCCTACCCCCCAAGCCCTTTACTGCCTCTAACGAACCCAGCTCCAGCCTCCTACACGGGTTATAGAAGTTTACTACACACGCTCCCTCCCCCTATCCACACCTCAACCACAACATATTCTAAACCCACCAGATTTAGATTCTAAACCCACCCAGATTTCAACAACTCTATAGGAGACCCCCTGTCTAATAAATGTAGCACACCCACCCCCATTGCCTCCTCCTTCCTTATCCCGTCGCACACACACATACCCCTGAATCACAAAATCCAACTCCGGTTTTAGCCAGGTCTCCACCACACATATAACCCCAGGCTGGCTCTCCAACCCCTGAATAAACCCCTTAAATTCCTGGCCATTGGCCAGCAGACTCCTGGCATTCCATTGGAGCACTATCATTACCATGACTATTTCCCTGAACATGAGTCCTTGCCCACCTGCTCTTGTCTTCTAAGCTCATCCTGCACACCCGCCCCCGTGACCCCCTGGATACCCAGATACCTGGCAGCACTCCTCACTATCATCTCTATCCTTTCTGACCGCCCCTTCGTCTGGAATGCACAGTTAATGATATCCGCCATGAAATACACAAACTTATCCTTGGTCACTAGCAGGACCTGGTCCTCAACCATCTTGCTCCTGACCAGCCCCGCTGCATGCTCCATAACCTGCTCCCTAGCCTGCTCCATATCCCGCTCCCTGGCCTGCTCCCTAGCCCGCTCCCCGACCTGCTCCCTAACCCGCTCCCTGGCCTGCTCTCTAGCCTGCTCCCTCTCAGGAGGCACCAGCCCCCTATCCTCCACTGCCCCAGACCTCTCCTGCTGAACTACCTTGATCGCCTCTGCATATGAAATATCCCTGATCACCCTCACCTTCTGCACCTCCTCCGCCTTCTTCCTCACTACACACCCACTATAAGCCACACTATGGGCCCCCCCACAATTAACACACTTCACCTCCGCCCCCTCCTCACAGTTCCCATACTCATGATCCCCACCACACCTCCCGCATCTCTGTTTACCCTTGCACCCCGCCGCAATATGCCCGTACCTCTGACACTTATAACACCTCAACGGAGGCGGCACATACGCTCTCACATTAAAGCTCATGTAGCCCACCCTCACCCTCTCTGGCAGCACCCTCCCCTGAAATTCCAGCAACACTGACAAGCTATCCACCTTCTCACCATCCCTCCTAGCTTGCAACCTTTTAATGCCTACCACCTTGCCCCCCTCTCATTCACTTCCTCCAGATCTTCCTCCACCGGAATACCATATATAACCCCTCTCAATACCGACTCCTCACCAACCTTCTTAGCTAACCCCACCACTGTGCTACACACACTCGTCAGCTTCATCGCCTTCTCCCTCTGCCTCTCGTCCCTGCATTGGACCAACAACGCACCATCAACCAGAACCCCCGCCAACACTATTTCACCTAGCTTCTCATGCAGTACACGAGACAAAGCCACCGGACTCACCTTCCTTATATCCTGGCCATCCTTAAACCGCAAAATCACCTTAAATCTCTCCCTGATTTCACCCCCCCGCCGCGCCACCTTACCACCCCGCCTCTCCCCCTCACTCCCCCCACTGCTCCCACTCCGAATCCTCCGCTTCTTAGCCGCTAATACTGATCCCCGTCCCTCCTGAGCCGGCGACCACTCGCCCTGCCCATGCTCCATACCTTCCTCCTCACTCTCCCCCCCACTACTCCCCGTCATCTCGCCCAGTCACAGACCAGCTTATGCCACCGCCGAGAGCCAAAACAACTCTACCAAACAAACTTGCACTGGCTCCAGAAGATAACTTCGGCGCCAGTGCGGTATAGCTTTTCCTATTTTTTATTTTTATTTCTACACTGCTAACCCCGGCCGGAACACCCAAGCAAGTGCTTCTCTAATTTTTATTTCAAACAAAACAAAAGAAACATAACAAAACAAACTCGCGATAACCACCGTTGCACAGTCGCACTCCGTGACGTCCGCTTTATTTTATGGCGATTGGGTTCAGCACTTTTGTGGTGCATTTACCTCCCCCACTGGTCTGGAGTGTGGACTGGGAACCTATAATATCCTTATTTATTCATTAAGAAATAAAAAAAACTAATTCTATTTATTAAACCTGAATGTAATACATGTATCCCCTGTTGATAGATTCAAAATTCTGTCTATATTAAATTCTGTCTCCATGTCATGAAGATTGGTTTTTATTTTCTGACATTTTATGCAGCTGTATCCTACATGAATTACTGTTTCTTGTTCCCCACAATCTTCCAATTACATGTTTATTAATCAAGAAAAGGGTACCATTTAGACCTGTGTGTTCTAACCTTAACCTAGTGATAACAATGTCTTCCTTCCCATTTCCCCATCCAGACAGTGTATTCCCAACCAATGGATTTATTCTAAATAAATGCTGTCCATTCCCTTTGCCATCTCTTTTCAGTTTCATTTTTAATTACCACTTTAACCTCTGCTTTACTGATTTTTACATCTATGCTGTCTGTATATGGTATTATAATGCCTTTTTCAGAGTTTTATCTGCGTCATAATTCCCTTAAATCCAACATGAGCAGGAATCCATACAAATCTAACACTTAGTTTTAGGATTCTGAATAGTGTCTGAAATATTTCTAGTAAAATTACCTGTCTGCTACAGGAATTAAAATACACCAAACTCATTAACGCTGCATAAGAGTCAGAGCAGATGACCACCCTTTCCGGTCAGATTTCTTCTACCCATTGCAAGGCAATTAGCATAGCCATCAATTCACTTGTAAATAGTCAAATCATTTGGTCATTTTTTGCCTCCTTGATTCCTAACTCTGCCATGACAAAAACAGCTGAAATGTCTTGAATGAGGATCTTTTGATCTATCTGTGTATATTAGTAAAAATCCATAAAAATTGAAATTCAGAAACCAAAAACCAAAAACACACTCATGAGGTTCAGAAAAGCCTCTCTCCTCAAAGTCAAATCAAAAATGGTTTCTTTTAGCCTGAGAACCAGGCCCTTTTTAAAACCAGGCCCTTTTTAAAGCCGGCCCTTTTAAAACCAGGCCCTTTTTAAACCAGGCCCTTTTTAAAACCAGGCCCTTTTAAAACCAGGCCCTTTTAAAACCAGGCCCTTTTTAAACCAGGCCCTTTTTAAAACCAGGCCCTTTTAAAACCAGGCCCTTTTTAAAGCCGGCCCTTTTAAAACCAGGCCCTTTTAAAACCAGGCCCTTTTTTAAATTTTTGAATTTTTATTTGACCTTTATTTAACCAGATGAATCAGTTGAGAACCAGTTCTCATTTACAATGATGATCTGGCCAAGAGGCCCCGGCAGAGAAACAATCACATGCAGATACACAGCATCACTACAACATAGGCAATACATACAATACATGCGAATGGCAAAGACAGTGAAACACTATACAAATAAATAAAATCATCTAATGCTAAGGGGGGGGGGGGGGGGGGGGGTATGTGTGTGTATGCGTATGGGTGCGCGCGTGAGGGGGGGGCGTATATGTGTGTATGCGTATGTGTGCACGAGTGAGGGGGGATCAGCAGGTGCAACAATCAATTAAGGTTTGTTGAAGTTTGTGTTTGAAGGCGGAGAGTGAAGTGAGTACTGTGAGCTTGAGTGTGCTCTGTATGGCATTCCAATCGTTTGCTGCAGCAAAGCGGAAGGAGTTACGGCCAAACGCAGTCCGGGATTTTGGAATGGTGAGCGTGATGAGATCATTGGATCTCAAGTGATAAGTGCTGTGAGAACGGTGAAGGAGGGAAGAGAGGTAGAGGGGTGTCTTTCTTAGAATAGTCTTATAAATTACCTGAAGCCAGTGGAGAAGCCGTCTAGTGTGAAGTGAGGGCCAATCCACCAGTTTGTAGAGATTGCAGTGGTGAGTGGATAGGGGTGCACCAGTGGCAAAACGTATGGCTGAGTGGTGAAGAGTGTCAAGTTTTTTGAGGGCACTTTTTGATGCCATTCTATAGACCGTATCGCCGTAGTCCAACATAGGCAGTATGGTCATCTTCACTAGAGTGTGTTTGGCGGAGTGAGTGAAGGAGGCCTTATTGCGAAATAAGAAGCCCAATCTAGCTTTGACCTTGGCCTGGATACTGTTGATGTGTATGGTGAAAGAGAGAGATGAGTCCAGCCAGAGACCTAGGTATTTGTATGAGGTGACAAACTCCAGTTCAGAGCCATCGGCGCAGAAGATCTTGGGGGGGCTGGGGACATTGTTTTCCCGGTCAAACTGAATGCATTTGGTTTTTTTAGAATTAAGGAGCAAGTGGAGGTTATGGAAAGACTGTTCGATAGAGGTGAGACTAAGTTGGAGGGTGGATGCCGCAGCGTGGAGGGAAGGGCCAGCTGAGTAAATTATGGTATCATCGGCATACAGGTGTATCCGGGAATTGCCAACAGCCTTGGCTACCTCATTAATATAGATGGAGAACAAGGTTGGGCCTAGGATGGAGCCTTGAGGCACTCCTTTAGATATTGTAAGTGATTCTGAAGTAACGTTTTCAGCCTTTACCAGCTGAACACGGTTGCCGAGGTAGCTGGAAAACCAGTTACAGCAGGTGGGAGACAGGCCTATGCAAGAGAGCCTATGTAGGAGGATGTTGTGGTCCACAGAATCAAAGGCCTTGGCTAGGTCAATAAAGGCAGCTAGACAGACCTGTTTGTTATCTAAGGACGTGATGATATCATTAAGAACCTTTAGAGTGGCTGTGATACACCCATGGCCAGGCCGGAACCCAGACTGCAGATCTGACAGGATGTGGTTTGAGTCAATGAAATGATTTAGCTGTCTAAGAACCAATCTCTCCAGGACTTTGGCCAGACAAGGCAGGATGGAAATTGGCCTATAGCAGTTTGGGTTGGAGCTGGAGTCACCTTTGAAGAGGGGAAAAATCATGGCAGATTTCCAGTCAGGAGGGAAGACAGCCAATTGGAGAGACAGATTAAACAAAGTTGTGATGGGGGGAGCAATAATATGGGCAGCTGCTTTTAAAAATATGGGGTCAAGCCCATCAAGGCCAGCAGACTTGTTCGAGTCCAGTTTAGTGAGCTCATCCAGGACTTCTGAGGCCAAGACAGGTTGAAAGGAGAAGCCGGTGCTACTTGATAGGGGAGAAGAAGTGGATGAGGGGACAATGTTGGGAGCCGTGAAGGTATGGATTGCATTCACGAAGTGGTGGTTGAAGAGTAATGCCATGCGTGGTTTATCAGTGACTACAATACCGCCAAATGTCATAGTGGGGGGTAGATGAGGGGAAGTAAGTTTATTTTCCATGGATTTTACTGTTTTCCAGAACTTTTGTACGTCAGTGCCACAAGTTATAAATTTCTCCTTAAAATGAGAGATTTTGGCTTTCCTGATCGCCTGTGTGGTTTTATTTCTGCATTGCCTGAAGGCCAGCCAGTTGTCAGGAGATTTAGAGGATCTAGCATTCCGCCAGAGAGCATTTTTTTGATGGATGAGTTCAGCCAAGTCATGGGAGAACCAGGGGCTATATCGATTCTTAGTCCGGAATTTTCTCAGTGGGGCGTGTTTATCAATGATAAGGCTAAATGTAATTTTGAAATAAGACCAGGCATCTTCAATAGAGGGGATGAAATTAATTCTGTCCCAGTTTACAGCTGCAATGTCATGAAGAAAGGCCTGCATGTCAAATCTCTTCAGAGAGCGCTTGGTCACAATCACTGGTGGGCGTTTGACCGAGACACCAGAACGAATGCAAGCAATGGCACAGTGGTCACTCAGGTCTTGACTGAAGACTCCTGATTTGTAATTTGATGGAGTGTTAGTAAGGATGATATCAATCAATGTAGCGGATGACGGGGATTTCAGATTGTGTCTGGTGGGTTCAGATATGATTTGAAAGAGATTTAAAGCATCAAATTGCAGCATAACTGAGTCTGGGGGGTTGGTCATATCCCAGTTTAAATCACCCAGAAGGACAAACTCAGAGGAGATGTGTGGAGCCAAAAGTTCACTGAGGGCTGATAGTGTACAGGCTGGGGCAGAGGGTGGTCTATAGCAGACAGCCACAGAGAGAGAAAAATTAGCTGACAATTTAAGCTTTAGTACTAATAGTTCAAATTGCTTGGGGACTGACTTACATAATAATAAGGAGCATTGCAGATTGTCTTTTACAAAAATAGCCACGCCACCTCCCTTAGTGGTTCTATCCTGGCGAAAGACGTTATAACCTGGTATTTGGATTTCAAGGTTCGTAACACTTTTCTTAAGCCAAGATTCAGATATCGCCAGGACATCGGGATTAGCAGTGTGAGCCCAGGATTTGAGGAAATCAAGTTTAGGTAACAAACTACGGATATTGACATGTAGGAAGCCCAATGATTTGCGTTCACAAAAATCATTAAACGATAGATTAGAGGTAATGGGATTGTTAATATCAGGCCCTGGGTTAGGGTGAACATTGCCAGAGATAAATAACATGAGAATGATTAATACACGTAGGAAAACAGTGCCAGAACATTTCCGTTGATGATCTTTTACAGCAGATTTGACTAAGAATACTGATGGGAAGCCATAAAATTGCTGCAATAACATATATGCATACAATGGTATAAGATATGTCACACACCGGGTAGGAACTCCCATAGTCTTTGTAATCCAGAAAGATGAAACATCTCTGGACAATAAACTGAAATCCAATGTGCTACTACCATAGGGGATGATGGTAGTTTCATTAAAAAAAAAAAAGATTAACAAACGATTCGAGGCAATTCAGGACAGACCGACATGACATGACAACCTGCCGGCAGACATCTTGACATGACAACCTGCCGGCAGCCATTTAAACCAGGCCCTTTTTAAACCAGGCCTTTTTAAAACCAGGCCCTTTTTAAAGCCGGCTAATCAAGAATGATCCGCAGCTGGTTCCTCTGCCTGGGTGTCATCCAGCATAGAATGGCACCCAACTCCCTCCCTGACACCACAACAATAATTAGACTGCTGTTCTTTAACTAAACCTCAACAACCACATATTCCATATCATTCCCTTTAGCTACCTCTCTATGGAATTCCTCCTCTCAGGAACGTAGCACATCCTTCCCCACTCCCACTTTCCCAATCCCTCCGTACACAAACATATCCTTGTATAATAAATCCAGTGAAGGCCTCAGCCATGTCTCCTCAATGCTTAATACATCTGATCAAAAATGTCTCTGATGTAAAAAAAAAAGCCAAGTTACTCATGCATAGCCTACAGAGCGTTGTCTATAAGTCCAAATTTGGGCCAAGTTGCATTATTTGGGTGGTTTCCCAATTGAGATGGGGGTTGTGTAGGCAGAGCCATGGTTTGCCGAGAACCAGGGGAGACGGAGAGGAGTGGATGATGTACAGTTGGATGGTTTCTCTGTGATTCCTGGAGAAGACTAGTTGAAGGGAAACGGTGGAGTGACATGGGCTAAAAAACTTCCATCTAAGGTGTAGGCGTTGAGTGGAGTGGCGAGGGGCTTGGTAGGTATGACGAACTTGGAGTCGACGAAATTGGAATTGGCCCCGGAGTCAATCAGGGCCGACGAGGTGGTAGAGTGAGTGTCCCACAGGAGCGTAGCCTTTAACTGTAAACAGGACTGGGCTGAATGGGAGATGCTGATCGAGCTCGCCAGAACACCCAGTTTTACCGGCGAACGGGACAGACAGACAGAAAGTGGCCGGTCTGGCCACAATAGAAGCAGGCACCGGAGGCGAATTTCTGGTGGCGGCGTTGATCCCCTTCAACGCTGGTGCCGCCCAGCTGCATGGGTTCTTCCTCCGGCAGGTCCAGCGTCGGAGGAGCGAATGAGCTAAAAGAGCGGGAGGAGGCAGAGTACCGTGGAAGGTAACTGGAGGACGGGCC
The DNA here is from genome assembly GCA_022702515.1 of Ilyophis sp. 1 JC-2022. NCBI lineage: Eukaryota > Metazoa > Chordata > Actinopteri > Anguilliformes > Synaphobranchidae > Ilyophis > Ilyophis sp. 1 JC-2022. The sequence goes on from CM040405.1 coordinate 995,201, forward strand.
GGAACGACCCTTCTTCTCTCAAGCACGAGCCCTAAACCCGGTTGTCCACGGAGATGGCTAGCGCGATGAGGCTATTAAGGGAGCAAAACTCGTCCCGTGAGGCCAACTCATCCTTGAGGTCTTCGCTCAAGGCGTTGAGGAACGCGCCCTGGAGGGTCTCCTGGATGTCTTCGATGCGGAGACTATGCGGGCGCCCTGGCAGGCGAGGGCGTGGTGAACCTGCTCGGAGTCGGTTGGGTCCATGCTTGGCCAGTTCGTTCTGTTACACACTCCAGACACGAAACTAGACCCAAAAGCACAACTCAGAGACAGATTCCAGGGAGAAGCTCATGAAGAGCGATTTAATTCGAAATAAAGACAAGGGGGCTGAATCCGGGGATGGTCAGGCAGAGGAGCAGAGCGGGAGCGGGCAGCGGAGCGGGGGCTGGGTGAGACTGAGTCCTTGGGTAGGGCAGAGCAGCGGGATGAGCTGGAGCGGGAAACAGAGCGCACCTGACTAATAATCCTCCATCAGCCATCACCTTTGCCATCACAATGTCACCAATCTTCTCCTTTAAACCTCGAGTCAAAGCAAACAGATTTACTTTCTTAATATCATGCCCTTCCTTGAACTTTATAATGTTTAATCCCTGATCCTCATCAACCTTCCTCCTACCACCCTGGAATATTCCCCTCTATCACCAGAGCTAACATTGTAGCTATTATTTATCCTAGTTCTTTTCCTTTCCACTTTTGACCAGTTATTTGTGTCCATACCCTCCTCTAAACCCCCCCGCCATCCCCAGTCCAGTCCCAGAGAGTTTATACACAATCCGCCAAATTATTATTATTATAATTATTCTTATTTTGTTCCAAACTCAATGGATTAGACTCCCGCCAAAAATCCGGGAACCTATTCCGATGAGGTGCGGTGGCCATTCCCGATCACGCAAGCTGGCAATCTTCCCTCGATTAAGAGCGAGTGACGATTGCTTCTGCACATGTCCAACTGCTCCCTCTTGAATTTGGTTAGGTGATCCATCGGGTGGATTCCAATCCCTTATTTTATCCATCCTCTTCTCCTCGGTCCTTGACTGACCCATAAATCGATCAAGGTTCTTTAAGGACATTCCAAACCGCTAAATGCTCCTCGGAGGAGCAAGGAGTGGGGAACGAGCTGGCTCCCAGAGTGTGCTTCAATAAGAAAACACAAGTGTAGCCTATGCAGAACCCTTTTCTCGGAAGGCGTGACATGTATAAATTATCCACTACTCTTCACATCTGCCATGTCGCAGGCACACCCCTCCAATAATTAAATTTTACCGTTCCTTTCCATTTATTATAAAGCGCTAATCCATAATGACACTCATTCTTTATAACTAACAAAAGCTACATTTATTCATGAGAAAATAAGCTAAAAGCATTATAGTTAAGCATGCGAGCATAATATGACGCTGACGCTTGATTGAGCGAGGACCAGTGGCGGGCCGTGCATTTCACACCTAGGCCTTCAGTGATGTCCTACACAGTCCTACCTGAATTATTCCACCTCTTAATACCATCATTATGACGCCATGGCTCTAGAAACTATACATTTAGACAGAAACGCAGTATAACCGGGCGTTGCATCACCTTAACATTGTCAAGTACAACAGAGTTATATTAATATTTCCGAAGCATTTATTAGTAGTAGTAGTAGTAGTATTTATAATCAATAAATCCACATTTACAATTAAGAGTGTTAAACTACCAGCTTTAAGATCGCTTGGATACTGTCAAAACTTTAAAATAAAAGGCGCTTTTAAGGGATTAGTCTACAAAGTTTTATTAAGTCCACCAAAAGCATGTGAGCTTTAACAAGTCTGTTCACTAAACAGCGCATTGTCGCACCCAAAGCAGTTTCATTTAAGAAACGTGACGATAAAGACACATAAACTATTCACTGAAAATAAAAAAAAATAAAAAAATAATTTGCATTTGTTCATAAGGATATATTTGCGACAGTGGTGAAAGTGTATTCCTAGCCTTGAATGTCCACTTTGACTCGCTAGCGTCGGCTCGCTAGCGTCGGGGTTGGCCGTTCTCTTCTGACGATGTCTAGCTTTTCTTGAAAAGTTTGTCTTGAAAATGGCGTTGTAATTATATCTGCGACCAAATCAATCTCTTCTCCTCCTTCAGCCATTGCGGGTTGAAAAAAAACAGCTTGTAGAAATCTCGTTCAAGTTCAGTTTGCTAGAAGCATAACTCTGCCTCTCAATAGTGCGTATCCAATCAAAAGACGTGCACGTGCTGACGTTATCGTACGCCTGCTAGCTGGCCCCGGTGTCGCCAAGTCGAAATCTGATTGGTAACACCACAGGTTTGTTTCGGTTCACTTTAAGCTACAGGCGCCCGCAATGTCGATTCAGAAGGCCTAAGGGCAGATTTCTTGGACCCTGGCAACACATTATGGCTGAAATATGATTGGATAAA